>VZSF01000891.1:92500-160000 GCA_013398295.1 Chionis minor
CTGCATTTTACAATGTGATTAGCGATGAGATGTTTGAGTCTTGCTGCAGGAGGAGTATAATAGAAGTCCTAAGGGAGGAGAAGGGGGATGAAGAAAGATAGGTCTTAATAAGAACTGGTCAAATATGCTTTATTCTTCATCTGCGGAGCTGCATTAGGAGGACAGCAGGCCTGTGGTTGTATGGTGGGGATCTGGCTGAGTGGAAAGACAAGGCTAAAGCCGTCGAGTCCTCGTTAAGACTCTGCTCAGCGCGTCTGATCTGAAATGTCTTCCCTCAGGTCTCGCATGTGAGCGGAGCGTGCGTGTGAGGGGAGTGCTGGCGCTGAAATATATGCATATAACACAGGTGACAGAGGGGTTTTACACGTGAAAATACAGTCGCGCCAGCCGGACAGCTCCTTCGCCACGGCCGCCGCAATGGCTCTGCTCTACCTGCCGATCTCTGCGGAAGTTCAGGTTTTTCTCAAGAAAAGACTAAACTGTTTCTAACGCTGCCGGAGTGGGTGACAGAGAGATTGTAGTTTAAAGGCACATGATTAAAAATAAGTTTCTTTAAAGCCCTGAATTCTGTTTATAAAAATAGATGGTGAACATACGGTACAACATAAAAATCCATGTGGTCCTGGAAAAAAAGTAGAAAGCACTTTAGCCTAAACCAGATGTGCGAAAGAGAGCTCCTAAACGTATTTTGTGTTTTTTATTTGTGTGTGTGTGTTTGTGTATGTGGGAGATATTTTTGGTTCCTGCTAGGCTTCTTTGCAGCAAAGCCCCTTTCTAGAATTTACTTTCCTTTATTAGAGTTGCAGCTCGGCTTTGTGTGGGCCTCTGGGGGTTTTGGCCAGCCGTTGGCAATTTCTCTCAGACACCCAATTACCCCTGACGTCAATGCCGTCTCTCCCATCTCCCTTGGGTGCCCACATTTTTTCCTTTGTAACACTAATAGCTGACTAGCTAAGTGCCTGTTATTTCCTTGGCAGAAGATTTGATTGTGTTTTGGGCCGGATACTAAATCCAAAAACTATGTAAAAATGTCAATAGGTGAGTGCACATTGATTTCGGTTAGTCACAGTGATATTTGAGCCCCTTTGGGGGCTCTGTCTGGGGAAGTATTTTACAAGAAAGATAATATAACAGAAAATTACTGGAGCTGCACAGGTCTCTGGTGGATTTCTTAGGGGCCTGCTAAGTTTCTGTAGAATCAACAAATGCTTTATTAATCTAAATTTGCGGTTTTGTTCCTGCCTCTCTTCAGACGGTTCGGGCTCGCCGGAGGAGGCTCGGCGGGAGNGGGGTCCCTGACAGCTGTGCGGGGCCGGCGCTGACTGGGAGCGCCTGATAAGGGCCCGCGCGGGAGCCAGGCGCCAGCGCCGCACCGCCAGCGCGCTGCGGGGCCGCAGCGACTGGCAAAGAAAGTTAAACACAACTGGTCCGGGGGCGGGAGGGAGGGCTGCGCTGGAAGATAATGGTAATTGATTGAATCAAAGTCGCAGAGCAGCCTTGTTTTTCCTCGCAATTAATTTTTTTTCTAATTTTCAGACCGAAGTATCCGAAGAGCTCAGGTTGCACCGAGCACATGCTGCACTAAAAGATAATAAGCACATGCCCTCTTCAGCTTTTTGGGGGAAATTCAGGCCAAGAAAAGGCACAATTAAATAAAATGCACCCCCCTTAAAGTTACAAGCGCACGGCTCCAAGCTCAGCGGAGCGTGCTTTTAAGGACAAGGAAAATCAATGGCTTTGTCAGGTCGCTGGGCTGTGTGCTTGCTGGCTACCGGGGACGAGAAGTCAATTTTGTCCATAAAGCCAGCGGATGGTGACACTGGAGAAGGGGATCGTCTGGGGACTCCGTGTGCGGCATATGCGCGTTGGGCATTTCTGCAGCTCTTCTTCCTCTCTTCCCAGCCCCCCCACCCCTCCGACCCGACCCTGTAGTGCCAGATGTATGTAGGGGAAAACAGAGATTCATGCCTTCGGTATTTTATACCGGTTACTCTCCAGGTTTATTTTACCCAGTTTGGATCTTTCTTACTAGCAACCTGTCGGCCAGATTCTGGCCCCCCCCCCCCTCTTTTTAAGGGGATTTCCCCCCAATATAGTGTGCAGGAGCAGTAGTAGTTTGTGTGCTTTTAAGTAAATAAAACCTTTTATACTTTTTAGTCTTTGGCAATTGCATCCACAAGCAGTAAAATCTTATGTCAGCACAGCATGTAGAGTGCAGGATACCTAATAACTAGTAAACCATTTAAAAAAGTCTTCTGCTTGATCAGACATGGTGCTTAACGTATAGCGCTGCATCCTGCCTAGTAGGTAATTAGTACTGAGGGGGGGAAAAGCCTCCCCTGTGGACCCTGACACCATAGACTTCAACTGGCATTTTTTCACATGTTAGATTTTAATTTCTTTAGTGGAGGGCATTTCTTTACCCATATTAAAAATCATTCTCTAGAATTAACAGACTGTATTGAGGGTATTGTATATCTTCAATGAACCCTGCAAGCGCTAACAGTGTATTCTTCTTCCCATATAGATGCTGCCTAGGGTGGGCAGGCAAGCAATACCGTAGTGCCAGAGGAACAGAAATCAGACACTGGGTAGGAAAAAACCCAAACTAGCCTGGGAAATAAATATTAACCAGGGATTACCACAATCCACTTTTGCTGTGATTTTGTTGGTTCCCGTCCTGGAACAAGTGCATGTGCGGATATGCTGGTGAAATGAATGGGCCTTATTGAGGTACGACACTGTGGTTTATTTTAGCATGAAGAGGCTGGCGTTTTCGCTGGAGCTCTGTCATATTTTCCCCAGAGCGGCAACAGAAGATCTCTTTGTGCATGGGCTGAAGTTCATGGGGTTCTTCTCAACTCCTGAAACGATGGAGCGTTTGCTGGCTGTTTGGGCAGGAGAAGGGTATCCCGAAGCCCCAAGCGTGGTGGCTGTGAGTCACAGCTGATACCCTGTCAAACAGCCATGGGTCTCCTCTGCCGAAAGAGCTGGTAATCTGCCTTGTCATGACCGTTGGTTACGAAAGGGCCAAGTCAGCTGTGAAGAAAGACGACTTTCTGGAAGGCACCATGTAAAAACTCTGGCCTAATGCCAACACAGCCACTGCTGATCACCGTAGGCAGGGATGTGGTTCAGGTTAGAGGGCCTTTGTGTGGAAGAAGGATTTTTTGCTTTCTCCTAGACTTGAGAGCCTACTGGGTTACTGCTGCTCACCTCCCATCTTGGACGTTCCAAGTTCCAGTATAATTAAGCCCACAAATATAACGAGGTCTTGTCTCTTTGGCCACTGTGAGATGACTGACAGTGACACTGGCCTTCTCTGCCTCAAAGACAGGTGGTAAACGGCCCCCGGGCAGTCGGGTGTCTTGCTGGGGCAGTGCTCGGGAGCACCCATTTCACCCTCCTCCCACCGTTCCCAGTCTGGCCTCACAAGTGCCGGCAGCCATGCGGAAAACAACTGCCTAAGCGACAAGCACCGTGGGGTGCTCTGGATAGAGAAAAGTGAGTAAAATTCACGGAGATAACGTGTGCCCCCACACTGCCTGCCCGCCTTCCTGCTCCTCCGTGCCGCGGTGCCTCGCCGGCAGCTGCTAGGGCCGCGCTGCGGGAGGCCGAGCCGTGGCCGCTGGCGTCCAGCGCCGTCCGAGCCGCCAGCCCGGCCTGGGTGGAGCGCAGGAAAGGGGCAAAATCTGCTTCCTCTGGGAACAAACTTAAAAAATGGCTCCCGTGCTGAATTTTGTGGTGTGGGTCCGTCTGTAGGAGGCTGAGCCGGCAACCGCGGGCAGCTGGAGGAGCAGGCCTCTTCTGAGCACACTCCTGAAATAAAAGGGGGCAGGTTTTAGCTTAAAAACGAAACAAAAAGCCCCCGCTGGCCGTGCGGTCCCGGGTGAAGGCACGGCGGTAGCTGCAGTTTTTCCTGTGCCGCCGCAGCGCGGGCGCGGGGTGCCTGAGGCGCGGGGTCGCGCCGCTGCCCGCCCACCGCCCCACGGAGCCGCGTGGCAGGAGGGTCCCGCCGGCTCCCCGCGCTGAGGTGGGACCGCGCTGCCCGCCTCGGCCCTTCCGGCGGGCAAGGGGGTGGCCGGGCGGCGGGCGCGCAGGGAAGGGGCCGGGGTACGTGTGGCTGCGGGGGGATGCGGGGAGGCCCCCTGTGAGGGCAGAGGGTGCTCCGAGGAGGGAGGCAGGCTGCGGGTGCCGGGGCGAGCGGTGGTGGGGGCTGCCCCCATGTCCTTGTCTGCCCCATCCCCGTCGCCACAGGGGCTCTGCCTGAGGTGATGGTGGGCAGCCGGCTGGAGCTGGAGGTTTCGCTCCGCTCGGGAAGTGGCCGCAGTACCTGCTCTCTGCTTGCGTCTTCCTCCTTCCTGCAGACGGGTGATTTCCGCCAGTCAGGCTAGAGACAGAGGGGAGTTACGCTGACTGATGTAAAGCATTGCCGGGTGCCCTGGACGGCCCTCTGGAGGGCTGGCGGCGCCCCGGGAGCTGGACCAGCTGGACATGTTCGGCTTGTGCCCAGGCGGGAGGTTGGTTATCCCGCCCGGACGCTCCGGCTGTCCTGGGGGGCTGTGGCGGCTCCTTTCCTGCAGTGCCCCGAAGCAGGAGCAAGCGGTTGCCCGCTGGTCACCATTGAAAAACATTTTAAGTTGGGACATTGGTGTGGTGTCTCTCTCTTCTGAGCTTCAAGCAGAGCATCAGCTGATGAACGAAGTCTTAAGGTTTGTTAAAAAAGTTACTTTTGCCTCGATTCCCATTTCTTTACCTTTCCCAGAGCGAGCTCAAAAGGCACGCTGGTGGGTAGGAGAGTGGATAAAGGAGGATTTTTCCTCCAAAACAGGCAGCTGTGTGTTAAGATACCTTAAAGAAGAGAGTAGTTCAGAGGGACACAGAGCTGTACACTTCTTTTGCCACATTCTAGCTTTTCAATGGACAGAGGAGAGAAATAGCACAGCAGAGGAAAAGCTGGGTGAATTCCTGCAGCAGTGAAGGTCAGAGTGGTAACGGGGCAGCAGCTGCTTGGGGAGGTAGCGGTGGATGGAGGGGAAATATAAGTGTGGGTGGGAGCAGAAAAGGGAAGAATGGAGAGGGAAATGCCACCAAAATTATTTCTTTCCTTCTGGTAAGTGCTTGGGACACTTACCAGTGAAACAACTCCTGCTTTTCCTGGGACATTTCCTTTTCCCTGCTTTGTTACAGGCCTGTGGGGCCTTGCGGCCCAGGTCTCCTTCTGCTCCGGGGTGTGGGTTGTGCCTGGCACCAGACAAGTGTCGCTGAGGCATAGCATGGTCTTCCGGTGAATGTTCTGAAATTTGGGTAGTTCTTGCTGTATAATTCGCAGAGTTTCACTGAAGTCACAGCCAGAACATTGCATCTGCCCTGGAGAATAAGGAGAAAATTCACCAGGTTGTTACAGGTTGGTGCTGTGGAAGCATGAAGGAATATATCCAAGTTCAACTCAAAGAAAAATGGTCAGATTGCTTGCGAATTTCACCACATTTATGGTTGCATTAGGAACCTCACATGAGTCTTTAAAAATGATTTAGAATTGAAAAACTTAAAGGTTTTGAGCAAAACTCGTTACGCAAAAATGTATCAGTATGAGTATGTATCTCCTATCAGTATGAGAGGGAAGTTCAGTAAGGCATCAGTTAATTTGTGTTTGAGACAGCCATGTGTACATAAATGCTGTTCTCTGGCAGCATGTGTAACAATTGAGAAGCATCAGAGCTATGCTTTGTCTTTGCGTTGTACGCAAGTGTGCAGGAGAGTCGTGAAGTTGTTCTTTCAGCTCTGTTAGGGCCAGGTTGGAGGAGTGTTGACTGAACAGTAGTGTCTTTCCGAAGGATGTAATCTTTTAACTTTTTATTTCCTAACCTTGGAATATGCATTAAATTCACCTAGGTCTTCTTGTAATTTCGACAAAGTTTCTTTTTTTGCCTGGATCTTCATTATGGTGGGAACAGTCTCTTGATTGATTGCCAAGAATTCACCCTCTCTTTTATAGTGCTTTTATGGCCCTGCATCGTTTTTGGTCTTGGATTCACAGAGCTGGTGGACAAAGCAGCTGGCAAGGAGAGTGAATGACTTCAGGGAGGAATGGAGTTAGATGCTTTGAGCGTGGAGATGGCAGAAAAGTAGAGGAAGAGATGGAAAGAGGATGAGCAGTGTTGAAGTCAGGGAGGCTGATGCCAGAGAAATGTTAGAATAACAGGACTAGAGATAGGAACAGAGGATGTCAGACAGGGTGGTAACTGGCAAGAGGAAGATGAGAAATGTCAAAACAGTGTGGGAAGGGAAGAAGGAGAAGAGACTGGTAAAAGGTAGAGTGGGTCCAGGAGCAGCAACTAAGAAGTAGAACACAAAGGCTAAGATTGTTGACTCAGGAGAAGAAATGAGAAGTGTAAGACGAAATGAGTAACTTCAGCAGAGGATAATATCTTCCACACTTATAAAATCAGAAACTTAATAGAAGGAGGAAATACATGTACTTTATTGTACTTTTCTGTGCTTTTGGACAGGCCATTCTGTCAACCACTGAGCACTTTTTTTTCCAGCATTGGCTGTTGCCTCATTACTTCCCTGAGACTCTGTCATTGAAATAGACTTGGGAAGCAAATGTCCTGCTTCTGGGAAGCATGGCAAAGTAGTATCTTCTCTGCCCAGTGATAGACAGGTTTCCAGGAACTAGTCTGTTAGAGTTGTAGAGTTGTTTTTGTTGTAAAGTATCGACCAAAAAAAAAAAAAAAAAANTTTTCTCAAATATGCCCTGTGATTTTCTTGTGGTAGCATCAAAATAACTTTGAGGAACAGTTCATAGAGAGGTGACCTCCATAAGTCCCTTCCAGAGTAAATTATTCTGTAATTGTTTGATCCTTCTCACAAAAAAGGAACTGTAGCGGGATGTGAAGTTTGAGGTTTTTTCCGGTGCAGTTTGAAAGGGCTTAATGAGCAGTGCTCTGTTCTAGCAAGGTTAAATGAGAATTAACCAGGCAATTGACTTCCATAGTCAAAATCAGAATTCCACAATCCCAGCGGCAAATGTTCTTGATTCCCTGGGATAAATAACTTGATTAGCTCTGCAAAATGCCCTTCTCTTGAGTTGGAATCAGAGACCACTTTAGGACTTCCCTCCCTTTTCACCAATACCCATGGGCTTCCATCAAGTGAGACAGGAAACGGCACACATGCTCCTAGTGACGGCAGCCTGAGCTCATTATTTTGATTTTTAGGTACACTGGCATTGTCTCAACAGCCTGCTTTCACATTTATGGCCTTTCCAGACTACTTATCTAGGGGAGAAGCGTGCTTTCCGTTTGTGCTTAGCCTTCTTCAGTTGTGTATGGTGTTGAGCGCAGAGCCCAGACGAAGCACACCGGTGCTTGGGCAGCCCCAGCATCTGCTGTCAAAGATGCAAAGGAAAGACACAAAGCAGAGGCAGCTCTCCCATGCAGGTCTTTACTCCTGGCAGCCCTGTTCGGCGAGCCCACTGTCTCTCTGAGGTCTTTTGAACACGTGCATCAAAAACAGCTGAACTAGTAGAAAATTACTCTCTCCCATGAATGAACATGTAGGTATTTTTCTGATGAGATTAAAACAAAAATGATTCTTATTCTGCACCATCCCAGTTAGTTTTCTCTCCAATTAATTCCTTCTTGTTAATTCATCTTGGAGTGTTTTTGAAGATTACTCAGCATCTATCAGCGCACTTCGTGGGACAGTCTATGGAAAGGACAGAACATTTGCTGGAGAGCCCTTACTGTATTTCCCCCATTACAATTCCCTACTCAGTGCTGAGGCTTCAAGAGGCTTTGAGTGAGATGGTTGAACCTCCTTTTGAACCCATCATGGATTTTTCTTTGTATTTATTTCCTTTAAAGTTTATTTCCTTCCTTATGGCAGCTACCTTTTGCCAAATGAGTAAGGCACTCCAATTCTTCTTGCCTTTTGCCCCGTTTACCACCTTCCAAAAAGATTGTGGAGGCTGTATGACTGCATCTCAGATTTTCCCCCGAGTGATCTCCGATTTCTTTTCAATCAGTTCATTTAATTGACCGTGTTTATTTCCCTAGCCCTTGTGGCTCCCTGAGTGCAGCTATTTGTCAGAAGCTGGATGTTAAGCATCCTTTTCATGTTTTACCTGGAGACTTTCTTAAACCACCTCATCTGTTCTTAGCGTTTGGGGCTAAGCCCAAAAGGGAAGCTCTCTCAATCAAAAGGCTATCTAAGTGGATAATGTGGTACTCTGAGACCTGTAACAAGGAGGCAAATGTCCCAGTCCCACCGCTCCTGTGCTTATCCCACCAGAGCTACCGTAGCTTTGATGGCTTGCTCGGGCAAGGTTCCCAACACGGACATTTGCAAGACAGCTAACTGGAACTTGGTACATGTACCTAGCGTACTGCTTAGATGTGGAGCCTAGGCATGATGCCCACTTTGGAAAGGAGCTTTGTAGTCTATATTTGCTTGATTTAGTCCTCAGCTGTCCTCCTGAGAATGGCTGTTCACTGCGTGTTAGTGTCCAAGAGCAGGAAACGATGGAGGCAACTTTCATCAGAAAGAAGATGAAGTAACTTGGCACTCACTGGAGTTCGGAGGCTAAATTGCCTCTTAAAACAGCATCCTTACTGCTTGTCTAAGGAGTTTCCAAGCTGTAAGTAGGATGGGGAGAAGCATGCCTTTGTATCCTGTGTCCCCCTTTTCTAGATGTTGTCTTGGTGACATTAGCTGCCTTCTTCAAAGTCTATAAAATTCTGTTTGAATGCTTTTCATGCTCTGGCATACAGCATAAATCCAAGCAAACTGACCTAAGACGGAAATACATTTTTCTCTTCAGCGACTTCTGTCCGCGTCCACTGCTAGCATCTATATTAGCAAACACCATCTCTTGGGAACATCCTGGAGCTATTCTTTTCCAAAATCTTTTAAAAAGTGACAAAGGACTATTATTTCCTAGAAAGTTTGGTCAGCTTCTTGCACATGAATTTTTAAGTCATTGTCCTATTATTTCCTTATGCCGCTTATTTTTATACTGTCTTTTAAAAATAAACGTAAGTCGAGGGTAATAAGGGAGAAACGCACCACATTTGAAACATAAATAGATGGAAGTAAATGCTATGATGTGTCACTCCAATCAGTGGTCAAATATCCAAATTTTAATCTTGATGGCTGAGTTAAATAAAAAGAGATCCTTTTAAATAACTTAACATTCCCTTAATGATTCCTGAAAGGTAAACTTGAACGTTTGACTTAATTGCAATAATACAGCTAGTTTAATTTTTTATTATTGTTAAGCCTGCAGCCAGCATGCTGGAGGAAGTTATTTGCAGTGTATTTTTAAAGTCCATATTGAAATATTAGCCATAACTGTCTGCTGTGTATAAAAAGAGGGGGGGGGATATGTTTGAAGTTTAATCATGCTTCTACTTACGCTCAGTCCCAGAGCAATCCTTTTTTCTGCTGCTGAGCTCAAACAGCTAGTAGCCAGGTTTGATCTGCTGCCCCATGGAGCAGTGCCCTATGTGAATTTGAAGTTTTCTCAACCCGGGAGGCCTGCAAATAAAGACTAGCCTCAGGTAGCCAGAGCTCTCCTTCCCAAAGCAGCTCCCGGGGCGCTGCCTGGAGCAGTCCTCCTGAAATTGTTTCAGGCAATTGCTATAGACTGTCTCCACTACTGCCCCTCTTACCCCTCCTTCCCTCTCCTCCTCCTGGCATAAGGGAGGAGTTTTGGAGTCCAGGACTCCTATTTGACTTTAATAAAATGAAAAAAAAATAAAAAGCAGAGCAGTTTGTAGGGAACTGGCACAGACTGTGGAAACAGGAGCCACAGCAAGACAAAACCCAGTGGCCTTCAAAACTTTTTTCCCTTCTTTTTCACCACATGACTTGGAGGATGTGGACAGTAATTAAAGGACCCCCTAGCTCCTCATTTTCTGTGCCTGGTCCTTTGATCTGGTTTGTGTCGGGTAGCTATTTTCATTGTTCCTGTCTTTTCTTTTATTCTCACCCAGCCCCTTTGATGTGAGCAATGATGATCTTTAATTCCAAAATAGGAGATGGGCAGGATAGCAGCACTGGCCTTACATAATGCATCTTTCACATCTTATTTTTAAACTTGAGCATAATAGGTGTAAGTCGGAGCCTGGGGAGCATTAACCCCTTCCACGCAGGGGAACTGCCGAGGAGGTTAAGAGCCTATCACTTTTGGTAACATCAGTCAGGTTAATCTTCTGTAGATGCCTACAGATGCATTTGCGAAAAAGATTATTATTATTATTTTCCTGCAAATATGATGGATCTCTAAATGTGATCTGGAGGGAGTTTGTCCTAATTGTTCCCATGTGGGAAAAATGTGCTGAGAAAGAACAGTAAAGCTAATGCAGTTATTCTGACTGGCTTCACTTGGCAGCACAGTGGGAGTGAAGCATACTGTTTATTAGTGTATGTTAATAAACTATAAGGGACAAGCTGCGGGTGGCGGTTTATAAACTGTTAGCTCAGGTAGGATAGATGACAATATGGAGATTATTAGTAACGTAAGCAGGAGAGAAGGGCTGGACGTTCTTATTGTTTTCTTGAAATCCCAGAAGCCTGTTATGCCTCTGTGCGCTGCATCTTCTCCACAGGACGTGCAGAGTAGCTGCCCTCAGCCTCGCTGAGCCAAGGAGGGTGGCACCCGTGGCAGCCTGCCCAGGTCCTGGAGGCTGCAGCACCCTCCTGCCAGACCATCTGAGGTGGCACATGCCACCTCTGCCACGCCATCTGGGGGGCACCCCCTGCCAGGCTGTCGGGGCGGCACCCGCGGCACCCCTCTGCCGTGCTTTCCGGGGTGGCACACATGGCACCCCGAGCCCCGCCATGTGGCGCGGGGTGGCCCCCACAGCCCCGGTGAGGCAGGTGGTGCCGGCAGAGCCCCCGTCCCCGGGGGGCAGCCGGGGGGCTGCCCTGGGGAGGTGCCGCATTAGCGCCGTCCCCATCTGCCTTGGCGGCACCTCCTCCCCGCGGGCCCCAGCAACAATGGCTCTGCTGCTGCTGCCTGCGCCCTGCCCGCGCGGGCCCGCTGACATTTGCAGGGTTCACTTGTCGCAGCACAGTTCTCTCGGGAAATACGCCTGGGACTGTGAATAGGTAGCCCAGAATTTTCAACATCGGGACTCGAGGCACCCGCACCCAGTTTCATTCTGAATACCGTGAAGGGGAGGGCTCAGCTTTCGCAAGGGCCTTTCATTTTAGCAGGATTTGTGACTATCTGGAAATTCAGAAGATTTGAGGTCTGCTGCTTAGCCACTTAAACGTTAATGTTTGTCACTATTTTCCATGTTCAGAAGCAGTTCTAAGTGGGCATAAATTAAAGGAAACCCCAACAACAAAGCAAAAACATTGTCTCTGTTTTCCAGGGAGAATGAACTTGAGGCAAAATACAACAAATTGTCAATGAGAAATAACAAAGAAGCGGTGAGGATAGCAAAGGTTAAGTGTGGTACTGGACAGACAATAATATGCAGCGCAATGTGTCTGATTATGCTTTAGTTTAACACCCACCCTTTTATTTTCATTCACAAAATACATACGCACACACACCTCTATGTCCGAAACAATTTTAGATGTGGATTTACGCCCTCGTGACACCAGCTCTTTTAAGGACGTAAAATGTGTGTTATGTTTGTGTAGTTCTTAAAATAACAGCTGTTTATTAGATAACTTCCAGGGAGATTCTTATTACATGTTACGGTCCTGCATCAGCAAAGTACTTGAGCAGATGCCTAACTTCAGCACGTGACTGGACACGTAGGCTTTTCAGCCTGCGCTTGCTTAAACCTGGGCACATGCTTAAATACTTTGCTGAATAGGGGCCAAGACCAGATGTAGTGAATACCTATAATTAACTTTGCTAAATGGCTTACAATATGCCACTTGTTTCCATGTGTTTTTAAACTTCCCACTTGATTATCATTTGGGCTGAACTTCTGTGTGTTTGTCCTTGTCTGCAGATCTATCTCTCTCTTTTTTTCTTTTTAATTCAATTGGTTCCCTGAGAATATTTCTGAGTTAGGGGTGAAGGAGGAAAAATTTTCTTCCAATTCTTCCAGTACGCTTCGTCTTTAATACCAGCTGGGTTTTTTTAGCTGTAGTGCTCCAAGGAAATAAAGGAAAGAAAGGCTGTAGAGAGAAATAATATTTTACTGGAGCAGCTTCTAGAGTTGGAAAAAGTAGGCACACTTCTGAGATCTGGCAAAGGGATGTGGAACCTGTAATCATGTCCACTTTTTCCAACTATATCAGCTAATCTAATAATAAAAGCTTATAGGGCGATGTAATTTCTTTTTTTAGACAGAGCAAAACAAACATTGAAATTGGAAAGGGGAAAGTTGGCACCAACACATTCCTCGATGAGTATTAGAGCCTTTTCTTGAGTTGGAAAGGAAAGAAATTCCTCTTTCTAAAGCAACCCTGTTTTAAGGGCTCGAGCATGCCCAGATAGCCTCTAGTTAGGTTTCAGCAGTCTAATGAAGCCTGCCTTTTTTGTGATTTCACTGCACATACTCCCTGCCTGCCTTGATTGGCAGCTGGGTAGCAGACCTCTGCAGCTGTGACAATTTGCCTGAGGGAGACTGTAAGTGTCTCATTGAAACTTGCATTGTAAAATCCTCCAAAATGCCTCCCATAATATTAGGCACAGGAGAAAAACACAGGTGTGAAAAACTTTCACAGATCCCATGAGTTCAATGTCTCTTGGCAGCTTTGGTGGATTCGGTGTTACAATATAAATTTTAAACTTGCATTTACAAAAAAGAATTTGTTCTATCTTCTGTCACGAGAAGTGCTGAAAACTGGTGGCGCTTGCGCTGCGCTCGCCTTCGTCGGGGTGACGTGCTTATGCGCCGGTGAAGCCCGTCTACCTGCCGCAGCTGGGCAGCAGATTCCAGCACGGAGAGGGCACGGGTGTCCCCGCCGCTGAGGCGTTCCGCTGGCACAGCAGTGGTTTGGGAGCTCCTGTTTTCTGAGCGGAGGCGCGGTCTCACACTGTCCGAAAATGAGCTCTCGGGGATTGATTCTGCTTCCGCTGAAGGAGGGATTTGAAAACCTAGGTGTGGTGTCTCAGTGAAATCAACCTTATATGTATGTCAGATTTTCTCATTTTCTCCTCTTCCACTGATTAAGTAGCTTAACGTACTACCCATTAGCACTAGCACATATGTGAGGCAGAGCATCGCCAGTGTTACTGGAAGATCCAGCGCAGCGTCTGGGTGCCTGATCCGTTTGCTGATGCGTTTGTTCTAGCCACATGCCTGCGTGTTACAGCAACTGCACTTCTCACGCTTGCCATAAATGAATCTTGATATGACTGCAGCCGTAAGATCTGGCACTTCAGCAGTCTCAGTAGGGTCAGCACAATATTCAGGAATTAAAGTTCCGAAGAAATGCAAGCAGCTAAATTTAGACTTAAGAAATGTGCCTGATTTGAGTGCGCTGTGGGTATGCTGATACATGGAAGTTTCCCTGCGAGCCAGCCAGGCTTTATTTGTTGCTTAAAGGGAGGAGATTGGAGTTAAGTTGGAACATTTGATTTGCTTGCTTGAATTGTTTTTGATTGGTGACTGAGTGCAAGGTTAAGCTTTAATAACATACCCATTGTAATAAAATCATGTTGGTGAGTGATACATGTGGCTAAAAAGATTTAGATACGCTAGTCTGTTAAACAAATATAATTTGGAAATGCTCTGGAAATAAACACATGAAATAAGAACCAAAGACAAATTTAAAAAAAAAAATATCAAAAAATTAACTCTTTTTAGGGCTATGATTTTTGTGATGAGGCTGGCTTGTTCTGGTAAGCTGGGTTAACAAGGCAACATGGCTGAAACCTCAATAAAAGAGAAACTGTTTTGAATTTAGTAACGAAAAGTGTTAATGCATCACTGAGTTTCTGGTGCAGTGAACTAGTGACAGACCCAGTTAAAGCTGAAAATAACAAGTGTTACTGGGCCTTATCAAACCTCAAATTGAAATGACATTCAAAAGTTTCCTGAGAGACTCTCGGTACTCTTTACTGCAAATTTTGGTCAGTTCGAGACAGATCAGTGACGTTGCTGTAATATGTAGATTTTGTGACTTGATAGTTGCAATAAGGCTGAGGTTGTTTTAGTTCCAGATTTTTATCAGAGTTCCCCATTCTCAGTGCTCTCCACAGACTGTCCTAAGAGCCATGAAACTTTTGCTGATGTATAGTGGTTTAATGTACTGTAAACTACACAAGAGGGCTCAGTTTCATGGATGCGTAAAGCTTTTTTATAAATCTTTTTAGTGGTGCCAATTGAGAAGTTGAACTCCAAAGTTCAGTTGAACGTTAGTGGTACCCGTTGAAAGCTCAGCTTGAAATACAAGGCTGTTTCATTTCACAGTGACATTTTAACCAACTTTGCAAAGCAGAGCAGTATTACGGGTGGGGAAACTGAGGCACAAAGCTATTGCACTCCTAACCTTTCTAATGCGCTCAGGAGAGCCCTGTCAGACCGCGGAGCCTCCCTGTAGCGCTGCCGGTGTGTCACTGCCCGCTGTGTGCCGCTGCTTGTCTGGCGAGGGACTCCAGTTTGTTAAAGGGAGGAGGCTTTTGTCTCTTCAGCGAGGAAGGGAACAGATTTAAACGGCAAAACTTGGGAAAACCATTGTCTTCTTTTTATGGCAGTGAATGCGTTGTCACGTTCCTCTGCTTACCAAATAAATAAATAAAACTGTAAAGGAAACAGTAGTTTTGAAAAAAAAGCCCTGTAGTCTAGAACATCTGTTTTCCACTGTACTTTTTACCCTGATCTCTTTTTATAATTTACATCTAAAGCATTAAGTGACAGAATTTGGCAGAATCAGATCTATACAGTAGAGCTTAATGGTCATGTAGCAGGGAATAAATAAAGCCCCTCAAGCCTGCTTAGTTCTCACACATGCACGTGAGCTGGGGTTGGGGGAAGGAGTGTTGTATTTTTCTTGGAAAAGGACCTTTTTGGTTTCTCCTAATCTGGCACCTGGAGGTCCAGCTGTGCTAGCTTGAGGCTGTGTGTAGTCTCATGCATGGGAGAGATGATGGACAGATCGCTGTACAAGTTGAAACGTTTCACGTCTCTACAGGCAATATGTATAGCTATATTTGTGAATAGTGGCAGTGCAGAATTGGAGGTGGAATTACTCTTCAAACAATGGCTTGCCAATAGTGCTACGGTCTGGACTGGTTTCTGTTGCGATTTGCAGAGAGGACCTGCAGCGTGTGGATTTTCCAGCTTTGCTTGCTCGCGCTACGGCAGCTATGGAGCCGTTGCGCCTGCCATCATTGCTTCCTGTCTCCATGAGCTGACTGTAAATTATTTTCCCTGGCCTGAGCTCCGCACATGGCCTGGAAATGTGTCACTCTGGTTATGTTTGGCTTGGTCCTCTGCTAATTTATACCAGTTCTACTGCAGTGCATTTCCATTGGCTTAATTCAATGGCAGTATTCCTAATTTACTCGGGTATAAGTAAGAGTATCGGGTTCATTACTTCTAACAGTTTAGTTCTCTTGATTTATTTTTGTTCTTCAGTCACACAAATGCCAAAGTTATTTTGCTCTTAAACACTTGATTTCCTAGGACATAAAAGTGACTCCATATTTAAAGAAGAAAATAGAGAACAGTTTTATTCTGCAAAGCGGTCTAAGTTGGGGGGTGGTGGGGTTTTTTTGTTTTAATCACAGCACTTTGAAACGGTTGGGTTAGCATTTGAGAACATTTGAGAACAAAGAGATTTAATTTTCCAGTCACTGGTACTCTCGGATCCTCTGGATTCCTCAGCTGTGGATCAGGAGCTGACACAGGGTGGCATGTCCTTGGCCCAAAATGTTTGCAGCGCCTTTAATAATAAGTGATTTTAATGGAGAACTTCTCAGAGCAGAGAACGCAGAGAGATATATCCTGTGCCTTAACAAAGCTGCTATGTTTCCACAGCGTACATTAGTCAGTGAGTTAAACAAGCATCAACATTAAAACAGACATTATCCCCTGCAGTGTATTTTCTTAGTGCTTTGTCCATTACAGCTCTCGAATGATGGGGTTTCTAGTCCTTCCCATTGGAAACAGCTCTTTTCTAATGTTTATTGCGGATGTCTTCCTGGTGCCTAGTGTAAAATTTTGTTTTCTGATCTCCTCCTGCCCTTCCCAGTGTGCTCCGTGGAATGCAGTGAGGGTGTTTACCATACGTGAACCCCGTGTAAGCAGTTCCTGTACCCTCCTTAGCTCTTCTTTAACAAAGATACATATAATTAGACCTTTGAACCTTTCCTCATAAATCAGTCCATCCAGCCCATTAATCACTTCTGTTGCCCTCTTCTGAATTCTCTCCAATTTGTCATCGTCCTGCGGCTGGGGACAGCTCGGTGACCGCAGCCCTGCATGGAGGTTCAGTACCAGCCCGCTGCACCTGGGGACAGGATTTATTTATTTTGTCCCTCTTTCCCTTTGCCTCGCTCCCAGTCAGAATATATCTCCTACCCACTCTGCATAATCACTTCTTTAAAACATTTATGGAGATAATTTGCGGTCTCCTGGACCCTCTATCATCCTCTGATGTCGAGTTAGCAGAGGCTGAAAGGGAAAAGGATTGAATGTGACACACTTTGCTTCCCTCCCTCCCTTCCTTCCCCCACTCCCCACCCCAAAATAAACAACACAACTCTTCGTTTGGTGCATACGGTCATACTGAATGTGAGGAAAGAGGCAGCATTAGAGCAGGAAAAAAAAAAAAAGAGATGCTGAAAATATAATTGCCTAATTGTGAATCCTAAGGAGTGCAGGCAGCAGGGGCAGCCCTGACTGGAAGAAATCAGAGGGTCACTAATTCACACTGCCAACATCCTAATTAGCTGTGCAAATGTAATGTTTATATTGTTGGGGATGGATTACAATATCCATTGTAGAATGGAAAGAAATAAATGAATTGTGTCAGTGGAGCTGTGTAGAAAACACTCCTGCCGCCCCATTAAACCATGAGAAGTAGCTTAGCTACTAAAAAAAGTTTGTTTTCAGGCTGATGCGCAAGTCTAATTGGGTTTCCAAAGAAAGGAACATGTTTTAATTATTAATTAGAAATCAGAGGAGTAAAAGAGTGGAAATCTGCTTCAGCTGGAGGTTTTGCTCAATGCTGGATTTCTCCTTAATAAGCTGAAACATTCCAGGCCTGCCTTAGTTAGCGGTTGGGTGCAGTGGCTTTACTCGGGGGGTAGACATCTTAATGCTCATGTAATTATCATGTAATTATTTTGTAATGTGGGATCAAAATTTTGCATAGACGGCATTCTTTCACTGAACTTGAAAAATAAAAAAAGTTGTGTTCATTAATGCAGGGATGCAGTCATTTTGGTTTAAGAAGCAGGGTTCCCTCGTGTCCCCTCCCTCTCTCTATAACACACAAATATTTTGAAACAGTTTTAAAGGGGGTGACTTCAAGATAAATAGAATTACTGAATTTAGATTTTGTTGAATATTTATCAGATTTCTTGTTGGTAATACTGCCTTTCAACAGAGGTGTCAAGTGGGTTGCAATTATCATCAAAGCTGATAGGTACAAATAAGTGATGAGCGTGTCTGCTAACACAGGGCATACAGGTTCATAAAGGGGGATTTTTGTGGAAGCTGACTTCTCTCTGTGAATTTTCTTCCCTGTTGCCATTGAACTTCGGGAATCAAAGTTGGTGAAGACTGACAGACTTTGTCAGAAGTTGTTAAGTGGATTATGGCCCATCATAATAAATATTCCTGATGGAGTGACAGGGTACGTTCTAATGAACAGAGACTGAGCCGCCTCCTTGGACTTGTGCTTTCTAATGCTTAGAAATATGCTTGAGCGGAGTTACACTCCTGTTTACAACTGCAGACAGCTTGTCTGCACAGATGAAAATGTTATCGGGCAAGTGCCATAGCTCTTACTTCTGGAAATCACTGACAGCCTGGATCCAAGCCGAATCACAGGTTAAACCTGAGAAATTATAGAACATACCGAGCGCCGCTGGCTCTTGCGCTGCCAGATGTTTGTAGATGCATGTGCGTCTTAAGGGGAACTGCCCGTTAAATGTCTCGGCTTTAACAGGAAAAGGGGACGGGAAAGAAGAGCGCTACGATTCCATATGGCTCCCTCAGTGCAGCAGTAAATCCTTGTGTTAGTGGGGTGCAACTGTGAGGAAGTACAGAGCTGTGTCTTGATGTTGCTGTTTCACGGCAAAAAAAGCGCCCATGGACAAGATGGGGAGGATATAGCTAATGTGAAATGAATGGCTTCCTTCAGGGTTATGGCTTGCATTAACTTGTAGATGCGGCATTATGATAAACAAAATGTCTGACTTAACAGAACAACCATTAAGAAAACTTCACTTGGCCTTTTTTCATGTGTCTACTGAAATTATTATGTTTGAAAATGTTTGGTTTGGATTCACAAAAGAAGTTATATATCCTTATTGCGGGCCATGGAGCACCTGTTTCTGCCCGTAAGACTCAATATATCTTTTTCCAAAACCTTGCTTTAAGAAGTCCATGGGAAAAGCTGGTTTCTTAGGTTTTCTTTCTCAAATAGCTGCACTGTACTGTCCTACCCCTTCTCTGTATTTACATGCTGCTTAGTCATGAAGGATTTGACAAAGATAGATACCGATATCACGAAGGGACACAATTATTTGTTCTGTTCCCAAGAGCCAATTCTGCTGGTGTGGATTGTAATGTGGCCCTGGTCCCCGCGTCCTACTTACAAGCAAACTTTTCCCTATTATCAAAAAGAAAACCACCTTCATGACCTGTATTCTTCCAGCAGAAGTCAGGTTAAGCTTCATACTGCAACAGAAGTAGCAAGTAATTAAGAATAACAAGCAATTGCGATTAAAAAAAGTCAAAAGAAAGCCTTTTTTTCAAGGGGCCATGTGTTGGCAAAAGTATTCCCCAGTTGAACCATATGGATGAGCGGAATGCGGGATCTCCTGCACATACTCAAGTTGGGAAGAGGCCATAATAATTTGTGACTTGACATATTATTGCCATGTTTCCTTTTGATCATGCCAGACATCCGCAAGGCTCTGTCACATCCTTGTAGGAGAATGAACATGGGTCTCTGCAAACTAAGTATCTTCTGTTCAGAGTTCAAAAGCAAGTGGGTCCTTGATTAAAAAAAAGTCAGCTTCTCCCAGCCATGTTTGTTGCCTTGGTCAGATGGCAAGAGTCAGTGATTCTGTCCCCCCTCCTCCCTTGCTGGAAGTTGGAACAGCGTTCCGAGTACTGTTGGGAAGGCTGATTTGCAGAGTGCCTGAGAAATGCTTCACATCAAAACATTCATCTTTTTCCTCTGTGGGCAAAGAAAGAGTTCAACCTGCTTAGGTGTTCATTGGTCACACTAAGAAGTCTAAGCTCACGACCCGTTCAAAAAGTCTGGTCTGCTGCTTTGATTTGAAGAGTTGAATTTGTCCTTTGTTTTGTAGAGGCTGCTTTATCTTTTGTGAAAAAGGAAGCACAGACAAAGCATGCTGAGACATCATGGATAGTCTTTAATTAACTTCAGCAGCTTCACAGAGACCTTGCAACAGGGTTTTAGGCTGAGATTCGTACAAGAATGCACATGGATATATTAGAAAGGGACATCACGAGGCCTCATGTGTGAGTGTGGGTCTGTGTGATGGGACTGATGGCACTTTGACTGGCTTCAAATGTCTTGAATAGAAGTTTTCCTGATGAGCATCCTGGCCCAGCTTTAGAGAAGAGCAGGTCTTCTTCAACAGACTATCAAATACGCCTTCGATCACTAGTTGCTCTGTGGCACAACAGATACTGCTTGCCTCATCTGTCCCAACTGCTAAAGTCATCCTCGTGACCAGGTTTTGAAGGCAGCTTCTCTGTGACATCCTCAGCCAGGCCACGAGCCTGGTGTGAACGGTGCTGTTTTGCGAAGGCACCGTTTTCAGCTTGGTAGTTTCTTCATCCCCTGCAGCTTCAGAAAGTTCCTGTGTTGTAGGGGAGAGGATGCGATCAGCAGCAGTGGTGTGTGCCCAGCACCGCCTGTGATTTGCAGAGGTACTTGAGAGATGCCCAAAGGGTGTCTATGTTCATGTTGCCATTTTCAGTAATCAACTCTTATTGATTTTTCCAAGAACCAAAGTTATTCTGTAGGAAAAAAGTATGGAGGTTTCTCTTTCATTGATAGATTCTGGGTTTCTAAAAATTGCAGCAACTTAGCAGCCTTCTTGTTTTTTGGCCCCCAGTGCTTCATTACACATAGAAACCTGCCTTTGAATCGGTTTGGGTAGCGTTTCACGTGGTACATTTGCTGTTGTACTGTTTTTCTTTCTAAGCTATCCGTGGAACAGCTTCTGTTGCTCCTTTCTTCCATGAGAAAGGCCGCTCATCTCAGTCACCCCTCAGCACAGGTGAACCCCAAAACGGCCGAGATAACATGCCCACCTAACTAGTGTGGGGGCGGCAGTGACCATGAGAGCTTCATGATGGTAACCGGAGCATCCAGTTTGGGATGCTCAGTAGTATACTGTTTGCAGGTCCTTGCATTTCACATTACCAGTAGAAATGTTTTTAACGGAATACATACTCTCAGGCGAGCAATAAATTCAGGCCCACAAACACATAGGTACAGGTATGGCTTAGTCTGTCTTATTTTAGGGAGGCTTTTGCAGTCTGCTGCACTGTGGTGGGTTAACCTTGTCCAGCTGCCAGACACCTGCCCAGCTGCTCTCTCTCTTCCCCTCCTCAACAGGGCAGGCAGAGAAATTCAGATGAAAACGCTTGTGAATCAAGATGAAGACGGAGCTTGCTTAGCAAAAGAGACTCGACTTGGAGAAAATAAAATTAATTGTAATTTATACCAGAGGAGGGCTGGGAAATGGGGGATTGTGGTCAGTCTAGTGATGGTCAGTCAGTGGTGGGTCTGTTGTGGAGCCAGCTGTGTCCAGCACAGGGCAGCCCCTGACCTCTTCTCACAGACGTCCCCCCCTGCAGCCCCCCTGCTACCAAAGCCTGGGCACGTACACCCAGTGCACACACACATTCCAGTCCTGTGCTGAGCTGCACGGGCCCCGGCCAGCCTGACCCCTGGCCTCCAAGCAGATGTCTCCAACTTTTCTTGCCTGCTGTCAGGGTAAGTAGGTGATGGGCTCTCACCCGAGTGTTGATTCGGAGCCCAGCTTGTGGAGGCCCCCTTTGATGTTTTATTTTGGCTTCTTGCCAGGGGGTCCAGTTTTTAAAGCACTGGGGTAATGCTCAGATTATTATTATTATCATCATTATCCCTGCTTCGGAATTCACTGTTCTGCAGACGTGTTTCCTGCACTCTTGCTGGGTAGCTAGTTACCAAAATGTCCCTGAGAAGGACATGCCACCAGATACAAGATGCGTGTCTGCGATGCCGGAAGGACTAACGCAGGCACTGCAGAAGGTCGCCTACTCTTCATGTGTTAATGTCACAAACCGTGGCTCGCTCTTCACTGCTTCCCGAAGTTACCCATCCCAGAGCACTATTTGGAAACAAGTACCATGTACTTGGTGGGTCAAGAAAAGCCTTCCTTGCTTTTGTTCTGGATACCTGGTAGTGTATGTTAGCATGTCAGAGCGCGGGGCCACGCGTGCACTGTAGTAAAACGCTGGAATCAATACCTGCCTAGTGTTTTCTGTGTACTTAGGTAGGAAATTCAGCTTTATCAATCGTTCTAAGTATTCATGCTTAACTCTTCAGAACAAGTACCATTCAGATTTATGGACTGCCCAATTTATTAATCTGAGCAAAAAGAAGACAAAAATATATGTGGTCCATTGAATAGCCTATCTTTTGGCAGATCAGGAAGATGAAAAAAAGTACTGAACACTTGCCTGGAATAGAAATCATCAAATACGATCATTCGATGTAGAAATAAGCTGGCAGAGCAACAAAGGTTGCCTATATTTAACATTTATAGCATTTTACTGCTAGTCACAGTGGCTAACTCAGATGTCAAAAAATAAGAGACTCTGTACAAAAGCTGGTTTTTATTCATTTTGTGACACTCTTCCTAATGCTACCCAAAGCAGCATGGCTTGGTCTAATGGCCCTTCTGTATCTCCTTTTTTATATCTCCGTAGCTGTTTGGGATTTGGAAATTCTCGATTACCCTGTGTACTCTAACCTTTTGAAACTATGCTTGAGCGTAAATGTGTTTTGATGCCCCTGTTTGCTTTAAATGGCAGAAACACTGAATATAAAATAAAATATATTAGCAGTTTGCCGACTTCAAAGATGGTATTTATTGTGACGCAGAAAGAGTTAATCCTAGACTTTTAGCTCTGAGCTTAGTTTATTGAGCTTCTGGATACACGTGTTAATTTTCTCAGATGAGGGATAATGGATGTCACTTGAGAAAACGGTACTGATTTGGGTTCTTTCATAGTTTGTGGGTTTATGTCCCACATGGTAAAGAAGCAGGCTCTGGGAGATTGCCTGAAATATGCCTGGCCTCTCAGCTGCACTAAAAATAATTCCTGCTTCCCGTATTTCTAGAAGTAATTCTGAGATGCTGCAAACCTTATCGGCTCCTTGTTTAGGAAAAAGATTTCACTTCAGCTTTCAGGCAGCAATAAGGGAATGGTCTTTAGGGGTGAATATTGTATTTCTGAAACACTCCTTTGTAAGAATGTACGTGTGTTTTGGAGGTTTTTTGTTTTGTTTCATCGCTTTTGTTATGAAGTGCTCTTGGTTGGGTGACCTTTCTTTGAGAGCTGCAGTTCATATTGGATTTTGGCAAAATGGGTTTGATAGTCCTTGCTTTACTAAGCACTGGCACCTAGATGACAGTAATTCACCCTCTAATACCCCCACAAAACCTATTTATGCAGAACTTGACATGATTTGCAGTCTCTGTAAAGGAGGAACATAGGACTTAAGCAGCGCCTAGAATTAATTTTTTGACCTCCATTTCAGTTATTGGTTGAAGTATTAGGCTCTTCAGACAACTGAGCTGTTCTTGCTATAACCTGGCACTTAACAACTTATAACAGAGTCGCACTATCAATTCTGTGCCGTTCGTGCATCTCCCTCATAACACGAAGGGGGAAAAATTGCAAGGGAAATTGCTGCCCGGCATCAGAGAGTTTAAGGCTGCCAGTAAAATTGATCTAAGTAGTGATAATAGCCCAATTTAAGCCAACACAATCACAACCTTTTTATTAATATTGGCTTACCGTTGTCCATTTTAACTGTAGCACATGGCTGGTGAATGCCAAGAAGCATCCCAAAGTCAGAGTACTTGTTTGAGATTTGTGATCACCAACACATACAGGTTCAGAGGCATTATTTTATTTATTTGTTTCCAGGGACAAAAAAAATTGCTGGCAACTAATAGTTTTGAGAGAGATTTTTTTCCAGCACCTATTTTAGGGAAACGCGTGAATGGAAAATTTTGTTTCCATGAATTCAGATAACATCTGCATTAATATGGTATATCGTAAGGATCATTAATGTTCAGAGTATATTATCAGGTGTTCTCTAATGCACTTTTGATGAGCTTTAATGATGCTTGCTGTAGTGTTTTTTCATCTTTTCTCTCCCTCCCTCTTTTTTTTCTGCTTGATTGTAATAATGACTTAACCCAGGTGGTAGACTCTATCCAGAAAGTGCCCAAGGGAAATATTATTCCCTAGTACCAGCAAACATCACAGATAGTCATTGAGTTCGCTATGGTAGTTTCCCCAGGAGAGAAGATCTTGGTCTCCCCTTGGGTGTCTGGACCTGCCCCCTATTTGCAGTCTAATAATTTGGCTTTGGGAGGAGATGGAGAAATGGCAGAAAGAAACAAGATAAAAAACCTAAGTGGAGAGGAAGGAGAGAAGACAAAAATGCATGGTAACTTGTTAAATTACTGATTTCAGTTAGAAAATAACTTGTCATAGAGTAAGATCCTGGAAAGCATTGGATCATTTGGAGATGATTAGTGAGGAGCACAGCGCAGTTTAAAACGGCAAGGCTGAGTACGTGCAAGGGTAGAGATTTTTCTCTTTGGGTACCTTGGGCTAGAGGTTGGTTGTGATTCACGCTAGAAAATACTTTCAGTTTTTGGAAATAACTGATATTTGTCCTCGGTAATTGTCTTTTATAGCTCCTAATCTGCACTGTCAGTCAGGAAGCTTATTTTAAAAGCCATAGTTTCATGGTCCTTTTTTTTTGCCATGCAATTGCACAGAAAAGCAAGCTTTAAAGGAAGTGTCACAGATATATTGTAGCTTCGTTGAGTAGCGATGCCATATAAAAGACCAAAAGTGAAAATGCAGGCAAAGGTGAAAGAAAAACATTACAAATGCCTTCAACTGAGCAAGTTCTTTGTAGCAGTGAGTTTGCAGAGTGTCAGGTATCACTCGCTGTGTGCCGTTAAGATTTACTGGCAGTAACCAGCGTCCGCACCACAAGCAAGACTTAATCATGCGGGTTATTTAAAAGATGGTCTCTTGTAAGTTTACCCAGGTTTACAAGCACATGTGAAGAAGGAAGTTCTTTGTTTTCTTATTTTTTCCGAATCTCCACTTCATTGTTCGTAGAAGAATTCAGAAGTGAAGTACCCGGGAAGAAAATTATGCTGGGAGGTTGCTTTTGGCCACACTATATTGAAAGCTATACTTTGCAAATGTAATCTGTAACAGCAAATGGTGTGCAAAGGGAAAGGAGTCATGTCGTTGCCCACAATGTTTTCCATTTTCTGTACAAAAGCTTGTTTAAATCATTTTGTGCGCTCCCCTTTTCCGTGTCTTTCCCCCGGCAGCAGCAGAATGCGTGCCCTGTTGCCCCAGAGCTGGTGCGTGGCGTGCACGCAGAGGTGTTTCGCAGCAAAGGGTGCTGCTGCCGGGGGCGCTCGAGCGCAGCTGCCCCACGAGTGGCCGATTCGTCTGAGACAGATTTTCTTTGAGGTTCTCTCTGCTTTCTGAAGCACGTTGCGCCATCTCTTCATCTGCCCACATCTGCCCCTTTTGGGCTGCAGCAGGCCCTTCGTATTCTCCACGGATGGGGCAAGACTGGAAGGACACAGTGCGAGTCTCCTAAAATGGAAATGAAAAACCTAAGTGATATCTGGCCCGAAACTGTTTTAGATTTCTCTTGGAAAAAAGAGGCTTTTTAGTGGTCTCTTACTTCTGGGAGCATGGTTTCCCTCCCCAGTGAGATGCATTTTGTGTCAGCTGTTTCTATATTAAAAAAAGTCTCCTGAAATAACCGCTCTTGGCTTGTCAGCATCTGGCAGTCCTCTCCTCCCGAAGCAGCGGCACCGCGGTCCCGCGCGAGCACGCAGGACCTCTCCCCGTCTTGCCCCGCCGCCAGGGGGGTGCCCGGCCCGGGGGGTCACAGTGGGGGCAGCCCAAATGGACTGCACCGCGCTCGCTTCTCATCTGCCTGGCCGTGCACGCACACTCCGGTTACATTCCTGTTCTTGTCAGTCCATTAAACCTCCCAAAGTGATTTGTTCTCCCTGGAGAATCAAGGGAGAGGGGCTGGAAAGGTAAAAAGAGGAATAAGGAGGAAAGTAAAGAAGGGCTGGTGGGGGGAGAGGGTGAACGAAAAATGAGTAAAACAGAGCTGCTGAATCCAATAGCCAAGTATTACATTATGGACTCCCAGTTTGGATATAAACAAAATGTTTCCTTAGAGCAGAACTGCATCCAAAAGTTAGACAAATTGTTTTCCAGAGCTGGAACAGCCCCGCTCTGTCCTGCCTCGGGAGCGGGAGAGGACGGCTCACCCGTGCACCCCTCTGCCTACCCCCAGCCCCTCCGTACGCTCCAGCCGCTGTCAGCCCCCGCTTTGCACTGCCAGCAGCCGGTGGGACAGTTGTGAGAGGCCGATTATATTCCATAGTCACATCCTGGGGTGATCTGTGCTGCCCGGGGCAGGCAGCTGGCTGTCCGGGCTCCTGCAGAAATTGCGCCTCTCGCTGCTGCCGGGTCCTGCCCTTCCGCGGCCCGGGCCCGCGGGTGCTGCCGTGGCTGCTGCAGCCGGAGGAGGCCACGGGATCAGGCACCATTTTCTGCCACCCACCTTGTCTCTGCCGATTGCCCTGGCCTCAGCCGCCTGCCTTCATCTATCCAGCTCTTGGGCTGGTTTCCATCGTCTTCTCGTGTTGGCTTTCCATGCATCCTGATGGCCCTGATTTAACGTGACTTGGTGTGACCAGCCAGCTGTGCTGCTACACTGTTCAGTATTGCCGAATGGTACGGGTTTTGCAGGCCGGTGGTGCGGCTCGCCCGGTGCTGTATGACAGCGGCCGCTCCACAGCGCCTTCCTGTCATGTCCGTTCCAAGGGGCTGGGGACAGGGCAGGGCAAGGCTCGTCTCTTGGTAGGTTTCGGGTCAACCAGGTTCTTGGTTTTGAGGAGTCTGCACCTCTTAAAATATCATTCAGCTAAATGAAAAGTGCTTTCTAACGAAACAAACCCATGACAAAAGAGCACAACTGTTGTCACCAAAGTTAATAAAAGTAATTTTAATACTTGGAGTTGACCTCCAATACCTAGGCACAGTGGGGTGTAGCAAGGAAGTAGTTAGAAAGGCACCATGGTGAGCCTTAGCCGTGAATTACCTTATTTTTATTAACTTTCTGACAACCTCGGTGAATTTCGTTTCTTTTTATAAGTGATTAAAAAAGCTAATCAGATCATGTAATTAAAATACATAATTACACAATCTCAGAGTTTTTCATAATTACTGTACATGGTAAATATTGTTACCTGATAACACTTTGCACAAAATTTTTTGACAGGAATTTGTGTAAGGATGGTTAGGAGGTGTCGGCTTTCTGGTGTCTGCGATGGAAGCTTCTCTAATGACATTGGATAGATAGTAAAATGTTTTAAATTGGAAAACTCTAAAATAATGACTCAGTTGTCTTTTTTAAATGCTTTCGTCTGTATCAGGCAGCTGGTATGTCTTGACACGGTGTGTTTCTGTGCATTTCTAATGGCTCTTTCCTTTGTGCTCACACCTCTGCTTTGTATTTTGTTAGGCACCACCCACTGGAAAATGGGTGTTTTGATACAAAGCAACACAGTAAAAAAAAAAAATTAGATCGGATCCAGTAACCTAATTCCAGCCAAAGAACTGAATTAAGATAGAGTCACTCTTAAGCACGTCTACAGTGGCTTCAGGGTAGACATATGTTGCAGCCTTCCTGATGTCAGGTCGCCAGGCAGACTGGGGCCGTGTTCGTAGGAAATCCAAAGATACAAGGTATGATAATCCTAAATAATGGGAAAACTGATTAAAAAAAGAAAGAAAAGTGTGATGTGTCTTTCACAATCAGCTCCTAGGACTCCAGGACCCCAGCCTCTAAAGTGAAACTGTGCAGTTAATGCTGTATGTCAGTCTAACATTTACTACTCTGAAGATCAGTTTTATACTCAGATGCTCCATGACTGAGGCGGAGTTTCCATTTTTTAACAGAAGACGTTGAACTCGTATCTTAAATACAGACAGATTGGGCACGGAGCTTCAGCTGTGGGCTGAGAAAGGAGCATGACAAAACCAAATGGATTCTGGGGAGGGGGCAAGGTGGTTTTGGTATTTAGGGGTATTTAGGATGGTAGGGTTTTTGTAAGTGAAGCTGGTCTGAGCTTTAAAACTCTTTGTGTTGCTTATGAAAACAATTTTTCATTTCTCCCCAAAATTTAAATTGCCCACTCAGTTACAACCGGCTTATTGACAACATTTCTTCTTTTAGACAGCCAGTGTGTGAGCTTATGCAGCTTAAAGTCACTGTTTTGCTTCTGTATGACAGTAGAGATGGGATGCAGTCTCTTCCAGGAATCTGCCAGTTGCATTTCAGTAGCAGGTTTTTGGGAACTCCTCTCTGCCACACTGTAGGTGGGGTTTCTGGGCATTCACCCCACACCAGAGGTATAAGTGCAGGTACAAAACCTTTTCACATCTGGAGAAAAACAGCAAAAAATTTATTAATTTACTTGGGGTGGGGAGGGGAGCACGTGTTTACAGCCATTAATTGACTGGAGATAGTTTCCTGAACACATCTGGTTCTGCATGTGCATGTGTGTCTATTAAACCTCTGGCACCTGATTTCTCTGAGGGTTTTTTTGTTTGTTGTTGTTGTTGTCCTCATTCTTTTGTGTTTTGCTTTTACTGGTTTGGGGTTTTGACCATTTTTTCCTCTGCAGGAAATGTCCCCCCACCCCAAGCACCCACCTCCAGCTTCCATCTACTTTTTAGTTTAGAAGACTCCTATATAGAAAGCCGAATGCTTTCCGTACCTGTAGTATCAAGATCATTTTTCTCGTGTAAATTCAATCCCTCTCTCCCCACTGCCTCCTCTTTCCTTTTACTGAGTTGTTTAGTCTATTAACGTTCCCAGATACTTTTTTGTAAGTATAGCCAGTCCTCATTATGTGGGCAGAGTTAGGGAGAGAGCTATTGACTATAGCTTTTCCCTTTATTTCATTTGACTCTCTGATATCAGTGCCAATGTCTGTGTGAGACTGCTCTCAAAAGGAAGAGGTGCTGTTGGGGAGAGACGGCAGGGAAAGAGATATTTGTTTGCAAGTGCCAAGACGTTTGCTGTCCCTCCTTCTCTTCAGGGATAAATTGAGATGATTCAGTGTATGCTCCAACCCTAATTTCCATCCCATTTAAACAAATAATTGTGCCCTGTACCTTTCCACATTATAAATTCACTCTCTCATGTATCGGTGGCCAAGGCACAGTTACTAACTAGAATAAATCTTACAATTCGCATTTGTGGGAGGAAAAAAGCCCAACCACACACATGCGATCAGAAGGAAACCTACATTGTTGGTTAACCTAGAGCTACCCGAATACAGACGATCGGCACCTAAAATGGCATTACACCATTCAGGAGGAAGGTATCTTTGCTGTTTGGGAACTTAAAAGTGCCGTCCTGTTCCGGTCCGTGGGCAGCGTGCGGTACCTGCCGCGGAGGCTGGACGCGCCGCGTGGCTGGAGGGGAGGTTTGTGCCGGGCTCTGTGTGTCTCCTGGCAGGAGCACAGCGGGGCCGGAGGGGCTGTCGTCTCCTGGTTGGGTTTGCTCTGGCTCCCCAGCTGCGCTCCCCCTGCCTGCCTGCCTGCACTGAAGAGCATCCTCCCTACGGGAGGCTTTCTCCGGAGCGTGGTCGGTGCTGGCTGACATCCTGAGAAGCCCCTAAAGAATTCAGAGAGGCTCGAAAAGTCTCTCTGCAGACTCACAGTGTAGGAGATGGGGCACGGCATGGGCTGATCTCACCTCACCTCACCGCCTGGTGCGCGCGGGAGCGCGCTGCGACCTCCCAGAGCTGTGGAGTGGGCACCCTGGGGTCACCCCCCGCGGGCTGCACGGCCGCTCGGCAAGGGCAGTGGTGGGATCCCCCCGTGGGCTGCGGCAGTGCGGGCACGAGCCCTGGGCCGACAGGGCTTAGCTGTCGCTGCAGCTCTTCCTTTGAAAACCTGAGAGCGCAGTCGTGCCGTTTGTCATCGGGCCCCTCAGTCCAAAGGGCAAAGTGTGCTGGGGGAAGAGCAGCGTCGGGTGGACGGGTCTGTCGCGCGGTGCAGTGCCAGTCCTCAGATCACAGATGCCGGGGCACTGCCGTTAAACTTGAAAGGTCTGTCGTGCTGCACGTTTGTTGTAGGGGAACACTGATGTACCAAGAAAGATTCTTACCGGGCGGCAAACACTTTTGTTTGCTTACTTGTTTTAAAAGCCATTTGTTATTTAAAATGATGGATGCTGTTAGTGAAAAAGAAGTAGCATTACCATACAGTGTGGAACACACATCTCTCCTAGGCAAGCCACGCTTTTTGGCTTTCATCTTGCGTAGCACAAAATCTATAGTTATTTTCTTTTTAAACCTTTCAGTTATTTCGATCAGGCGTTGGCAAGTGGAGAACTTCCTTCCCACCTCTGTTTAATGCGGTTCCCCTCAAGCCAGTCACAAACATGGTGCAGATTCATGGCCGATGTTTATCTCAATGATACTGAGGAATGTGCTTCGTATACAGCAGTGTGCTTTTACATTTGCGGGTGTTCTTTTTTAATTTTAAATGAAATATTTTTTTAAAATTGTCCACTATAGCAAACCCAGCATCTTAACTATTGTACTTTGCAGTAACGCATACTGTCCCTGAGAGACGGGAGATTTGCTAAGCTGAAGCAAACCCTGTCTCCAGGCCTGGGTCAGGTGGAGCTCAGGGCTGTTAGCTCCAGGGATACCTGCTGGGTTCACTGGGGCACGTGAGCCCCTCCAGCATCACCTGGGTGAAGGCCTCGAGGAGCTGCACTCACCAGACTACTGGAAGCTGGGACGTTTGAAAGTGCAGCTTCATTTCCATTCACGGTGTTCGCATGAATCCTTGACTGTGATTTCATGAAAGGGACGGGGAATATGTGCACCTTTCGGAAAATACCTCTATGTAGAACTGGCTAGATTTCATATTTGTCTCATTTGATTTTTCAGAAGTGTGGAGCAACTGCTGTTCCTATTGATTTCAATAGGACTGATGTGAATACACAACACGTTTTCAAAGTCAGACCAATAATGTATATGTGTAGCTATAAAACAGGTTACTTGATCCTGTCTGTCACGTGTAATTTATTGATTTTTCTTCCCTGGTTCTTTGAAGGCAGTATAAAATCTGGATGTTGTTGTTTTTTACTGTTTGTTTATTGCTGAGTAATTTCAGCCAACATGTGTTTTTCAGCATTAGGTCTATTCATCATGAACGTCAACCCATTAAGCTTGTAAGTGCGTCACAGTTTTCCCACCTAGATCAAAATGAGGGTCTGGAACAGCCCGCTCTTTCTAACTTAACAAGCTGGTTTTATTTTGCCCTGCAACTCGCTCTAATAATGTGACCAGCTTTAAATTCCTCAGGCCGGAAAGCTTGGCAGTAAAGTCCTGTGCAGGGCTGAGGTTTGAAACATGAGGTTTTTCTCAGGTTTGGAACATGGCAATTGACATCTCTTTGCTGAGCACTGGTGGAAAGTACTCATTTAGGAGCAGAAGGCTATTCTTGGGAAAGTACTTTTGATATGTTAAAGACAGGGACTGCAAACCGATTTTCCTAGAGGTCAGGTCACTGCGTAGCACGAGTTGAAGATCTCATCATAGAAAGCCATCCCAGCAATCCAGTCACTTTTGGTGACCTCAGCCAGAATACACAGAACAGTTGTGGTGTCTGGTTCCAGTTTTCTCCATTCTTAGTGGTTCTTTTGTCTCAGAGCTGATACACGGCCAAAAAGTTGAAAGAGAGCTCTGCAGAAATGGAAACATCACTCTAATGTTGTCTACCAGCACAGAGGTAGATACGTGTTTGTCTTAGCAGTAATAGCAGCTTACTGGAGAGGTCTTGGCAACGCTCTTTGTCCTAGTGTCCCACTGCCCCAGTTTTAAAGGCACTTGTTCCTCCAGACTGCTGCCCGCGCCATCACAACGAGCTCTGACTTGATTCTGCACAAGCCGAATATCCTGCAGGAAAGTGCTGCCTGTCCTTGTCAGCGCTGGCTTCCAGGGCTCCCTGTTCACTGTGCAGGATATGACCCTTAAATGAATTTTATGAATGAGCTAAATGGATTGTAATCAATGACTTAATCTTCACTTGAAAGTACAATTCCGAGACATGAAAGTGAGCACAGTAAGCATTAAATTAAATCACACCGATCTGGTCAGTTCATGGGAGACAATTCTGTCTCTCTTTAATTTTGGATTCTGTATTCACGGAGTTTCTCCAAACCGCAGCTAGTCTGTATTTCTGAAGCCCAGTTATGGGTGCAAACAGAGGGAAAGAGCGTGAGCCCAGTCTGGCTGCCCGCACGTGTCTGAGGGTACTCGGCAAAACAGCCTGAGAACAGGTGCCTGCTGTGTTTGAGAGCTGCCCCGTCAGACGGGAGGGAGGAAATCATAAATCTAGGAAATTCGCCTCATGCGTTTCATCCCACCAGAAAGGCTCTTCCGCTGGCCACGTCTCCACCAGTGGTTCAGGGTCTCGATGCTTGGGTTTGTGCTGTATGGGGAGCACCCTCCCTGCTCACAGTAACAAAACACGAGGAAGGGAAAACGTCTTTATGTATAGATGAGAAAAGGACTTTCCTTGCATTCACGGAGACTGATAGTCTTCCACCGCTCCGGGCTGGACCTTTGGCTCTGCAAAGGGAGCAGTGCAGGGGGCTGTGACGGGGGCAGGCTCTGCAACTCTGCCGTGGTCCGCTCACCGTGGTGCAACCGCCCTGCTTGTATCCTTAGCTTTAGATAAAAATTGAAGCAGGCAAAGCTCTTAACCGCTGTGTGTTGTCTCTTTGTTTTGAATAATCAAGTGTTGAAATCATGATAAATGTTGACATCAAGTAGCAAGAAGTGCGGAATATAATTGTGGGAGTGTAAGGCCAATAGGGTCCCGTGAAGTTTATGCTCTGGCTAACGTAATGTGAAGAAATATTAGTAACAATTAGCATAAGTATTGCATTTATTATAACTAATTCTATAACTAATTATTATAAGTAATAATTATTCTACTAGGATTATTTTCCTAAGGGCTTTGTCATTCCTTATGTTTGAAAGTTGTACATGTCATAGCTGAAATTCTAATTTTCCAGATTCTCTCAGTGTGACTGTTGCATCCGTGATGTGTGCGTGTGACCCCGTATACAGTTTTGTTCTTTTACGTCTTGTCTTAACAACGTGCTTCCTTGCTAAATGCTCTGTAGGTATCAAAGCAGGCAAGAATAGCACAGGACCCTCTAGGCAGCAGGGTAAGCACCAGCAGCAAGCTATTAAGATCCTTTTGTTAATTCATTGATGATTTTGCCGGTATCATCTTCTAATCTCACTTAAAAAAGACTGAATGTGCATTTGAAAGTTTCTGAAGAGCAAATTGCTGAGCAAAATATATGTATAATCCTAACATTTTGGTAGAAATAGGGTGAGTTATTATTGATTCACAGAGCACGACAAAACATCACTGCATGAATTAGCAAACAGCTGTTTCTAATTTGAGTTTAGAACTGTACACAGAGGAACTTGTTTTAGTGTTCACTCCTTTCATTTATAATGAATTTTAATCACCGCTACAGGTGAGAAAAATGTAGAAACAAGCTTGTATCTTGTGGAAGAAACAAAGGAGAGACAGATGCTAACAGATTTACAGTCTGTGATAAAAGGAATGTTTTGGTACACTTTACATGTAATTAGAGTGCAGCTGTTTTCAGTCCCAAGTCCATGATGCACAGCAGAATATAGTATCTGCTGCTTTTCCAAAGGGAGTAAAGAAAAACAGTGATTCAACTCTGAAAGCATTTAGTTTATTCCTAGATCTAACATAAAACTTTCTCCTCCACCCCTTATGCCATTTATCGGTGTGAAATAACTTATTTAATGATATGTTAATTTTTTTTTTACCAGCAAAATACAGACTGTTTGACATTAAAAAAAAATGTTAAAAATAACTTTCTGATTTTATCAGCTGTATGGAATTACCCATCATCCTATCAATGGTCATTACTGAGTCTTGATATCTCTGCTAATGGGAGACAAGGGCTCAGGCTTGCGTTACTCTGGCTTAACAAGTTTCTGTATATCAACTAAGCTTCAATAGACATCTTTGTGTGTAGTTTTAACTTGCAGCATAAAAAAGACTAATTAGATGTGTCTTTGATCACTATAGAAAGTTTTAAACAAAGACAGCAAGGTTTAAACCATCTATGTGTAACAGTTTATCTGTGGCAGACATCCCAGCAAGTTTAATGTTTGAAATTCTGCACTACATCTTGTGCTGATTTTGCATTCTAAATACCAAGTTACTCTCTGCATGAGAAGAAAAATTAGATTATATATACTTTCCATTGAGCCAGACGTCTGTCTGTCTTTTTTAAAAACTCCGCTTAAAAATGAATTGCAGTGCAAAGCTGAGAAGTTGGAAAAAGAGTCACTGACTGTTGGCAATTTAGTCCAACAAAAATGCCTACCACATAAGCATATAATTAGCATTTTTCTTGAGTCACAGATAATCATGAAAGCACTGCCTGTGGTGCCACTTATATTAGCACCTCTCAGTTTTTTATCCAATTTTAGGTGTGCTTTGAACATGTTATATACGTTTTTATTTATATATTTAAAAAATGGCATAGTCCCTTGAAATAAAAACTATGAAGACTGTTTTGTGAAGACGGCTGTTGCTGAAGACTGGAGCTGCGGTGGAGTTCTCCGGAGCAGCCTGAGCTTCCCGGGGCCCCTCCTTAGTGCCTTGGCTAAGGGTGGGTTGACCAGTTCTGGGGGACAGTTGCATGACAGTTTTGCAGGGATAATTACAAATAAGTAGTAGAAATCTTTTTTCCATTGTTTCGTGAAGCGTGTTGGAGTTGCAGGAGCGCTGGGTTTCGGTCACAGCCCAGCAGTTACAGGAGCGTTCAGAGATAGGTGCAGCGTCAGCATAAAGGGGCTTCCGCTGCCGCAAGAGCTGGTGGTTCGCCGTCCACTATTGCCTTCTCTGACACAACGAACAAAACCATTCTGTGAAGCTAATGCATGCATAGAAAATTGAGTTAGGAATATTGATGATATTTTTTATTATTTAACTTGTTAAAACTGTGCGGGAAATATGCAGAAAAATGGATCTAACAAAACAAAAAATGGAGCTAACTCCAACAAAAAATTTAAGTAAAAAGCTGTCGCAGTGCACTGAAAATATTGAAACTTAAAACATTTGCTATGTAAACTTGATTTGCATTATTTCACACCAGCACTGCAGTGTAAATGAGCGGCGTATGCTATGCGAGGTTCTTACTATAATCCATTGTAATGATCTATCCTCGGCTTTCATACAAAGTGCAGCAATGCAAAATTTGCTGCAACCAGTGCTGAAGATTTCTCAGCCCTCAATCTCTGTGTTGTATTCTCATAGTTAAGCATCTGTGATAATAATAATTATTGAAATTGATAGCATTTCTATCAGGCCTTGCATCTGAGGATGTCTCGGGGTTTCACAGCTATACCGAAGCAAGCCCTACAATTTGCCCTTGAGGAGCAGATGGCTTTTTTCTATTATGGAGATGAGGAATTGAAACACAGTTCAGAAGCGTGTCTTATGATGCCAAGCTCATTTTCAAAAGTAACTTAGTTTTTTGGGTGCTAGAATTCCATCAACTCTCAACAGCCTAAAGCGATTTGAGTGCTTTGACCATTTTAAACTTGTGTGCCATGGAAGGGCTTGGAGAGAACCAGGAGACTGAACTTAAAAACAGCAATCTTTTTTCAACAATTGATTTTTTTGGTTTTGTTAATTTAGCTATTTCTTCTGTGTAGTAGCTCTGTGCTAGAGGAATAAACCTGATAGAGTAAGAGCACCTTCCAAGTCTAACCTCCTTGGTTTATTGCCCTGTGTGGAGGTGCCTTCTGGGCTCAGGAGGGGAGTCTCGAAGTTGCCTCTTTGGCCAAACCCTGGGTATCTTGTTGATGCCGGGCAGGCTGTGTGGCTGCTTCTGAGCCCCGCGGTGCTCCGTCTCCGCTGCTGTTTGCCCCCGAACCAGCTGGAATAAACAAGCCTCCGTGCTGCGCTGCCCACACGGCGAGGTGCCCGCGGCGTGGGGGGACGTAGGAGGGCCTGTGGAGGAGCCACTCTTCCGCGCGTAGCCGAGAGGGAGCAGGGAGCTGTTTCACTGGAGGGGAACCCAGCGATGCTCTGCGCTGGGAAACAAGAGGGTTTGGGCAAGGACGAACTCCAGGGCTGGGCCAGCAGCCGGGGTCTCTGCAAACCTTTTGTTCTTCCGAGAAGAAGCAGCCGGCTGGGGGGTGCCCGGGTTTGTGCAGCCCCTGCCCGTGAATGCGGAGCCAGGGCTGGGGCCGCGTGCGTGACGGGGCAGCTGAGCAAGCCTGTCCCTCTGCCACCCCTTCAAACGCGGCTCGGCTCAAAAGCTGGTGGGAGCTTCCGGCTAGCTTTGAGCAGGGAGATGGGGGAAGGTGTTTGCAGGGACTATGTCTGGTCGATTTTATTTCTATTAGCAAAATAACTTGGAAATAATAAATATATCAATGTCATCGGTGTATGCTGAGGCGACAGTGCTGCTTACTTCTGGCAATCTGTGATGTGCCGTTTGTCTCCTTTCTAAGAGAGATCGTATTTTTAAGACTTCATTTTATTGTTTTAGCTTCACGAGTATATTTCTGAACTTGGCTCATGTTATCTGGAAGATAAACAGAGAATGAAGTATGATTTATACTGCAGTTTGCCAAATTGCTCTTATTAGAAGGAAAAATACATTTATTGAATGCATTGAGGCTGGAATTAGCTCCTCGGTGATGATGATAAATGCTTGCAGTCCCGTGAACGTGCTGAACATTAAGTTGCTAAATTACTGTACCACTTTGAGATTGATTATCAAGTTTGGCCCTTTAAGCTTCATGACCCGCACATATATCCTGAGGACTACTGACATTCTGAAGCTTCCTTAATGCTCTTTTTTCCCTAATTAAACTTTTTATTGAATTTTCTTACCCTTTTAATACTTGTTTTGATTCTCTTATGCGCAAATGACAAAAGCCTTGCACCAGCCATGTGATTCTCTGTTTTAGAACAGTCCCACTTTGCAGGATTAGCCATTTTTAATGACTTTAATCTCCTTTTTGAAAGTGATTTTTCTCATTCTGCTACATTCCTTTGATTGCATTAATGTAGAATTATTATTCTAACCATCATTGCCAGACATGTCACACCACATCTAAAATATATCTTCCCACTAAAATATTACTCTGGTAAAATACCTTAGAATTTCCTTCTCAGTTCATTACAGGTCTTTTCTTCAATGTAATATGGCAAGTTAAAATTAACAAAGCTATTTTTCATTCCGTAAAGAGATTAATGATAATGAGTTTTCCCTAATTTCTTCAGTTTAGGCCTTTAGTAATTTAGTATCTTGTTTGTATAGGAAGTCAAGGTAGGTTGTTTCTGGGGCTTAAAGTTTCCCAATTCTTTTTAAATTGAAAAGTATGAGAAAACAGTGCAATAAAAAGAATCCAGAAGTTAAACAAGAAAATCAGTGCAAGGTCTAAAGCAAGCTAACAAAAGGAGATGGTCTTTGCTTTCAGCTGTCTATGGATTCATTTTTATTACAAACCCAGCTTTTCAATCTGAGAAGTGTTAATTTTTTTGAATCCAAATTATATTAGCATAGCAATGTCTTTGTGCATCACTCACAAAGTAATACCAGCTTTCTTTGATTTTGTTTTCTGAATAGCCCAATATGTTTGAAGAGCAGCAGCTGGAGGGGAACTGGCCCTGTTTGAATGTTAGAGTGCATTTTGAGGTAGATGGGTTTGTTTCAGAGGCAAGAGACCTTCCAACAGATTTGCTCGATTTGCATGGAGGGCCAATGTCATGGTTGGCAAAAGCACATATGGATGTAACGAAGTCAAAGCAGTTGGCCCAGCCTGTGTTACCACTGGATTTGGCCCATTGCATCTACAGTTTCACAGCTGAACAATGAAGCTTTATTCACTGGAGCCGTTCTGAGTGCTCGGCTTCTGCCCGGTGCTGCAGTCCTTCCTCCGTGAGCCACTGCCCAGCACAAGGCGCAAGTGGTCTGGCTGCAGAAGGGCAGATCTTTAAAATGCATACATTTTTATAATAGTTTCTGTGAAGCGGACATTTTAAATTATTTTAATTACAGCCACTAAGGCGGAGCAGTAAATGACACAGTGATGGTGTGCTTTTTTCCCCTGTTGCTGTTGTTTTTCTTCTGCCCCCCCAGCAGCGGTAGCAAACGCAACATGTGCTGCCCTAGTTGAGGCCCAGCATCCCCCTCGTGCTCCCTTTGTCTCCCTTCCCCTGGAGGAGCCCAGCTGGCGAGAGGAGGGAATTAGCCAGCCCTGAGCTACCGGCACCTCCCCGGGGCCCCTAATCCAGGCGCTGGCAGCCGGCGGCCTCCTTCCCTCCGACGGCCCGTGGCCACAGCTCCGTGGGGACGGAGCCCCGGACGCGGCTGGCGGCAGAGCTGGGGGGACGGGGGCTCCCCGGGGGCAGACCGAAGCTGCGCCGGCAGCCGGGCGGGCGGCGGAGGTGGCTTAAGTGGGGAACGTGAGGCTTTGTTGCAGCCACAGAGAGAGACCGGTTCGCGGTCGGGGGAACGAAGCTGGGGAAAAGTCTACGTAAAAACCAGGGGCTCGTCGCCGGTGTTTTAGGTTTGTGCTCAGCCAAGCTCAGAGGACTTAGTTGAGCACAAAGACCTTGAGCATCTCAGAAGCGCGGGTGCTTGCTGAGAGCCGGGGTGCATTTCGGGAGCAGGAGGAAGCGCGATCTCCATCTCCAGCGTGGCTCTGGAGCAGGAGGTTTGGTTAAAGAGGGGCGCGGGGCTCCCTGGGGAGCACAGGGCGAGGGGAGCCGGCGCCCGACCCACGCATGCTGGAAAAGGGGCAGCCCCGTCGTGCTGGAAAACTCGTTTGGCGTGTGATTATTTGGTTTAGTTTGTCCAAGGTATCTCTGCTCTCTCTATTCCTGGGATGAAAAAGGTGGTCTTTGCCAAAGCACAGGGTGCCACAGGAGCGAGCCTGCTCCTCTTACAGTGGTGATTCCCTAATTAGCCGAGCCTTCCTGCGAGCGCTGCGCTGCCGTACATGTGTCTTCTCCGCCTGGTGACTCTGTAGTTGGCAGGCACGAGGAGTGCGCGTGTGGCAGCCTACACGCACAGTTGGGGATTTTTTTATTGGTTTGTTTTAGTAAGAGCTGAAGTAGGAACATTAAATGTTTTATAAGGACAACGTATCTGGAGAACCGGATCCTGTTCTGAGTCTCCAAATGTATATGTGGTCAGCACTTTCCCTCATTTACATGAATTTTATTTTTGCTTCATTCTGTGGTTCAGTTTTATATCGGACTAGTGGCATTTTTGCTTCACTCAACATCTCCGCATTTATTGGAATTAGGATATTTGAACTTACTCTCTTCTGTTTCTTGTTAACAATTCTGTTTATGCAAGCTGCCAACATTTTATGTATTTTTCCTAAAATGACTGTTTTGCTGCTGGAGTTAGTGCTGTGTTTCTTTATGGTAATATCAAATTATAAAATATTTTCCAAAGCCTCATATTGAGCAAAGGAAGTAGTTATTAAAACAGAGGCTGGGCCATTATTGGTTTATCCTGAAGCTGGTTGGTTTGTGATGTCTTGAGATCGCCAGTGGTGATTTTCTGGGCTTTTTTAGCTCGTTTGGTTTTGTACCAAGCAGGCAACATTACCTTTCGTATGAATGAATGTGGTAATGGTGCAGATCTCTTCTCTGATTTTCTTGAGCTCTCTCAAATCTGATGCTTTTATTTCACCTAGATGTTCAACTCTGCTTTTGAGCAGCCTTTCGTTCTGTTACGGTTTTGAGACAGAACGGAAGGATTTTGTTTAATGGAGACATTGCTTAAAATCATCTTGATGTAGCATTTAAAAAGACCCACAAAATCGCAGGTGATCACTTAACACCGCAGCTTTTCGAAATGTTTGTATTGCTTCATTGCACATTGTGTTTTGCTTTCTTTATTCATTGTTTATTGCTTTACAGTACAGCGAGCAGGTGTTAAACCTGCTAAAGAAATGCTTTTTATTAATGCTATATGTTGGCATATTTGCAAATTATGTGTACAAATATATTTTTATTTGTCTTTCTCAGACCTCCTTTGAAATTCAAGAGGCCTTTTTTTTAGTTGATATTTTTTTTTAATGCTGTAGTAGCAGAAGCCCATAGTGTTGTTGAGAGCTTTGTCCTTATTTCACAGATGCACTGGGAATTGTTTTTAATCTCCTTTCTGCTTTCCCATTACAGATGGTGATGACGACCCACAACTCTCCTGGGTGGCTTCATCTCCCTCCAGCAAAGATGTTGCATCACCCACTCAGATGATAGGAGATGGGTGTGATCTCGGCATCGGGGAGGAGGAAGGGGGGACTGGCCTGCCGTATCCCTGTCAGTTTTGTGATAAGTCCTTCATTCGCCTGAGCTACCTTAAAAGGCACGAGCAGATCCACAGTGACAAACTACCTTTCAAATGCACCTACTGTAGCCGGCTTTTTAAGCACAAGAGAAGTAGGGATCGCCACATAAAGCTTCACACAGGGGATAAAAAGTACCATTGTCATGAATGCGAGGCGGCCTTCTCTCGCAGCGACCACCTCAAAATTCACCTGAAAACCCACAGCTCCAGCAAACCGTTCAAGTGTACTGTGTGTAAACGTGGGTTTTCATCTACCAGCTCATTGCAGAGTCACATGCAAGCTCATAAAAAGAACAAGGAACATATGGCAAAGACTGAGAAAGAGGTGAAGAAGGATGATTTTATGTGTGATTACTGTGAAGAGACATTCAGTCAGACTGAAGATTTGGAGAAGCACGTAATGACACGCCACCCACAGCTTTCCGAGAAGGCAGATTTGCAGTGTATTCATTGCCCTGAAGTATTTGCAGACGAAAACTCGCTGCTCTCACACATTCATCAAGCCCATGCCAACAAAAAACACAAGTGCCCTATGTGCCCGGAGCAGTTTTCTTCAGTGGAGGAAGTCTATTGCCACTTGGACAGCCACAGACAACCTGACTCCAGCAATCACAGCATCAGCCCTGACCCCGTCTTGGGGAGCGTGGCGTCCATGAGCAGCGCAACGCCCGACTCCAGCGCGTCGGTGGAAAGAGGTTCCACCCCGGATTCGACCTTAAAGCCTTTGAGAGGACAGAAGAAAATCAGGTCTGTGGACAGAGAGGAAGGCCAGAACTGGTCTAAAGTTACGTACAGCTGCCCGTACTGCTCGAAGCGTGACTTCAACAGCCTTGCAGTTCTGGAGATCCACCTGAAGACCATTCACGCAGACAAACCTCAGCAAAGCCACACGTGCCAGATCTGCCTTGACTCCATGCCTACGCTGTACAACTTGAATGAACACGTGAGAAAGGTGCACAAAAACCACGCCTACCCCATGATGCAGTTCAGTAACATTTCTGCCTTTCATTGCAACTACTGCCCGGAGATGTTTGCAGATATTAACAGCTTACAGGAACACATCCGTATTACTCACTGCGGCCCAAATGCTACCCCTCAAGATGGCAACAACGCTTTCTTCTGTAACCAGTGCTCCATGGGCTTTCTGACCGAAGCAACCTTGACTGAGCATATTCAGCAGACTCACTGCAATGTAGGAAATTCAAAATTGGATTCCCCTGTCATTCAGCCAACACAGTCTTTTATGGAAGTTTATTCATGCCCTTATTGCACAAACTCCCCCATTTTTGGCTCCATCCTGAAGCTTACAAAGCATATTAAAGAAAACCACAAGAACATTCCTCTGGCACACAATAAGAAGTCAAAAGCAGAGCAGAGTCCAGTTTCTTCTGATGTTGAAGTCTCTTCCCCTAAAAGGCAACGGCTTTCTGCTAGCGTAAACTCAGTGTCTAATGGCGAATACCCATGTAATCAGTGTGATCTAAAGTTCTCCAATTTTGAAAGTTTTCAAACCCATTTAAAGTTGCATTTGGAGTTGTTGTTGAGGAAACAGTCTTGCCCTCAGTGTAAAGAAGACTTTGATTCCCAGGAGTCTCTTCTGCAACATCTCACTGTACATTACATGACAACTTCAACTCATTATGTATGTGAGAGCTGCGACAAACAGTTTTCTTCGGTGGATGATTTGCAGAAGCATTTGTTGGACATGCATACTTTTGTGTTGTATCACTGCACCCTTTGCCAAGAAGTTTTTGATTCCAAGGTATCTATCCAAGTGCATCTGGCAGTCAAGCATAGCAATGAAAAGAAGATGTATCGTTGCACAGCCTGTAACTGGGATTTTAGGAAGGAGGTGGATCTCCAGATCCATGTGAAGCATAGTCACTTGGGGAATCCATCGAAGTCTCACAAATGCATCTTCTGTGGTGAGACCTTTAGCACAGAGGTAGAACTGCAGTGCCACATCACCACTCACAGCAAAAAATACAACTGCAAATTTTGTAGCAAAGCTTTTCATGCCATCATCTTGCTTGAAAAGCACTTGCGGGAAAAGCATTGTGTTTTTGATGCTAGCGCTGAAAATGGTACAGCTAATGGCATGACCCCAACAAATAAGAAGACAGAAGGGGCAGATATCCAGAACATGTTAATGAAGAATCCCGATACTTCCAACAGTCACGAAGCCAGTGAGGACGATGTCGATGCTTCTGAGCCCATGTATGGCTGTGACATTTGTGGGGCTGCCTACACTATGGAGGTCCTCTTGCAGAACCATCGTTTGAGAGATCATAACATCAGGCCTGGGGAGGATGACTGTTCCAGGAAGAAAGCAGAATTCATCAAAGGTAGCCACAAGTGTAATATCTGCTCAAGGACCTTTTTCTCAGAAAATGGCCTGAGAGAGCACATGCAGACCCATCGAGGCCCGGCCAAGCACTACATGTGCCCCATCTGTGGGGAACGCTTCCCGTCACTCCTGACCCTGACGGAGCACAAAGTCACTCACAGCAAGAGTTTGGATACAGGGACATGTCGGATCTGCAAAATGCCGCTGCAGAGCGAGGAGGAATTTATCGAGCACTGCCAGATGCATCCAGATCTCAGAAACTCCCTCACCGGGTTTCGCTGTGTCGTCTGCATGCAGACAGTCACCTCTACCCTTGAGCTGAAAATTCATGGGACATTCCACATGCAGAAATTGGCAGGAAATTCTGCAACCTCATCGCCCAATGGCCAGGCCTTGCAAAAACTCTACAAGTGTGCGTTGTGCTTGAAGGAGTTCCGGAATAAGCAGGACTTGGTAAAGCTGGATGTGAACGGCCTTCCCTATGGCCTGTGTGCTGGATGCATGACCAGGAGCACCAATGGACAGTCGTCGGGCTTGACTCCGCAGGAGGTGAATGAGAGACCGTGTGGCAGTCTGAGGTGTCCAGAGTGTAGTGTCAAATTTGAAAGTGCTGAAGACCTAGAGAGCCACATTCAGGTAGACCACCGAGACCTGACACCTGAGACTAGTGGCCAAAGGAAAGGTACCCAGACGTCCCCTGTTCCCAGAGTAAGTACAGCTGAACTTTAAAATGGCTGAGGGATAAAATGTAGACCTTCAATGTGACTGAGAACTTATCTGATGGGGTTTTTTTTTTAATCTGTCACTTTATAAAATGAATTGTGCTGCTGAAAAAACAACGAAACAGAAGGAAAGGTAGAGTAACACACAGCGGAAAACTAGATGTTACTCAGCCTTGCAGGCTCCTCCATTCCTAGCCGCAGCGCATGAGATTTTTTTATCAGAAAACTGCCCTAGATTTACCAACAGAGAGCTGAGACACTTGAATGGTGGAGATTGAGTTTGTCCATGAATTCTGATGCTACTGAACTGGCAGGTGTGAAAAGCTGAGGCATTTCCATGAAAAAAGGAGATGCTGAGTACCCAAAACAACAAAAAAATCTGATCTGTCATACTTGAGGAATAAGATTATTTCTTACCAGGGAACGAAACATGACCAGGAGGACAAAGGAACTTTTGAGGAAAAATATAGTGAATTCCACCCTGCCCCCTAAATTCTCCCCTTAAACCAATTTCTGTGCTAAGAGCTTGTCCTTAGGGATGTCTGTCAGAGGGAATGTTGTGAGGCTACTTGGATGCCTGTGTGCGTAAGTGTGTGCTTGTATGTGCGCGCACGTGTGTGTGTATGAGTTCAAAAGTGATTTTGAAAGGATCTGTTTCATGACCCTTCTGTAAGATAAGTAGTTTTCTTAGCAAGTCTGGAAATTGTTGTGTAATACAGGTTATATATAAGTATGCTCTCCTTTAATGTTTGCAGATAGCCTGCTTTCCCATTTCTTAGCTTACAAGATACTGGGGAACATGCAGATCCAAGTAAGGTTTCAGAAGCCCACTCAGGAGATTAATATCATTTGCAGTTTATAGTCGTTTAAAATTATTTGTTGGTGTTTTGGTTCAAGAATGGGCCAAGTCAGTCCTTCCTCTGTCAGGAACAGATGGAATGAGAAGTAGATTTTGGAAATCTTCTCAGGAGACCAACAGCAGACACATCTGAGTATTGATATCATCTGACATTTTTAATTAAACATGATGGGGTGAGATTTTCAAAAGTATCTAAGGAAATTAGGCACCCAACTCCTAATGAATAATTCCAGCCGTGGATGCCTGTTTATGTCAATCTGCTAATTAAAGCACCCACAAACACATCTTGCTGCATTAAAGAACCTGAAAATACTATCCAACTAGAAGACCAGGGGCTCAGGAAGTAAGCGAACACCCTAAGAACATCCTGAGGATGCAGGCTGAGATGCTTCAGATGGGTGGTGCAGGCTGTGGCCCCAGCGGGACGTGCTGGCTCTGGCTCAGCGCCGGGGCGTGCGGGGCAGCAGCTCGGAGCGTGGCACTGCCTGCCCCGGCACCCTCTGGCCTCCATGCCCCGTCCCAGGCTTCTGACTGAATCCCGCAGAAAGATTTATTTATTAATTTATTTATCTAGCTAGTTAGTTATTTATCTATTTCTTTATTTTTGTTCCCTCTGGGTGTGGTGAATGTGTGACCAAGCCTCCAGGCACGCACACCTAATTCTGCAGAAGAATGAGGAATGGAAATATCCCTCCTTCAGTGTGATACCTTATGAGGGTTTGGCTGGGGCTCTGGCTCGGTCATTCTCCTTCCTCCTCAGGCCTTTATTTCCTTCTAAGTTCTTTAAACACCTCTGTTCTGTTAGGCAGGACTAATTCTTACTTCATATGGCTGTGCTTTTAGCCTCAAGTATTACCTTTTATTTCCTCTCAACTATTTCTTGCTTTAACTCTTTCTTTTCAGTGACAGCTTCCATACTTGTTCTCTCAGGGGACAGTTTTAAGTTATTCAATAAAGTCAATGCTTTGAATTTCATCCCGTGAGGAAAGGTCTTAGTTCCTTTGTAGAAGATAATGAAAAATCAGCATTTGTGATAATGGCAAATGGTACCTTCAACAGGTGTCTATGGCCTGCACATATGCTAATACCGGAGACCTTTGTGGTGTGCATCCCTGGAATAGATAGATTGTTATTAGGAATAATTCATTATCTTACCCTTCATTATAGGTACAAGACCTGAATTCTGATATCAGTTCACGTGGAAAGTGTTGGTGTTTCACTCAGGTTTCTCAAGGCAATGAGCACCCTTTGTGTCTGCCTAGCACAGGGGTTTTCAAAGAATTATGCTGTCTTTTAAAGCTGATAAACCCCTGTATTTCAGGAATAGCATTTACTTAACTTCATTGGCTTCATAGCAAAGCTAAGCAAGTTGAACACAATCTCTTTTGTCATCTTGTTAGCGTGCTGCACACAGGTAAAATACCATTTGACTGGAGCAATCTTGAATGCACAACACACGTAATGGCAGATGTCCAGACAAGAGCTGCTTCTCTCCCATTCTTGAGCACTTCTACATTTCTTTTTCAAACACCTTATTGATTTTTGTTTCTTAAACAGAAAAGCAGTTGAAGATCAGGACAATGTACAGTCGGAAAGAAAATGTAGGGAGATTAGATTTTAAGTAGTGGGCATATACTTCAGAGCAAATAACAAGAAGCCGAATGAGATCCAAGCAAATGGAAAAGGTGACGAAGTTGTACAAAATACGTAACTACTTTGAATGCTGGAAATCACTGCCAGCAGTTATACTTCTTGAGTTGAAGAAGAGAGTGTGGAAGCCTAGAGGAATTTCAGAAAAAAACTTAAATGAAAATTTAACCCCAAAGTGTAAAGAAGGAGGAAAATAAATATTAGCTCTTGATTAATAAAAAGTGAAAATATTTGGAAGGAAGAAAAGATAGAGCAGGAGAAAAAAAATCATTTCTTTTCACTGTATGTATTTATGTTCACATATATATGTACATGGATACAGCACCACAAAGGGAATAGGAATATTTTGTTCTATTTTGTTTGGGATTTTCACTATTGAATTTTTGGAGGTTCTGTTCTGAAAATCAGTTGGAGACAGCTAGATGAGGATCAAAAAGCAGTCAGAATTGCTTGACAGTTTTGCTGTTGGTTTTTTTATATCCATAAGAATGAAAGAGAAGGCACATAACTTGTGAAAATGCTGCTGTGTTCTGTTTTCCTCGCTGACGGCAAACAACCAGGAAGAAATATCTATGAATTCATCACCTGTATTTCTAGGACATCTAACTAGGATCCAATCATGATGGTCAGCAAAGGTAGATTTCCAGATGGACAAAGTTTTTGCTTCCTGTACATGGAAACATCTCCATCAGGGGGGATTTGTATTCAGAGATTTTAAGTGAAGTCAGTGGTCTTCTGTATGGACCATCACTAAGAGGAATAAATAAAATATGCCTTTTCAGTAAAAGGTTTCTCTAACATAAATTTGTGTTTGATTCTTACAGTTAGTTCTACACAAGGTATCCTTTTCGGATAGGACTGAAAGGGATTTTTTAGATAAGCATCACAGGTGGAGGTACCGTTCCAGCATCTGGTCCATGGATAGCTCAAGACCTTTTTGTCTTCTATTTTGATCGCATCAGAGTTAATGCTTTAATTTTTCTGGACATATTTCTGTGTGTAGGAACTTCAGTTTTGGATACATTTTATTAATTCCTTTTAGCATGTCTTCTAGAGGAATGTGCATGTCTTGAGAAACATTTCTAGTTGTTTAGTCTTGATATTTCTCATTGCCTCTTGGAATACTGGGAACAGTTACCTTTCAGGCTGCTCTTTCCCTTACAATGAATTTATCCTTATTTTGTACCATAGTTATCATGAACAATGCTTGTTTAACATTGACAATGGCAAATGCTTAGACTTCAATTAAATTTCCATCTTGAATGGTATTACTATATTTAGCCCACCTGGGTTATTTGGACTGAAGAAGCAAAGGAGGTGGCATAGGAGGTTGGAAGAATGAACCCTATTGTGCTGCTTTGTTCAGTTCCTTTTCTCCTGCACACTTTCTTGGACTCAATTCCTTTTCTTTGTTCTCCCCCGCACCCCTTCTCTTCCCTTGTAAATCCACTTGAATGGAGGAATATTTTCTTTGTAGAACAGGAAACCATTTCCAGATTTAAAGGAGGACAGTCTGGAAAACCCATGGGAACAACAGTTACTTCAGAAGAGAAGCCAGAACCCTCTGTTGTCAATACTGCCACGTTGTGCCAAGATTAGAATTAACTATCTTGACTTAATGGGGCTTGAGCTCTCGGCTGAAGGCCTGCTCTTCTGGTCTCTTATGTCACCTAGGTGCCGTCACCTAGACTCTGTTAGCTCCAGAGACTGGACACCTTTGTTGTCACCACATGTCAAGACAACTGACCCATTAATAACATTTGTGAAGCCACAGTACCCACAAAAATGATAGCAGAAGACCATATTTGATGCTACAGATCGCACAACCTCACATTAGAACTCGCGGTCCCCATTTACCGAGAATGGAAGTCTGTTTCTGTGACATTCTTTTAAGGAGGATTATTAATGAGCCACAAATTCAGCTCTTCCCTCTCTTGCTTATACATTTGAGTGCTAATCTAGCTATAGTTATCTTGTGGCCTGTAAAAGGCCAGTCATTATCCTCACTCCATATCAAGCGGGGTACCCCATCACAAGAGCCATGGCCACAGTTAAGCTGCTCTTTTGCATGCGTGTGTCTCAGCTGAGGCTAAAGATAATACTCAGAGGAAGTCTGAAATCTGCCGTCTTCTTGGAGGGGTGGTCACGCCAAGCGGAGTGTTTTAGACGTTTGTGAAGTGGTGTGGAGGAGTTCGCACCGGGTCTGTGAATAAACAAAGACATCCTGTCTCCAGATCTGTTAGTAAGTAGCTTTCAGAAGCACCGAAATCAATTAAAAAATGAATCACTTGTCTGTGTTTAATATAACTTTAAAGGTTTGAAATAGAGTTGAGCTGAAATATTGTCCTTCTAAGCTAGTTACTTAGGGAACACTCATAACAGAGATAAGTGTTGAACAAGGCACAGAACTTAGTCAGCTTTGAAGTTTTAAAGAAGAGGAAGGTTTCAAGTTTTAAATGTGACCACATGAATCATTCACCACCCAATCCCATTTTTCTTTTCCAAGATTTGTTGTGTTTTGTTTTGTTTTTAAAGTTAGGAGCCCTCAGCATGTGTATGCCAGTGTGTTGGAGAGGACGTGTACGTATGTGTGCTGTGCTCGTCTGCCGGAATAGATTCCCAAGAAAGAGTGCTGCAGAAATCCAGCTGCTTTTCCATTAACAGCCTTGATTTCCGAATGGACTCCAGGAGGATACTTTCTTGAGCTGCCTAGGGATAACTAGCCAATCCAAACTATTTCCTTTTATATGGTTGGCTGTGTCAGGTTTCGGCCAATGGAGTATAGCCCCCTTCCTATTATCATGTTAATCACCCATTGTTATTTTAGCCTGGAAAGCCCTGCCTATGTGCAAACACATACTGCGTGCAGAATTCATGGAATACGCATAACATCCATAGACTGGTGCATTTGTTATTGTGGTATTACAGCCTGTTCATTAACCTCCAGCAGGCTAACTTGTTGCCACTGATGACATGGGAAGTAGTTAAGAAGCTCTTGGCAGCACCTAATTTGTTCTTTCCTCAGCAGGTGCTCGAGGAAATTGGATCCCATGCGCAGAGGGGGTGACAGCAGCTCCTCTGTTTAACTCAAAACTTCTGACTTATTACTGCTGTCCTAAAAATGGGATTCTATATGTCGGCGTGGGGTGGAGGCTGTATGAAAAAATAACGTGCATCTAAAAGTGCACAAAAAATACCCACAAAATATTTTGCTTCAAAGAAGTTACGAGGGTGTTGTGCGCTGAATTGGGTCTCTCGGTGCTAATGGCCTGGGACTCTCATCCATTCCGTGGCTAACTGAGCTTGTGGCCAGCGCGCGGAGGTTTCACGTACGTTCTGCCACCACCCGCTCTAGCTGTACGCGTACGGACCGCATGCTAATGCTCATGCTCACGCCTGGTGGCAAGTGTTGCAGTAGGAGTTATTCTCTAGCAAGAAGTAGGCACAAAAGGCCCAATTTTTCTAAATTGCACGTCAAAAGATGTCTGTTTAGATAGCATTTTCCCATGCAGTAATTGAGCATGCACATTAGACCAAAGCACTGTACTCCTGCTTTGGGAAATGAGAGTTACTCTAAGTGTACAGAAGCTTAGCATTAGTGGGTTTTTTTTTCCCAAACTTGGATGTCTAAATTGTCAACACGCGTTTTAATTTCTACAAATGATTTCTTGGATTTTTTCCTGCCATGTTGCACAAGTACACGCACCACTGTCAATCCGAGTGCAAACCCCATTTTCCCTATCTGAATAAATGGTTCGTGTAATTGCCTCTTCACGCTATCTCCTGACTTCTGCAGCTCAGCCTCCCTGGCATGACTTTGAGATGGAGAAAATACTCAACAGATTGTGCTAGGAAACCATTCTTTGTGCTAATGCAGTTTTTCCAGGATTTCTGATGGGAGACCACTACAAAATGTATTTTTTCCTTTTGTCCTTTACTTCCCCAGGCAACTATAGGTGTTTTGCCTACTGTATTTTGATTTTAACTAAACATGGATTTTTTTGAGCAAGTTGATCTTTTTCTGAAAACAGAGTTCTCTTTCAATGTCTTTTATTTCGCTCTACAGGAATTTTCACTGCAATGGGTTAAATGACATGAGCAATCTGATTATGGCTGAAGTACTCAATAAGATTTCCAAGAACTATAATTTGAAATTTTTAAAGTTGAAATTAAAAATTCTCCTAAAGCAGTCTGTTAATTAGAGATTGTAGTTATGGTCCCAGAAAAGCCCAGCCCAACTTGGTGTCTGGTTGGGGATACATATACAAGCAGAAAAAGCCTCGGTGTTGAAGCACGTAACATGCTATATTCATGATCACACTTGCCTTATGCTACAGTGCAGTTTTCTCTAATCTCTTTTTGGTTATTAAACAGAAAAAGACCTATCAATGCATCAAGTGCCAGATGACCTTTGAGAATGAGCGAGAGATACAAATCCATGTCGCTAACCATATGATTGGTAAGACATTCTTTAAACTAGGCCACTCATCGGCTGCTTGTTTTTTTGCTACTCTTTGAAATTCACTATTCTAATAACTTGTTAATATTCATGCTGTAATTTATTTTTTTTATCTTTCAAGGAAAATGATTTTGATGTAATGATTCTTCACTTCAAAGCTTTTTAAATATGTGGTTATAAAAGTGTTACTGCTGAGCTTTTTTCCTTATCCTTTTGAGTCCTCGTGTAGCATTTTCATTTATATTAAAATCAAACTTTTGACAGGATCTTCCATTTGATAGCATAAATTTCTCTCTATCCATGTAAAAAGTACTTGCCAGTTGTCAACCACTTAGGAGCAATTATGTTTCAATTTTGTATGTCATGACATTGAATAGATTTAACTGCGAGCATTTTCCCAGCTAAGTGTGGTGAATTCCTGAGGAACACTGTCAAAACAAAACACTTGCAGAGTTATTTCAGTGGGTTTTTTCTTCTTTTCCCAACAATTCTGGACTTCAGCAAGTTTAGTTTTTCAGACATACAAGTGTGTTCAAAATCAGGGCTTGCTACCTTCTACTACAGTCCTGTCGCAAGAGTTTGTGGTAAAGTGTTATTGTAATCTGATGGGTTGTATTTCTGCTGCAGCTGTATGATTGCTTTTCTGATGAACGCAAAGAAATGTTTTTCCTGTCTGTACAGATGTTATAAATATATTTGTTGGCCCAAGAGGTCAGTTTATTTTGATGCATAGACCACAAAGGAGTTACTTAGACATGCCACTGTAGGCATATGTCGGATGAGATCCTTCAAGGACCCTACAGCACGCTCTGTGTGTCTCATACGTTCACATGCAGCATTTATCTCCCATAAGCATAATGGTTTTCCTTCAACAATTTTACGTTTAGGAAACTATTCTCCCATTAATGCATGTACGTAACTCCTGTTATCTTTGAAGTGAATTATGCATAAATACCAGAGAGACAGAAATATGGACTGACGCAGTCCGCGCACCCCCACCCCCAAATGAAAAATATACATGTCAGTCACAATAATTCTCATCCAAGAGCCAGGCAGGAGTTCAAAGTCAATGTCAAGCAGGTTAAGATGAAGATATCTAAAAATGTTTGCTTTTGTAGCAGGTGTTAATGTAATCTCTTGTTTGCAAGCTTGAAGAGTGAGATCCTTGTTAATTGGACCACAGTGGTTTCATGTAGCTCCCCCCTAGATTTTTTTTTAAGAAGCCTGAAAAGAAAGAAGTCCTTAGGCAAGCTTAGCACTTGTTTCATTTGTGATCCAGTAGCTAATAAATGATTTTTAAATACAAAGGTCATGAAGTGCTGAGTTAAGGTTCTGATTGATTCGAGACAAGAATTCTTTTTCCTCTTGGAAAGATGTAATTTCTTCATTTTCCAGTAACTTATGTGGGAAATTTATTTATGTACATCCCCAAATTAGTGCTGTCTGGGATAATACACAATGATATATGTGACATTACAAGCTTCACTATTAGTGCTATTGGAAAACAACAGTGGTAGAAGGCAGAGGAGGCTGCGAGAAGCGTGGTGCTGCTGTTTGTGCAAACTGTACCTATTGTTTCCTTGAAGCTGTACATATGTGATTATACATATTTGGAAGAACTCTATATAAATACAAAGGTCCATAGGGACTCAGTGCTGTACACCTAGAGCATTGTAAATACCAGGATATGGTAAAAAAAAGCATGGCACACATTGTGGTGTCATGTCTCTGTGTCGCTTTGCTGAGATACGGACTGAGAACGCTCATTAAGTTCAAGTCATCACTCTTTTTTGTGGTGCAGTTTAGGAAAGAGTTTAGTATAGAAACCTTTAATATGGAGCCAAGCTTCCTTCTGCTGTGGGCACCCCAGTTCTCAAGGCGCTCGGGTCCCTGTCCTTCAGGACATGTGGCTGCTTCCGAAAAGGTGTTGTCAGTGAGTCTGCTGTTGGTATTTGCTCTTTACTGGGGAATTCTGAAGGGGAAAGGCGAGACTAGATGTCACCCTTTCTCCAGCTATAAATGCTGTGCAGATTTTTGGTGTTAATCTGCATAGTGCTGAGTCAGTAATAGTGAGGAGAGTGATGGATTGCCTGGGGGCTTGCTCCTGTGCCCTCTGTTCGAAGCCCAAGAGCCTTGATCCCTTACTTGGGCCATGGGAGAGATGGGCACATGCCTCCTTACTGGTTTATCCCTTATAAAATAAGGGTGCAAGAGTTTCCCTTCTCTGTGTTAGAGCGACTCTAGCCAGAGGGGCAGCGAGAGAAAGAGGCTACTCTAGCTATTTGTGCAGCCCGGGTCTGTGTCCCAGGGGTTATTCATGTCACTGTTGTCAATTTAAGATCTACAGATGAGGGTTTGTTTGTGCTGGGGGGGCACTGAGATCCCAGGGTGGACGTACGGGTATTTGGGGGGCAGGAGTGTGGGGGGGTGGGTTTGCCCTTGGACTGTGTCTCCTCAGGAGCCTAGGGTTGGACTCATCTCAATGAACTCGTATCTGTCTACAATTAAGGTGCCTGGTTTAATATAGTCATTGAGATGCTGTCTGGGGACAATGAATGATTGATACCAATCTAAGATAAGAGTTTGAGTAGGATAAGCATTTCCAGGGAGAGATTTTTATCTCTTCTTTGAATTTGAAGTGAGCCAAGACAATGAAGTTAGCCTTGACGTGTAATTTTTAGGTAAAAAAAACCCGCTTGGCTTGGGTAGTCCAAGACCTCTCAGCAGCACTTTCTTCTCATACTTTGAGAAACACAAAATCAATAGTTGGGGTACCGTAAGCACTTGCTTCATTTTATTCTGCCGAAGTGACTGTCGACAAAGGAGTCCCTGCTCTGTAGCAGCGACACCTCTTAAGTATCTGTGTCCGTAATATGATTAAAGAATTCAGTTACTTCTTAGATCGCAGTCGTAAAAAGTGCATCCAGTTAAGTTGGCTGTGCCTCCCTCTTCAACCTCTTGGCTTCTCAGTCCGGAGTCGGAGGCCCTGCTCATAATTCAGGGAGGTAGGGGGTTATTTTTTTCAAAGCAGTATGCAGGGAATTTCCAGTGCTACTCCCACACACCGCTTTGAAAAATTACCCTTCTGCACTCTAGCCCTTCATATCCTGTGCACAAACACAGGCATACTGGGTCCTGGGCAGGGTCCCTGGGGAAGGAGCAGGCTGGAACATCCCCGGAGGAGGTAGATGGTAGATGTTTTGTTTCATTTTATACTGGGGCCTGTAGGAGGGCTGTAAGCAGCAGCACAGACCTCCTCAGCTGTGGTTAGCCAGGAAGGGATCTGCTTAGAAATGTTTTCAGACAGGGGGGGTTCAAGGTGGAATTTTTAGAGCGCAGAGGTCTTTGAAACTTTGGGCTGATGGGGCTCCTTTGAAACATTTCCGTGCCCACGGAAAGGGGATCCCCCTTTGAAACATTCGCGGGCGCTGGGGAGTCCGCCTGGGAGTATATCAAAAACTTGCAGTAGTTCCTGCTGCCTCTGTACTTGCTTACCTCCTGTTGCGCTGGCCTGGCGATGTTTAAAGCTTCTCCCCCTTCTCTCCCCACCCAGCGCTGCCTCTGATGTGCAGGCTCGTTTAGGTACAGGGGAAGGTGGGCATACGCAGCCGTGGGCTCTTCGGGGGGCACAGAGCAGCCATGGCAGCAGCCAGCAGCGTGGAAATCCGTCAGTGCAGCTTCTCGCCAGGGGCTGGGGGAGCCGCGGAACCTCAGTCTGCGTGACGGGGCCACCACCGTGGCACACAGGAGGTGGCTGCCCCAGGGAGAGGGCCCTGGCACTTCCCCATCCCGGACTGCCAAGGGAGCCCCAGCTCTGAGCCCTGACCAGGAACGTCGGGATTTGGCTCAGGGTTTTCCTCTTGGGTTTTTACAGATGTGTTATTCCCACAGCCAGGCTGGGTGCTCTAATTAATATTTTTCAGGGTGCACAAAATTCCACAGACCTACTGCTCTCCAAGTGGGCCAGGTCACCCAGTATCAAGGGAAAGTGCCCTGGGATCTGTGCTGGGGCTCTCAGCTCTTTGGGAAAGAGAAGTGGACGTAGCAGCACTTCTCTCTGTCCCAGTTAGACAGAGAATGTTTCCTATTTAACGTTCAAAAAAGATGAGCAACTGCCCCCACCCTTCTTTCTGCCGTTCTGTGAGAAAGTCTCTTGGCAGACGTGCCCAGGAAACTCAGCTGGGGCGCAGCTGGTGCTTGAACAGGTAAAACAATGATTCCTGGTCCTGCTGTAACGTTGGGATTGCTGCAGGACCTTCCTGCCTCTGGCTCCACAGGACTGCAAGTGTCTGTGCGCTCGCGAGAGGCTCTCGCACTCCTCGGAGCTCAGCAGAGCCCTTCCTGGTGCCGCTCCTGCCCTGACACAGGCAATGCCAGCGCTCCCAGCCAGGAGTCACATAGGGCTGCCAGCGAGCGGCGAGGGCGGGCGGGGGGTGTTGCGGTGTGTGCAGTGTGAGGCGGGAGGCCCCGCTTGTGCTTTGAGAGCCACCGGGGACAACAGGGAGTGCTGGAGGGTGAACCTCCGGAAGTCACACTGAAGTTATTCAGTGGTCTGGTTCTCGGGCTGCTGTCTGGATAAACACCTCCCTGTTTGACGTGATGGGGGCGACCAAGTTCAACGCCGTGGTTAGAGGCATGAGGAGAGTTTTCTGGGTGCTGCCCCAAGCCGTGGCATGTCATACATCGAGTGTCTCACTTGCCTTTGCTGCCCTTGGAGGTCACGTTTCAAGTTCTGGAAACACTCTGCCAGGATGAAACACCTAAGGTCCATCCACACTGCTCTTCCTTTCAGATGCATGCAAGTATTCTAAACAAAAAATGACCAAATATAGGTTTGTTATTTTGTTAACATGTAAAAATAACATAATATTTAAAAATAACAAATTAGTTTGTTGCTCAAAAGAGTTCTAACTACAATAATAACTACAGAAATAATTTTCTAAAAAGCAGCAATTTAGGAAGCTTATGTAATGTCTGAAAGAATTAGCAGTTGATACCAAGCTCAATCACCGAGATGAAACCAGCATGGTAGAGAAGGGGTTGAGATGATATTCAAAATCAAACATAATCCAATATATTCCCAGTTATGTTTTCCTCTTGTGTTTAAAAATTGAAGCGACAGCTTTATATTTTGATTTAGGAATTCATAGTTTTCATCTGTTCATATATTAACAAAATTGCTAATTTGAAGATTATATATATAAAAATTTGGGCTCATTTTGGTTGGTCTTGAACTCCTGCCTGTCACAGTGGATTCCAAGTGCACATGTATGTGAAAAGAAGGTAGCTAAGGATCATTTTTGCAGAACTGACGTTTATACATGTGGAAATACTAGCCCTGGGCATCTCTGATGAGGATGTGAAGCATTTCTGATACTCGGGCCTGATCTTGTAAAGCGCTTTGTTCCTCATTCTCCTTGATTTGGGAGTTGAGGATGGCTAACGCTTCTCAGAATCGCTCTTATAGTAAAACATCTTTTATTTTATATGAAATAAACGTAGTCAATATTGAAAGAAGGACAGCTTTAATTCTTGTAAAATTCCCATTTTCCTGTGTATTTTGTTTAACACAGTACTTGAATTCTAATTGATTTAAAGTTTAAGGGTGCTATTTGGTAAATACATTCCCTTCCATTAAGATACTGTCATGACATTGTGTCCTGAGACAAAACTGTTCAATTCTTGAGGGAAACTCTTCAGACCTAAGTGCTAGTGTTAGTTAAAGCGTATACGTGGTAGCAATGATGATGACATTGTAAAGCGCTATCTTGGTAATAGCTTTCAGGCATTAAGGCAAATAAAATGTGCCAGATTGTTTTTGAAGCATTAGATGCAAATTATCAACAGGAACATATTTCTGGACTCAACAGCTGAATGTGTGAATTAATTATGGACACATTAGGAACTCAAAAATATTTTTTTAACTTTGATGTTTGTAAAGCATATTCCAAGTAATTGCTCTTTTAATGCAGAAATGAAGGTACAACCTTCATATATTTACCCAGTGCTTGCTTCAATATCCAAGTCTATGTGGACTTGCTTTAATTAACAATATGTACAAGACTTTCATTTTGCAGTGGCTGGCTATTGTGAAAGACTGATTTTAGGGGGGAGGGGGAGGAGGGGAGGAAGCTAAGTGTACTTCTCTTACCAGATAAACAACATACATGATGTTTCCACATGCACACGAGAGCCTTAATCCTGCGGCATGCGAGTGCCGTGGGCTGGCCGGAGTCCTGCCGGTGCCGCTGCAGGATACTCTGCCGGAGCGGAGTCGCTGCTGGCTCGGGCTCTTGGGCAGAGGGATTTGCTTATGCCAGTACGTCCCTGTGTTATTTTGTCCAACTCTAAGCCCTGGGTTTCTATTTTTTGCGTTAATTATTTTTAGTGTTAAGCATTTGTGCAAGTATTTAAATGACATTGTAATGAGTATAGTGTATAAAAGGCTAAATTGCCATTGCTAACAGGCAGAAGTGCTCCCTTTACTTTAGTATAAACAGTATTGGCCCTTAATATAATCTATTACTTAATTGGTTTCTTACTCTGAAACTGGTTTCATAACATTACATTTTTACTGTGTCTTCCTTTCTAAGGCTGGAAAATTCATTACCCGAAACCTTAATAATTCTATCCAGTCGCACTGTGCAGACGTGGCCTCCTGCAATTGTTATCTATGCGTATTTGTTCATACAAATTGCTCCGTTTCATGAGAATGTATTTTGTTTTGCTTGTTTATCTACCAGGAAAGAAATAACGTTTCCCTTAATGTATTCATTCACATATTCCTTTTGCATTTTTCATTTCATTTACAACTTGGTAATAGTAGTTCAGTTTTCACTGACATTTTTATAGCTGCTATGACAACATTCCTGTTTTGCATGATACATGCATAATCGGCTATGATCACAGTTTTACATTGCTTTCATTCTTTCTTAACTGTGTTAAGATTCCTTACAGCCTCCAAACTCAATTTTCATATGCAGTTGTGATTACACCTGTTTAAACATTTTCCTGGTAGTTTCATATTTATTCATAAAGTGAGCGGTGGATAAAACACCTTTTCTGCAATCAGTCTGAGTTTTAAGTGTGATGTTTCTTCAAAGTTATCATTAGCAAGCACCTCAATCTATTCCCAGCCTTTCAACAGCAGTTAGGCAGCGTGGCAAAAAAAATGCTATTTTTCAGTAAACTTTACCCGGCGTAGCAGTGATTTCTCTGAACATGTAACTTGTCCTTCATTTTTATTAATGCCTTGCAAACTGGTGGGCGTTTGTGTCCAAGAGTCTGCGGAGATGCTTTCTGCCTGTTTCTCAGATATTTTACATGTATGTGGCCATGTCTCGAAGTTCACAAACAAACTTCTTAGCCCCTCTTTGCTGACCTTGAATCTGGCAAAGAGAGCAAGTCCTCCCCATGTGGGGTTTGGGTTCTCCCTGCAGATGGCAAAATGACTCCAGTGCTTCGCAGTGGAGAGGTCAGCACCCCTCTGTGTCCCACTTTCAAGAAAGACACCAGAATATTTCATGGGGCTTGAGGAGGGAGCAACCCCTCCATCATTTCTAGGCATAGTCTTCAGACTTCATAGAAATAATGTTTTCAGGAAGTTGTTGTTCTCCTTCTGTGAATTGTGGTACTAATGTCTGTATTGGTTCTGTCCTAAAATCTAGGTGGCGATGATTTCTTTGTGGGAGCTTACTAACAGATAACGGTTTTATCTGGAGAAAGTAGATGTTACCCCCGTTCCTTCTTTATTTGTCAAATGAATCTATGGGTTTGCAAACATCCGGTACCAGTACTACCTTTCCTGAGAGACAGAAAGCTTTGTGCCTTTTTGTGAGAGCACTGAAATAAGTGAGTAAGGAACAAAGGAATGAATGTTTGCTGAAGCTGGAAAAAAACATGCTGGGTTAGTTAGGAATTAGCTTGTGGCAGAGTTATAAAACTCTTTTTTCGAACCTCTTTGCGGAAACCTAGACAAGGTTTCAGACTGTTTTCAGTAATAGGAAAATAGGAAAAGAAAGTATATAATATTAGTAAAATATAATTAAATTGCTTTTCTACCCATAAAATTCTGGATTTCACTCTTTCTGAGTATCTGGTTCAATATTCAGCACTTCTGAGCATTGGACCCAAAGTGCTTATTTTTCTTTTTCTTACGGACCAACCCTCTAGTTTTGAATCAGTAAGGCTACTGGCTTACATATGCTGAACCCTAACGCTAGTTACCAGAGAAAAATGGTTTGTCTGTGTTGTAAAGGTCCAGATTTGTTCCTCCTGTTACTTGCTTGACTTCAAAGAGAGACAGTTGGCCCGTTGCCTTTAATTGTACTTCAAACTAAACAGCGTCCCTAACCTTGGCGAAGGTTTAATCTGGTCTCTTAGAACAAGAACTTACCAACTGACATGGCCCTTAAAAAAAGGTATTTGTGTTTTGTCGTAGCTGGCAAACAAGTTAAATCAAACCCAGCCTTCCCTGTATGCTCTGCCTGTTTGGGGTACTGGGACCTTTTTTCATCCGTGGAAGAAAACCTTTCCACCTTGAGATTCCTTACAAGTGGTCCCCAGGAAGGAAGCCCATGTGAATTACTTAAATGCTTTTACCTTTTTTCAGTGTTTTAAGGCTCCTGACACAGATAAAACTCTTTGCACGAATGGTCTCTGCCATTTGCACCACATGTGCTTGCTTGCTTGTATAGGGAATTTTGGTCACAAACTCCTTTTTGTTCAATTTGTTAGTAACTTTTGTCAGCTTTGGGCCTTTGTAAGAATGAGAAGGTTTTAAATTGAATATTTTGACTTGGCAGATTCATTGTGTACCATTTTAAAAACTAAATTTTTTTAATTAAAAAATAAAAACCTTACCACTCTTGCAGCAGCCAATAACTGTGTGATTGCACAGGAAGCTTGAGGAAGAAGACTTCAGGTTGTCCCTGTTAGACTTCATGCTTTTATAAATGAAAAAACTTTTTTGTCCTGCCACAACTGAAAAAGCCCAAAGAAACCATGTGTATGAATACCATGGTCTTCAGAAGAGAGAGCGCCATAGTCAGGCAGAACGCCTGTCATGGTGTTTTCCACAGTTGTCTTTTTCACTTTTTGTGTTCGGTGCTTCGTCCTGCTGGCACAAACCCAGGGACGCATGGGGTGAACGGGGTGCTGCCCCCATGGGGAGAAGTTGAGCCTTTTTACCTCCTGCTTCCTGAAGGAGCGGGGAAAACCAATTTGGTCTGGTGCTTCCTTCTTTTGCACCTCCTGAATTGATGGGAAGACTGCAAAAAATGGGATTGCAGGTAGGAAGTACACGGCACAGCTCTGATGTGTATAAATCAGTACTCCAGTCATCCGCAGCCTGCTTCAGATTTAGTCCTACCTTCAGGTGCACATTGGCCATCATCTGGTGGACAGTCAAGGGCCTTAAAAATGGCAAAGTCTTTTGGACAGTGTGCATGTAACCGTGAAATGTTTAGGTTTCATGATGACTATATCTCATTCTGTATTCACAGGCAGGTTTTCAGCGTGGTTCAGGCTAGGCAGATCTGTTTGGTTTAGGTTTTGCTCCAGACAGAGTTTGGGTGTTTTGAAGGATCAACATCAAGTAGCACCAGTGGTGTGTCCTCTGCTGTTATGTTTTGCACGTATTAGCTGTCACGTATTATTGGGGTATGGGCAAATATTTCTTAAACCCCATGACTCTGAGTTATATCCAGGAATAAATATTGGCAACGAAAGTTAAATGATGAAACCTCATGTAATGAACAGTAACTGATTCAAGCTGGGCTGGATGTAGATAGCTAGAGTTGAAGAGAAGAAAGTATTCCATGACATTTTCTCGTTTTTCAACTTTCTAGTTAAGAATTTCCTTCCCCCCCCGCCCCCTTTTTCCTTAAAAAAAAAAAAAAAAAAAAAAGAGAGAGAGTAGAGCAACTTTTGACCTTTTGATTCAGTATTTATTCTTAAAATCTAGGATTTGGGGGGGCGGGAAAGGAAAGCAAAACAAACCTCTTGACCCCTTTAAAATCTTTTAAGACTGCTAATAGTTGTGCTTCCACTTACAGAAGGACATCAATGGAGAGAATTTCCTTTGGAGGCTAGTTCTAATGTGCCAGAAACGGAAAACAACAATGTCTGTCTTCAACCTGAATGATGAGCTTTCAAGGAATGGGGAATTTAGATTATGAGACGTTAGTTTACTTTATATCGCGTTTGAAAACCTAGGAGAGTGTTAGGTTTTTTAATCTAAGCCTTTTTAATTTATATGTCCTTTGATGTAGTTCAACAAGGAAAAATTTTAAAAATACAATGAAAAAGCAATCTCTAATTATTTTATTTGTGCGTGTGTAATTACAATAATTGAAAAATAATGGTCTGAAATTTAAGTCTGCAGTCCTTTTAAAATTTTCTTTTGTCTCCTAAAGAAAAGGGAGCATATTGTACTACCCCATAGTTATCCAGAAATCTAATACTAGAAAAAAACAGTATCAGAAAAGTTAAATACGTTATTGGGGCATTATTAAAAGGAAAGCTAGATTCTTTTCATGTTTGCACTGAAACTTGTAAGGATTCTTTTTTGTAAGTGTGTCAGCAGTGTCAGCATCCACTGTTAGGGCATCCAGTGCCCAGGTATCCGTCGTACGCTTTGGTTGTAGGAGATTTCTGTGCGTAAGCGGTCGGCGCTGGGTGCCAAAGAGTCTGCAGAGTTGGTGTGGGGAAAACGCGAGATGTAGTTTCTGAGCAGCCTGTTTTGAACCAGAAACGTGCAGTTGCTTGTAAATGCTTCACTGCCAGGCAGCTCGGGATGGAGAAGGTTAGCAGTGCTGGAGCTCAGCGCAGGCGTTCCTTGTAAACTGTTAACTACCCAGTGGTCTGTGTTTTGTGCACTAGTCGTGCCTGCAACCTAAACACTGGTCTGCAGTTCTAAAGAACAGAGACGCTTTGATGCAGGCTAGGAGGCCAGATTTTAAGTAACGCAAAGGTGTTGGTCTGTTACTTCTCAAAGTATGACTTAATACTCTTTTTTATTAACACCTGAAAATATTGGGGCTTGTTTTTCCTTTCAGTGGAAATACTATTAGACCATACATGTACAAGGTGTAATTTTATCTGTCTTGCATCTTTATTCTTGTTTGAACATGACTTACCAGGAAAAGAACTCTAGAAACCCAAAATACATGTATTAAATGGCCTAGTCAAAGAGGTTTCCCATTTTCCTAAGGCTTAAACCGGGGAAGTGGCTGCCATTTGCAGGCTAGCAAAACAGTAAACGCACATCATTGTACACAATATTTTATTTGGACAGCTGTATAAAAATGGCAACACACTGTGAAATCCATTAACAGCAAAACATGTTAAATTCAGCAAAATGCACCTCATGTGGAACACTGAATAAGAAATTATATTCTGAGTTTTACTAGTTGGTTATCAGAGTCTGTCTTGAATGAGGAAAATTGAATTTTTTCCATGCATCTGCCTATAATAACAGCGAATGCTGTACACTGGGTTTTGAAACTAGTCCGCACCTGTAAATTCTTGCCCCGCAGAATTTTCAGCAAGGTTTTCGCAAATCTAATATTAATATCCACAAGGAGCCGAAGGGGGCGGCCTCACACAAGCAGCTCTTTACTGGCACCCCGGTTCCCACCTGCACTCACCAGCAGGACTCGATTCGTCAGCATTTGTGGGGCTGAGTTTTAGGTGACGTAGGAACAGGAGCTCAAGCGGGGAACAGACAGATCCTTTTCCCCGGTCTCCCTGCCAGTGCCCGCCAGCACTGCAGTCCTGACAGCCAAGGGTAGGTCCTTTGATCGGGTGGCATTTCCATGGGTGGATTTTGCTGTGCATGCAGTAAGACACTTCAGGGTTAATCAAATAGTATTTAAAATTTTAAAAAAGCTCTTGCAAAGTATTTTGCATTTCCATTCGTACTGTTTAACTGTGAGATGTTGCTTATCAAGATAGGATGCCATTAAGTATTCTAGTAGAGAAAGAAAAAATGAGTTTACTCTTGCCTAGTAGAAAATGAAACAGCCATGTTAACTTTAGCTCTAATCATGAGATTAAAAGTCTAATGGGGAATAATATCATTTTCAGTCTTCAAAGCCAGCATCAATGACCTTTGGAGAGTTTTAGCTTTAACAGCCTAATGATTTCTCTTCTAGAAGATGAAAAACCCAGCTTTTTCTTGACAAGGAAATGAAAAGTGGATGGATAAAGGCAAGCACGAGTAACCATACACTGGAGCAGGCTGAACGACTTTTAGTCATATTCATTACGACTCGTGAGAGGTTGTTTCCAGGCTTTATTGTCTGAACCACTGGCTGCTCTGAAGGGAGAACATAAATCCAAAAAAACCCCCTAAAAACAAACAAACAAATAATTTTTTATATATATATATAAATAAAAAAAACAAACAAAAAGGAATAGCCACGGGCTGGGGAGCAGCGCAGGGACAGCCTTGCTTCTCTTCTGCACACCGTGGGGCTGTGGCGGTGGTGGTCTCAGCCGCGGGGCTGAGTGTGCACTCCGCTGGCCCTGAGCAGGTTTGCTGTCGTTCGGGGCTTGTTTCCTGTGTAAGAGCACTGGAATTGTGTGTTTCAGTTCCTGTTTGCCGCGTTTCGGAGCTCAGGCTGTTGCTCTTTTGCCAAGCTGGCAGCGCGCGGGGGTGACTTCCTGCGCAGGGGATGTAAAAGCGATTCTCTGATTCTTCCTCTGCAGCCATTGGGAGATAAAAGCCAGGACATCGGGGACTGAAAAGAGGGAGCCAAATTATATTTATAATATTAAAGTGAGTGCATTTGTGGTTTTGCCATTCTCCAGGGTTTTTCATAAGTAGAAAAACATGAATTAGCATTTTCCATTTCCATATATTGACTGGAAAAATAGCCTGCTCTCAATTAAGACCTATAGCTTTTGGGATGTATGCAACAATTTTATAAAATATTTACAGCAAAATTTGCATTTTACATGGTATTACAGTTTTTCTTGTGTTTAGTAGAAAGGACTCAGGCCTAAGAGAGGAAATCCATCCAGCCTACTAAAAGGGAAATAAATCTAAAATTAGATTGTTAGTATTCACAACAAGGAATGTCCAGCGCTGACTGTTACCTTCAGTAATTATGGAAGGTCACTCTCCCCTCCAGCTATTTGTTACAGCCGCTGTAAGGACGGTGCTCCCTGTGCAGAGCTATCACTACCCCTTTAAAACTGCCTCTGGAAGCGATTGGAGCTTTGTGCTAGACAGATAAGTAGAACATTTTTTACCAAATGTAAATGCGCACTGTAAAGAACATAGCTATTTCCTGGATAATTTGCAGTTGTATATTTTATGTTAATTTCACCGAAAATATTGCACCCCTGCCAGGTTTAGTAGAGGCTCACTGTGATATGAATAATTTCTAGCGAATCATGTTTTTTTTCTTCATTTAAGATTTGGCACCTTTTTAAGATTTTAATAATAGCAACAAGGAGGAAGATTTAGAACAAGTGAAACATTAGAGCCAAAGAAATTCACATTGAGAGCTAATGTAAAATAGCAAGAATAATTACATGGAAAACAGTTTCCACAGATGTTTTTCCTTGTAATGTAATAACTATTTACTAAACTGTTTATTTTAGGCCCTTGGTTTACAATAAAATATTTATACATGCTCTGCTGTAATAAAAAAATATTGACAAAATACTATAGAGATTTTTAAAAGACAATTAGTATTTCCCTGTCTGGAAAGTGAGCACCAGAGGCGCAGCGCCTGCCCTTGCCACGCTGGCTGGGAGCGGGTCTGGGGTTACCAGCCGCATCTCTTCGGGTCTGCCGGTGTTCGGCTTGGCTGGCGGGCAGGCTCCAGACGTGGGGCAAACCAGAGGGTAGCTCACTGAAAAACATGAGGGCTGACACTCTAAAGACTGTGCAAACATACTTCTTCACGTTTTTTTAGTAAGAAAAACTTTATTCCGTCCCTGGCATATTCTACAATAAAGTTACTTCTTGTCTAAGGAAAGCGAGCCTGCCTTAGGAGCAGGTTTGAAGTTCAAGATGCCAGAATGCTAAATCTTGTTCCTAAAAACCAGTGGAGTACAGTGCCTTCTCTGCAGCAGTGCCCGTGGCACGTTTAGTGCTGTTGCTTTACCCTGACTGAGCCACATCTGCCGTACACCTCATTGTGACGTCACTCGCGTGCCCGTGGCGCGTGTAGGCTGTGTTACACGGGGACAGCTGCACCTCCGCACGTACAGCAGGGGCTTGGGGTCCTGCAACAACAAGTTCAGCAGTATTGAGGGCTCTACACATTCTGCTTGCCACACGGGATCTTAAAGCATCTATTCTTCTATTCATGAATATATAGAAGAAACTTTCTTCTCAAGCGTCTATGGCCTTACCTTTTAAAATTTTGAACACCGGGTAGTATCCCATACGGAACTTTGCTTCCTCTGCCTGCCAGTTTCGTAATGAAGGATTTTATTGTTTTTCTTCAGAAGTTATTGTACATCTTTTACTTAACACTAGACTGCTGGCACACAGCAACTTTAAAAAGAGACCTCCAGGACAAAAGAGAAGATGCCTGTAATTTCATGGATACAGGCCCCTCTGTCTGTTTGCGTTTTGGCACCACCAACACATGAGTGGAACCTGAAGTTGAGAGTCTGAGTAAAGACCGCATGGCTGGATCTGAACACCTAACATTTGGGAAGCAGGAAGGTTTCAATGTCTAGATCTGAATCCATATTTAGCAATTCAGGCTCTACTTTCAAGTAGACAATTCCCTTGAGTTTCCACGCTAGCAAGTTGTGAGCTTTATCATTGCAGAAGAAACAGGGTAGCTGCCTTGTGAAATGATTTGAAAAATGAATTTAAAATATACCTGTGAACCTCTTTTCTTGGTGAAACTAATAGAGATCACCAGCTTAAAAATCAGTGGTGTGATTGACTATGCAGATTTTTGCCGTGCTGGGTTATAACGTGCACAAGAAAAGAACAGGGCAGAGCAGAAAATGGCAAGCATGAGAACTAAAACTGAACAAAAGAGGGAGCTAAGAAATCTAAAATGTTCTGTTTTAAGGCAGAATAATCATGGTTACCAGATGCCTTTTGTTATAAACAGAGTTTTTTCCATGGTTGACTCTTACATAGAGGCCAATGCACGCGAGAGGTTTGTGAGCCTCGTACCATGCCATGCGAAACCACCACGTCCCTTTCCCATGGTTTGCCCTTGTGGAACCCAGCCACAACAGCTTTCTGATAATTAAAAATTGGCTTTCCCTATGAAAGTCTGGATAATTTAATATCAAACTTACAATAAGAAAAATAGATGGTGTAATAAGTGCAATATTTTCTGTAAATTAAACCAAAGTTGGGTTCTTGGCTTTTAGCTCTTTGCTACCTTCCTGCCTGTGAGGTGTTGATACGTTGCAGCGTGCCGCCAGGCTCTGCAATTACTTCAGTGCAGCGCCTTTGGAGTCATCGGTAGGGTCCAAAGCTAGCATTAAGGAAAACAAAGGAATTTCTGCTTGGAAGTCAGCATTGCTGTGCACGCACAATTCTTTTTTTTTTTTTTTTTTTTTTCTTTTTTCCAAGGACCATGTTATTGTGTAAGCTAATGATTTTGTTTTTAAGTTATATTCTCAGGGGTATGGACATCCAGAATAATCAAGGATGTACTTTTAATACTGATCCTGTGCAATGCTAGGTCTCTGGTGGAAAAATTGGATGGATTGCAGGGCTTGAGCCTTGGATTAACCCCTGCTTGGAAGAACTGTTGATTTCCTGGTGCTGAATATATTTGTAAATTGCCACATGTGTAAATTAGTTCAAAGGGAAGTAAATTAGGCAGTTCCCTTCCCTCCTGCCTTGTAAAAGGCCAGTCAGTGTTTGTCATGGTAGAAGCCATCATCTGTTAGTGATTCTGAAAACTCAGTACATCTGCTGCGGTCCTGCCCTTCGCGGGCTGAGCCCAGCTCACCTGTCGGGCCGCCCCAGCTCCCAGCCTGGCAGCGGGTGGGGGCCTGGCTTTACCTCCTCTCCTCTCCCCCGAAAGCTCGGCTTGCGGCGTTCCTTCTCCAGCCTAAATGGGATGTCTCTTTGACCCAAATGGGAGTCCTGCATGGGTATGTAAAGCAGAACTGTGGGATGTGATAGCTGCTGTGTGGGTCTGAGAGCAAAGGAGGACGTGTTTTGCGGTTTTGAGTTGGGTTTTTTGGCTGTGAAGAGTCGTTTAGAAATATCCCACTTAAATTGGGCAATGTTATCAGTACTTCTGCGTGGAAAAGTAGCGTATTAAGAGCGGTGGATAAAGGAGCAGAGCAAGAAAGCACATGTAAAGGGAGACTTTGGGAGGAGTTCTTCTTCCTTTGCTGAAAACCCATGTGGTATGAGTTATAATGCAAACCTTTTCAAACACTCTCCAAAAGCATGCACCTAGTATCCCTACCACCACTGCATGTAATGAAACAACTGGCAGAACGCGTTATTTTAATAAAGCGTTGGCTGTTAGTGTCTCTTGTACTGGATCAGGAAAGGAGTTCAGAGGAACAGATACTGCTGAAGAATCTGTCTCCAATTTTCCCTTGGAACTGCGCTTCTAGGGTTTTTAAAGGTTTATGTATTTAACAGTGCAAATCTTCATTTTAGCTTTTCGTTTGCTGCTCAGGGTTTTTATTAATTTTGCAGTGCTCATTTAAGTTGATCCAGCCCTTTATATCATTTCCAGCTTGAAATATTAGTTCAGAGATAAGCTTTGTTATTAAATGCTTAATCTTGAACACTTGTCTTATTTGGTAAGAATTATCTCTGAGAAGTAGGCAAAGAGAAGTTGACTGCTGTGGTTTTAAAGCCGCTGTAACTGGAGTAGCCCAAGTACTAGTTTACAAAGGTTGGCATCCCTTCAGTTTGCCGTCGCAGCAGCTGGACTTCATTAAGTGCTGGTGTTAATTACTGGGAGAGTGTTGGTTCAGTATGCATGCAGCAACACTTGGGGTGACGCGCAAAATAGGAAAAGGGTCACCTTGAAATAGAAGCTTAAAAAAAAAAAAAAAAAGCAAGCAGAGCTGCCACTAATTTTATAACTGCGTTTAGTTCAAACTGATGCTGAAAACAGTGAAATAGGCACTACCGTGCAGTTGTAAAGAATGTATTAATTGCCTCTGCCATTGACGAGGCTAGGAAGGAATGTAGGCAGAGTGTTGGGCTAACTTGCCCCATAATAAAGGAAGATGTTAATGTCGTGTTTTCTATGTGTGTGGCATGAAAGAGAAAGAATTTTTTCTGCATTCTCCAGAGTTTTCAAGCCATGTACAGTATGGTTTGAGAAGGAACTATTAATAATTTCTTTTACTGTAAATAGTATTCTATTGAGAAAAACCTGTTAAGGGCTTGTATCTAAGGGAGAATGTTTAGGGGATGAATGTCATGGAGAATAACGTAAAACATGTGGCAGCATAAAACAAATATTGCTTGGAAATGTTGTGTCCTGAAGCTGATGACATTCAGACAAAGCGGGCCAAGTCCAGCCCT
>VZSF01000891.1:165000-249627 GCA_013398295.1 Chionis minor
CCCTTGTTAAGCTGACACTGCCAAGACATCAACGTATTTCCTGAGATAATGTCTTAATGTTTTGGGCTTACAAAAAAGAGAGGGTGAGATGACATCTATTTGTATCTATAGTCAGCAAGTATTGTGGAGGGTGTCCAGGAAGAAAAGAATGTGTATGATCATTAAAGATATTGGGAAAGAAAGAAATTTAGGATTTAAAACATTCCTTTTAGAAAGAAAGAAATTTAGGATTTAAAACATTCAGACTCAAGAAAAGTTTTAAGTCTGATAAAGCGACAAAGCTATTTGAAGGTTGCTTTTCCAGCGAATGCTGTAAATGAAAGGGCCTCCCCTCTGCTTTTGTGTTTTAATTGCGAGTCTTTACGTCAGAGTAGCAACCTGGTGGTCAGGCCAGCCTCTGCAGGACCAGTGGCAGACTGCTGGTTTAAACAGGTGAGTGACTTGAGCCAGAAAATACTCCTAGGCAAATTTCTTTTCTTCAGTTTGTGTTTGTTTGCAAGAGCGAAGACTCTGGACATGCGAGGAGGTGTGTGCCTTCAGTTCCCGGGGAGATGGGGGGGAGATGCTGTGCTGGAAGCCGCCGAGGGTCCCGTACGGGGCGCCTCCTTTAAGCCTTTTTGCAGGAGCTGCGGGCTGAGAAACAAAACCACTTCAGCGCTGGCCTGCTTGTGGCGTCTCTCACATTCAGTGAATTTCAATAACCGGGCATTTAAAATGAAAAGGTGATGACAAACTGTGTCAATGAATGAAACCCAATTGTTTATAACACTTGATTAGGGCTCTGGAAATATTACTCCAAGCCTTCTCCTGGTGACATGTCACATTTAGATCAAAAACTCTATGTGGCAGTTCACATTTTTTAAGCTGGGTGCAAGCGTGCCAGATTCTATTTCGATTGAGCGGCTGGCATTCAGAAAGCCACATTTAATAGGATCGAAAGAAAAGAAATGTTACTTTTCATCACACAAGACAACAAAGAGAACCCAGGAAACGAAAATATTATTTCGTTTGAACAAATTACAGTAAGACTCTCAGGGGCTCTTTCAGGGAGTAGATGAGGAAAAGCACTTAAATATCATTCCATCAAACTAAATTTTTAACTACAATTTTTTACAGATAAAATGTGTTGGGAGGATTCAAAGAAGATTAGAGCTCACCTAAGAAACAGTATTCAAATTTGAACAGCTAATGGAAGCCTGCAAAAACTGTTAATGTCTATATCTTTCCTCTAAGGGACTTAGATTTCAGTATTCTTATAAAAACACATTGAGCTGATTTCATTTCTGTGTCTCCACAGACTTCATTCTTGTAATTTCAGTAAGTGTTATAAATGTCATTTTAAGTATTATAATGCTAATCCCTACTGACAATAAGGTTCTAAAGCTCAGCTTCCATTACTAAGGTAATGTTTACCTCAGATAGCATATAATTGTTTGCTTTTTTCACAGTAAATTCTCTGTTCCCAACTGCTTAATCAGCCATGGAAAAGAGAGAAGACTTTCGTACTGTTTAATGTTCTTGTGATTACATTAGAGTACCGTGTAAACCCACATCAGTGGATCTTGGGAAACACAATTTTTTTTTGTTTGTCCACAATTCTGAAGGCAAAGTATTTTGAGCAGTGGTCCTTGCAATAACATGAATCATTTATTAATATAAATATCACGGATATGGTGTAAATCTTCTCTGCTCCTGAACTCTCAGGACATTTCTTCGTTGCCTGAGTCGGAATCAGCAAGGACTTCCTAGTGCCTGGCTGTAGTTCAAATAACGTACCATATTCCAGTCACAGGCAGCATATTCCCTGCTTTCCACAACAGGAGACTAGCTATACTTTCTGCATGAGCTTTCTGCTGCATCACATCAACCTAAACAATATTGTATTACGCTTTATGAAAGTTAAAAACTTCTCTTCCTTCTAACGCTCTGCGGAGGACACGGGTTATTGTTGGCTCAAGGATAAAATTTGACTGTCCTGCCTTTTCTGCCAGAAACCAAATGCCTCACACATGAAGTTGTGAAGGAAACTGCTCTCATGGAACAGCAGCAAAGAGCACGTTGAGTAGCGAGCCCGTTTATGACCTTGCTGGGCAGCAGGGCTGGGTACGTGGGGGCTGGCGGCCGGGCGGGAGCCCGTGGTGGTCGGTGCTGCGGGGCCGCACAGGGCGGCAGGGGGACAGGCTTTTGGGTAGAGCGATGCTCAAATGTCCAACCCGTCGTTTTGGGGAGTGGCAGGTGTCCCGTGAGCGCTCGCTCGGTTACTGGTTTTAAGTTTTGGGGTGGCAATGGACTGATCTTAGCACTGCAGTCTAATATGTATTGTTCTTGAGCAGGGTCAAAAACCACAACCCTGAACCTCTCCCTGAGGTGAAAATTACACTGAAATTAGACCATTGCTTCAAACTCCACCACAGAGGTTCATCACCAGCTTTCCCTTCCTTCATGTTAGTTGTATCACTGGCCAGCTGGTGTTTTTGCAGAATTTTTTACTTGACTGAATTCCTCAGTGCACTTACAGGTGAGCTAAAAATAAGAGCTTCGTGGGCACGATAGCGTATCACTTAACCAGAAATGCAAATGCCTGTAAGGGGTGACAATAAATGTAAATTGATTGACAAATAATGTAGTTAAATGCATATTTTTTTTTTTTACTTTGGGCAAAGAGCGTTGAAGTTCATAGAATTTTTGCATGTTTGACCGTATCGTATCACAAGATGATGAGTGGGTGAAAAGATGTGAGCCTGGAAGCTGCAGTACAGTCTTGGTGAGAAGACTGCCTTTGGGTTAGTGCTTGGGGGCTCGGCAGAATTGCAGTATGCGCCCAGGACTTGCTATTTCCAGCCCCAAATCCTGCCCTGCTGCCTGCCCACAGTAACTTGGTGTACGTCAGCCGGGCTGGGGCCACAACGTCCAGTCTCCTCGCGCAGAGTCCTGCAGCCGTGCGTCCCCGGCAGCCTCCGTCCAGGGTTTGAGCTCGGGACTTCCCTGGCCTAAACGTGACCGTGGCTGAGGAATTGCAGCTGCCCGTGGGCTTGTAACCCTTGTGCGCTTCCCAACCGCACGGGGCTGGAGGGGCGTTGTGTGCCGGGCGGGGGGAGGCTGAGGAGGAGGGGGCTGGCGGTGGAGCGGGGCCGCGTGCGGGCTGGCCCAGGGCACCCATCCTGCCCGCGGGTGCGCAGGAGGACGCAGCCTCTGGACCTTCTGTTTAGGAATAGGTTAGTGTTTTAACGATAGATGGTTTGCTTTGATGAGTTTCGAAATGAAGCGCCCATCTTGGCTCTGTGATGGGAAGCTATTGACCCTAAAGATTCTGCTTCTTTGTGAACAAAAGGGCTGTGGTTTTATTTTTCTTTGCCTGATCTCTAGAAGGGGTCATTTTAAGGATGCACGAAGCACGCTTACAGAAGACAGGAGCAGGGTTTTTTCTCGAGTAAAATATTCAGCCGGCGCTCTTTGTCTCTCCCTGAGAACATTGCAGGATCCAGGAGCATTAAGTGAGCCACAGATGCCAAACCAGGGGGAAAAAAAAAGAAACAAACTATATTTTCTGCTCATCTGTGGAGTGAGGATAACACAGGCCCAGAAGCACACGTTGTGAAGCAATTTCAGTCGTAGCTGAGTGCCTGTTTTCCCCTGGAGCACAGACTGTAAAAACCTTAAAAACCCTAGTTTCTATTTCCTTAATATTCTAGTTTTGAAGATGCTATTGTGATGAAGAAAGGAAGAGGAAGGTCCTTTTTAAAGCTCTGCTCCCTGTTTATAATTAGGGGATTCGGGCAGCTTGAAGTAGGAGAACCATGCACTAGTTTTTCCTACCTCTTTGTAATGCATAGATAAATATTTCATTTAGAGAGAATGAGACGTGAACACAATAGCTTGTATTTTAATCTGTTACACCCAACGTAAATCCGGAGTAACTCCAACATTCAGAAGTCAGCATTGTTAGTCTGGGTTTATCTCTCTGTAATTGAGATGGGAATCTGGCCCACTCTCTGCAACAGACTGCAAAGAGCTTTTTACCTTTAAATGTATCACATTTAAATTACATGGGGCCACAATGTGTCACCTACATCCTTGACTATTTTAATACAAAAATATAGTTTAAATCTCCGTGGATTTGTGGATCATCCTGGGATTTCTAAAGATACTGTTAGGCTGTAAGAGATAATGAATAGCAATGAAGAAAAAGGTCTATATTCAGTTTTTCTGTATTAGAATAAATAATTTGTGGCATAGTTTGGGACTTAGCTCTCCGCAGCGTGTGACTGGCAGCCAAGCCTGCGGATCGACACCTTTGGGTGCGCGTAGCCCGTGCTGCTGTGAAACCAGGGCATCGCCTCCGGCACCACCGCGGGCTCGCAGGAAGCGCTTCCTTTGGACCCAGGTTTGTGAACTTACAGCCTGGGGCCAGAGTAATGCTGTTTGATGTATTTTATTTTTGTTTTTTTATTGCACCTTGATTGCTCGCGCCCTTTACAAAAGCATGAGGAAGGCTAACAACAAATAGTGGTAAAGACAAATTAGAGATATTTGGCTCTCTTAGTGGGTCATCTCCCGGGTGGGTTAAGCAAGAGCAGGGTACAGAGGCTCCATCTGCGGAGGCCAGCGCTTCGCTCCTCCATCTGCTGGGTGGACACCGGCCTCGGCTCGCTGCACAACAGACGAAACACGTACAAGCAGATTTTTCCAGACCAACCAAAATGAATTTGACTAACCAACGAATGGCTCGCTCGGCTAACAGGGAGGGGACAGCCTGCAGATCTATAGGCTGGGTGACCGTAGATAATTCACGCAACAATCCAGTGCCTTGCTTAACTCGGCTGTAAAATTGAGTAAAAATAGCACATCGGTCACAATGAGGCGTCGCATCTTGGCCAGAAATGTTCTTTGGGCAGAACAGAGTGACCCTCTTACAGGAGGGATGCAGGCAGAAACGCTGCTGTGGCACTGTGAGCTCCTTGTTTGACAATACAGGCTGTTTATCTAAGCTATTACCCAAAGTAATAACCTCTTTAAAAAAATCTATTTATTTTTCCTAAGAATACAGCTAGATATTTACTGTTGTGAGAGGGAATAAAATCCTGATCCCATCAAAGTCAACTAGAAGGGCTTCGTGCAGCTAGGAATTGAGTTGGAGAGCTACAGAGACACTATCTAAAGTTTTTCTTTTCATAGCAGATCCTCATGTTCGTAGAAATAAATGCCTTGCCATACCTGCTTTGCACTTGCAAGGAACCTCAGTGTGCGATACGGTGGACAAAGATGAGTGTATGTATATTTGCAGGTGTTTTTTTTTTTTTTTTAAAAAAAAGGCAGTGGGTCAGAGAAATCTGTGCAGGGGGAAGAGAAGTCATCACTTGTCTAATTACAGTCATTAAAACTTCTATTGAGAATAAACATTTGCCCAACTCCAGTAACAAGGATATGAAAAGAAATGGTGAAAAGTCAGAAGTGAGAAGGAAAGTTTGCTGAATTAAAGGGCTTATTTACTAAGGAGAAATCACAGCCCTGTTTCCATGTGCATTCACCTTTTACTCTAGAGTTTGTATGGAGAAGTTAACTTGGCAGCTAAATACTAGTTTGGAGTCCCTTTGCAATTATTTTACAAAGCAAGAAATGGTTCAGTTGTGAAGGTAGTAAAAAAGGAAACTAATGCTTGTCTTAGAAAATCTTTTTTTTTTTTTTATTTTAAGTGTTAAAAGCAAGTAAACCCCTAGTGATCTTCAATAATTTGCGTAAGTACACTTAGCACATTCACTTCCTTGGGAGTGCTGATTGGGTACCAATGTATTAGTGCCTTTAAAAAGAAATAAAAAAAGCTAATGAGAGGCAGAAATGCTACCTTCATGATAATTTCCTGGTCTTCTGCTTTCCTTGGAGGTCTGCTGTGTGGGAGCGCTGACCACCTCGATAGGCAGGCAGATAATAGAGTCACTTAGGAAATGAGAGACGGCAGCCGGCAATTGGAGGTGGGAGGGATGGCTCCAGCAGTAAGTGGCACGCATTAGGACAGCCTAATCGCTTAAACGCAGCCGATTAGTAACTTTAGCTGAAGATGTTAAAAGAATACTTGCAGCCTCTCTGCTGGCGTGTTTGGAAGGGAGTTCAGTTATGAGACTATTAAAATGCTATTTTGATAATTAAACCCACAGCTGTTGTGAGGGCGTTGGGGGCAGGAGCTGGCGAAGCAGCCGGCAGCACAGCCCGCTGTGGGCGCAGGAGGCAGGCGGGGGACAGGAGAGGGGCCCGGGGGAGCTCCTTGGCACGTGGGACGGCCACCTCCGCTGCCTGGCAGGCACGGGTTCCCGGGGGAAGGGGCGAAGCCAGGAGGGGCTGCTCGCCTGGGCTGCCGGGGACTGGGTCTCCGACTTCTGCGGCGGGGGCAGCTGCAGGCGGCAGGGGAGAACGGGTCTTCCCGGGCACGTAGGGTTGGTTTGCTTCGCTGTAGGGACGCGGGGCTGGGCAGAAGAAAACTTGGGTCTGAGGGAGAAGGGCCGCAAGTGAGCAGCGCTGCGGCCGATGCCGGCGAGGCGGCGCGCAGCCCCGTTAGCCTGCGTGTGAGCAGCACTCGGGCCCCGTGTGTCGGCCAGTTGTGCCCTGGGACCAACGGTGCCCCGGCGTGACCGTAGTGACAGTGTTTAGTGCATGAGGATGTGCGGCGTTACTCTGGCCCGTGATTAATGCTCATCCTTTGCAGATGCTTAACTCCATTAGTCCTTTCGGCATTAACCAAGCTACTACCCTGGGTACTTCTGTGCAATTACGCCTTTCAACTTTCCTGTTAAAATTAATGGCAGAATTTCTGCTGCTGTTGGAAGTGGAATCGGGCCATGATTGTGTCCATTTCGGCCCGGAAGGGTCTGGGTATTTTAGCAGGCTTCGGTCCCTGGGAGTGACCTACGGTTTGGTTTATTGCTTTAAGTGCTTACTAAGTATGCAATAATAAAACCACAACCAATTTCACTGTGACAGCTGACCTAAACTCTTTTGCAAGCATATAGATTACACTTGTATTTTGTGGATACTGGTACAGAGAGAAACATATATTGTGCTATGTGCATAGGTAAATAGTTTATCCATGCTGTCCTGATCTCTTCTTCTGAGTTAAAATTAGGAGGATTTACAGTGTTTATCCATATTGAGCGGGGTATAATTGCCCAAATTAAGGCTGTCCATCAGGACAACTGGTAAATTCAATCTCTTGTCTGTGTGTGTCAGTGGTAACCTTTCCACAATTGCTCCTCTACTTGTACTGCAATGTCAGTTGTGGTCCCTTGTTGACTCGCTGCCTGCACATGCTCACTGAATACAGAATCAGAAAACAGTACATGGGATTTTGTAAAACAGACCACACAAACAGAATGTAAAATGGGGGAAATTAGCCTTTTGATGAAAAGGGGAATGAAACCCAAGTACAGCTCCTGCCCCCTGTGTCAAAAATCATTGCACTTGCATAATCTTTTCAACTTTTCAGCAATCTCCTGCTTCCCATGATCGCAAAAATATCTTCAGTAACATGTCTTCTTTCTCTATTGATAGATCCCTGAAGAGGGCCAACTTTAAAATACTATATGTAACAACAACTACATATCTAAATTAAATTGTTTATAGGCTCAGTTTTTAATTATCAGCTGGTTTATATATAATTACAGCTGCTGTCAGCGTTGATCTTTATTAACATCCAAATAACATTTGCTTTTTTTAGAAAATACAACAAAATAAAGGAAACAGCCCTTTAAAGTCTCACCAGAACAGACAGGTATAACCTCACCTTCCTGGGAGGTCTGTGCTGAAAATTAACTGATAGTTTCTGCTCTAGCTGTGAGTGATCCACATTAAAAAACCTTCTGTAATCAGAGTATATACTTTGAAGTACATTGAGCATTTCCGTATTTGATATTTTCACACAGCACCATAAACATCCTCTGCTCTGTGCAAAGCACGTCCGATAAGACCAGCCATTTCACTGGGGCACCCAGAGTACGCGGGGCAGCGGGCGCAGCGGGTGGAGGCGCAGAGCTGGGCCCAGCTCCCAGAGGTTTACAGGAGGTGGTGGAGAGCTTTGCACGGGCAGTCGTCAGGTGCCGTCAGGTGCAGCAGTATCTTTTGAGGCCGGTGACCCGTCCTGGTGCGTCTTACCCTGATTTCGTACGGGCTGGATTTCCTCCACTTCATTGGGATTATTTTCACGGCAGGCTGGCGGCAGTGGGGTCCGGTCCACGCGCTGGAAGTCAGGCTGGAACCTAGTACCAACGTACGCGATTGTGGCTGAGGTGTGCTGCAGTGAGAAATTGTTTGCACCTGCAAAGTTTAGAAGAATCTGAACGTGAAATGCGTGAGGCAGAACAAATCCAGGAAGGGATTACTGCGTGGGAGGATCTCGGAGTTAGAGCCACAGGATAGAGAGATGGTCTTAGCGTGAGCACCTCGACCCCACCAGGGACTGGAAAGCCAAGACGCAGGGAGACCAGGCAAAGGCAAATGCTGCAGTTAAGGCAGGAGGTGGTTACAGCGTGCGTCAGGGATTTCACAGTTGAGACGAAGTGGAGAGGATAGATTTTTTTGTTGAGGAATAAGAGGGCTCAACACTACAATAGTATGTTATTACAAGTCTGTTGAACTTGTTTTTGCTTTAGGGTGTTTTGATTCCTGAAAAGCGAATTAATTACATAGTAACTCTGAAATCCTGGCTTCCTTACCACTAGGAAAAGGTTACTCTTCCCTTGTGGCTATTTCTTATTACCACCTTGTGATGATAAAGTATTTGGCACATGGAAGTCGGATGCTTTGGAGATAACTACACAAGTTATTAGCCTATCTACGTACCTGAAGTATTTGTAACGGTATTGATGTCTTCCACTGTTCAACCTTTGCAACAGGGAGCATCACTTGACAATTGAGAGGAGATGCATCCTTTTCCCAGAGCCAAGGCCAAAACGTGACCTCCTAGCAACCCTGCAAACAGACATCTTCACACGCATGGGCCAGGCTCATCTGTGTTGTGCATTATAGCACCTAGGCAGGTACTTGCCCACGCTCACTGATTTCTGTTGCTGTCCTTCCGAGTTACAGGAGACATAGCTGAGAGACGAGCCTACAAAAAAATACCAAGTTTTTTTTGGGGAAAAAAACCCCCTCTAGGATAGCAGTGCCATTGGGACGGGACACCTAAAGGTAGTGAGTGTTGTCAGGAACAGAAATTGAACGTTCGCATTAGAGCTTTTCCTACACCACTTTCCTCTTAGACAGAATACTAAATGTCCTTTAGGCAACACTTCGAAAGCACCTTTTCCTTTTTCCAGGTGCTGTAATTAAAAGGCATTTGTTTGGTACCCAAGTTAAGAATCACCTTTCTCCTTGTTAATTAAAGGCTGTAGCTCACCCGATCTGCCAGGTGCCTAGATCTTGGCAATTTTGGGGGGTTTCAGGAAGAGTCCTGGTCAGAAGTGCTGGAACACCCTCGAAGCAGTCACTTAGATAACAAATGTCTATTGTATTGCCTTTTTAGGGATAATGATTACAAGCTTTTGTTCTGAGGGGGGTGCCATCATATGTTGCTCGTGTAATAGCTGATGGCAATTCATTTTAAGTTGGATAACTTGTCCTGTTTTTGTCTTTATAGTTTTTTGGTTAATTTGTGTGTATAAAAATACATATATTTAAAAATGACATACATATATATGTATAAAAAAGCGCGCACACGTCTCTGGTGTACAAGTCGTGGGCCCTCAGCCCTGTCCGTTCGTTCTGCGGAGGTGGTTGTGCCTTCCGAAGGGAGGAGGGCTAACCACACGTTCTGCCTCCACCCTCAGCCGTGACCCTTTAGACGGCCTGAAGCCGTTAATCCCCTGCTCCAGTGCGCTGTGTGCACTGCATTTGTTGCAGTTTCATGGCAGTTGTGTTTGTGACACAAAGGGATTCTTCAGTGAAATACCAGCCGAATATATGCTGGTTTCTTGGTTGTTTTTCAACTTTCAAAATACCAGTGTAAATAAAGAAAAGAGCCAAAACATTGTGTTGAGTCTCCCCAGCCTGAGGATGCTCTGAAGCCGCGTCCGTGTCCTTGCCGTGGAGGATGGCACCAGCCTGCGGCAGGAGGCAGAGCTGCCCGAGGGCCTGGCTTGGTGCATCCCCTGAGGCTGGTCCTGCAGTAAGGATGCAGGAGGACATCTCCAGTCATGAAATGTCCCCAAAACTGTCTCTGCACCTGGAGACCTGCAGGGATTTGGCACGAGCCCAGCTCCTGCACTGCGTATGGATCTCTCTTGGGCTAAGACAGTGTCCACTCCTGGCTTATTTATGCAAACAGAAATGATACGCTGCGGAAACGTGAATGGGCTTTTCTTTGCTTTAGAAAATAATTTTAACGTAATACCTTTTTTTGAGGGAAGCGCAAACAGCTTGTCCCCGGATCTCAAGAGCTGGACTTTGTAGCGTCAAGGATTTCTTCTGTCAGTGTCTAGTTATGAAAATGCCGTGAGTTATCTGAGTTATCTCTGGTTATCTGGTTTATTTGAATGACTGAAAGCCCCGTCCTGCAAACTGCTGACTGAACTTGCATGAAGCTAAATTTGGGTAACGAAGGATGACCCACTGTAAAGAAAATGCTGGGAATGGCTCATCTGTTCAGCTCCCTGTAAGCTTCTCAACAAGGCATTTCCACTTTTAATTCTCCCTATGCATCTGCAAGATAAAACATTACTTTTTTTAGCTCAGAGATTTCTTTCTCCTTTTCTCTTTTGCTTTCAGTACTTAGGTGTGCAATTTCTGAGGATCAGTTGCTAGGTTTAAAGAATCAAAGGTAATTTTTCTCCTTGGCAAAAGACTTCCAAAATTCTGATGCCTTCGCTAAGCTACAGCAGAATAATGGGAGGCTGGTGGTACCGTCGTGTTCCCATTAGCTTCGCTGCTCGGTAGCTGCACATCAGCACAGTAATCATTTTCAGATTTACAAGCATTAAATATTTTAATTTAATGCCTTGGCTCTCTTGTAATTCATGCACTTAATTATATGATAATTACTCAAATGAAAGAGATACAGCTGCTGCTGTATCAATTCTTCTAGGAATCTGAGATTTTGGAACTGGCCTCTGATTTCGGGGTGGTTTTCTTTCTGGCCCTTTCCAAAGCTAGTGGGCACTTAAAGGTAATTTTTTGAGTATGTGGAAGAGAGGTGAATTGCAGGTAATGTTACCTTCCTTCTTTTCTCGGAGTGTGGCGTACATTTGGCAGCTGAGGGACTGGGCACCGCGCTGGCTGTTTTTACTGCTCCTTGTGGATTACAGTCATTAAAACGGAGGAGCTAAGGCAGAGCTTCCACAGCGCGGGACCCTGCTCCGCTACAGATGGCTGTGGAAGGAAGTAAACTGTAGGAGAGAGGTGTGTGTTTGTGTACACGTGCACATAACTGTATAGAAGATAATACCTTCATAATGGGCCAGTTGGCCAGCCTGCAAGCACTGCACAATGAAATCACACAATAAATTAAAGTCAAGTATAAAGGTTCAACCAGGCCAAACAGACCACCAGCTGAAACAAAAGATTTGGCACAAAGGCAAACCCAAGTGACCTCAGCAGAGAAGGGCAATTAACACACGGGGTGAGGAAGAAAAGAAGTTAGCAAATACAAAAAAAAGCAAAGTCGGTTCAAAGAAGGGGGCCCTAGAATCTGTGGAGGATAATGCTGCCAAAACACACGGATCGTCCATGAGGACCACGCGGCCGCCAGCCCAGGGCTGTGGCACCTCCTCTGCAGGAGGAGAGCTCCTTAGGGGCATCCTGCAGCAGGTAATGCCTCGGACTCCGGGTTCTTGTTTTCCAGCCTGCAGTGGCGCTGTGCTTAACTGTTTAAAATACGTAGCAACAGGCTTTTTCTTAGGAGAAGCAGTAATTATAAGTTGGAGGAATAGGTCTTCTGATTTTTACAATTTTGGTTTTATTGTATATCTCTAGCGCGCAACGTTGAAAAGTTAGCATGGGAATACTCTTCAGTTAGGAGATGTGCTTGTGAAAGTCTCCATAAAGTTATTCACAACTTAAATTACTTAAGACCTTGAAAACTGTTCGCATGTATCTGCAGCTCGCTCTGCGGGAGGGTTGGTACCACATCCCCGCGAGCCTCCACTGAGCAGGGTCTGGCAGGAGAGCCACGCTGAACGGCAGCCTCGTGAAATTGCTTGTGCTCTGTGCAAATACTTGAACCCTTCCACGCTGAGCCCCTCGCAGCATATCAGAAAAGGAGCAGCAGTTTCGGGCCTTGAGGATTCAAAGGAAACGTGCTTGTGGGCAGGCGGACAGAGGCTGTTCCCCCAGCAGGGCTGATGCAGCTCTCTGGGATCGCTTTCCGCAGAGCTCTGCGTCGCACGTTTTAATTTCTGGTGGTTTGCTGCTGCCCTGTCTTCTGGCCCCGCGTTGATTAAAATGTTAGGTGAGGCTTCAGTGCTGAACTGCGGGGCCCGCTCCGCTCAAAGCCTGGGGGATCACGGCTGCGGCACCAGCGGGCAGCGTCCCCCCGTAGGGGCGGCATCCCCTCCCCAAGTGGGCAGCGTCCCCCCGTAGGGGCAGCGTCCCCCCGTAGGGGCGGCATCCCCTCCCCAAGTGGGCAGCGTCCCCCCGTAGGGGCAGCGTCCCCCCGTAGGGGTGGCATCCCCCCCCACAGTGGGCGGCATCCCCCTGCAGGGGCAGCATCCCCCCAGCAGAGGGGCCGTTGCTGAGCCCGAGGTCCTGGGCAGGCGTGGAGGAACATGCCTGGCAGCGACTCGCAGCTTCTCGAGGGGAGGAGGTTCTTTGCTGCCTCTTCACTAAAAAACAGAAAAAGCGAGAGACGCTTTAACAGCAACCACAGAAAAGTTGTTGTGAAAACATGTTGCAGCCATATTTAAAGTTTTTGGTGGTGGTGGCTGTTGACATGTGAGATTATGCTTAATCCCTCAGGGACTCAGGATATTTTGTAAGAATTGTAAGTGTAAATATTTGGCAATAGTTTCATATCCGTCCTTTCTGAGTCCCACTGGAATAGATGACGCTGGGTTACTGTACTGCGTGTAGTTTCTGTTGATGGCAGTAGCAGATTTAACACTTCTGCGCAGTTGCATTTTACTTTATGAGTATTTGAAGTTTGCCTTGCGTATGTGAGGTAATTGCTCTGCAGTGTACTTTCTTGGAAGAGGATACAACATTTGTTCAGTTTCTTAAAAGCTGTAAACGAGAGGCAGAGCAAACTACAGCCCAATCGCTATTAAAAATACACAGAGATGGATTTAATTGCTAAAGGCATCTAGCGTAAAGCAGAAATATTTATTTGCCTGGCTTGTAGTCCGATTGTCAGACTTGCAACAAGGCTAAATCCATTCTAAGAGTTACTGGAAATTGGTATTTGAACTTGTGAACTCAGGAAACCTCCTGGTCTGCTGGGAGGTCCCTGGCGTGCCCTCGGAGCCCCGCAGACTCTCGTCTCGGGCTCCCCTTTGACTCCCCAGAGATCCTGGTGGCTGCCTTTCCGAGCTCCTGCCTAAATGCAAGTTGCACCAAAAGGGTTACAAAATTTTCAGCCCTGTGTATGCAGACAATTTTCAGCTAGCTTACAGCAGCTGCGGAGTCGTGCTGATAGATTAAAAGCAGCTCCCAGCCCCAGAATGAAGTACATTAGAGCTCCTGCTGAGTCGAGCTGGGGTGAGGCCTACACAGCTGTCATTTAGGCCAAGTTTCCAACCGAAAACTGAAGAAAAGGATGTAACTTAAAGAAAAGTTATATTTTAAAATAAGGCATCTGCTTATTAGTCAAATATAGGCAGGAGATCAGTTGTGCAGTGGGTTTCAGCCTCGAGAGTCTGACACTTGGGAAGGTAGGGAAATAATTTGCGAGGATCAAGAAGGGGCATGTCCAGTCAAAGGCTGTTACTTGGTGGCACTGTAAAAATAATCCTTTTTTTCTGGTGCTTGTCTCTCTCCCTGAAAAATAAGCAGAATGCTAGTGTTCTTGAACTCTTGCGCATCGGAGTGAGGAGGGCTGATCAGCTCGTGCAATTGCTTTTTGCTGATATTGACCTTAAAGCGTAGCTGATTCCCTAGGGAGCATGCTCATCTAAATCTACAGTTAGCAGAGAGGCATTTAAAAGAACAGAAATCTTTACGGCCTGTCCTCTGTTTCCCGGCACGTCTTTACCGTGGGAGAGGCAGTCCCCATTAGCGGGGCAAGTTCAGGAAGTGGCGTGAGCACGGCTGGTCCCTCACCTACCCACCCTCTACCCCGTGGACGGCGCCGCCGCGCTCAGCACCGTGCTGATCTCACCCCGTGCCGGCCGGTTCTGCTGCCTCTCTGCAGGAGCACGTGTGTTTGACCACGTCTCGTCCCAGTCACACGAGTGAACTCCTGCCTCTCGGTTGCCTCGTCGCTTCCGTGACCAAGAGTAGCTTCCTTGTCCTTGGTACACACCAGCTCCTCGCCGGTTTCTCAATCTTTAATGCAGAGGGTCATTCACAAAAAACTGAGCAAGGGATATGAATGAATTATATTATCACATTGACATACTTTGGCTTCTGAGGACTTTTATACCCGTTTTTCATTTAACTTGCTTGTAGGGCTGCAGCAGATCTGGCCCTGCTCCTCACTTGCAGTTAACTGTTTATCTCGCAGGATCACCTGCAAGTGCCCAAACCAGATTTACCTCTGGTTTATTTGAAATAAAATATTCAAAAATATTTGTTTAAAATACTGACTTTTGTCTGTATATAGTGTGTGGTATGAATAATTTGTTGGCGTTCAGATGCTACAGTGTTTCAGTTCTTATCAGAAATGTATGATGTGAATTTGAAAGTATGCCCTCTCGCTTGCTTTCTCATGTCTAGTGCATAATGAATTTCCAGCTTGGCAGAAAGGAAAGGATCAGAGTGGGAAGCAGAGTATACCATGAGGATTTATCATGATACCGGTGAAAACAATATGACAACTCTGGGTAATTTCTTGCTTAGTGAGGTAACAGTCTCATTTGGTAAAGGACCCTATAAAATAAAGAAATGGTGTTCTTCAGCTAAAGCATAACTATCAGTAATTAATTAGGTTAATGTCGTAGGTGCCTTGTTCTAGTTTCCTTGCTTATCCCAAACTATGCAACATTTTTCAGCATCGTCCAGCATTAACATTAGCGTGCATAAACCTATTTTTTTGCAAATACAAATTTGGGATAACTTGGGATCTAAATTGATATTATATGATGAGTTGAAAGGCATAGTAAAGCTAGTGAGATCTATTTGTAGCGTGCACAGTAAACATTAGTGTTCCAGCAGTGTAGATGAACCAAATCAGTGATCTTCCCAGAATACTCTGAGCAGAAATAGTAATTTTCTTTGGGACCTTAGATCTAAAGTTTGACTCATGAACTCGTTCTAGTGTGGTGGTTTTTTATATATATGTTGTGGAGGTGATAGGGGACCGTGCACGTGTGTGTACGCTCACGTAGCTCCTGTTGTTTAATCATATTGACAGTAGTGAAAGATGGTTTTTACTTGTGTGGCAGGATAGAGCTAATGTAAATTCAGTAATCGTCCCTTAAGTATGGGGGAAGTAACTCAAAGAGAAAGCACTCCACTTGGCTATCGCTGTGAATCCCCAAAGGGTGGCAAGTAAGAGATGTGTCTGTTGAACTTCCTGTTCTGTGTGGAAGAAGCGATAGCTCAGTGCTCTCTCGCCTGGGGAAGGCAGGGCACATAGGTGCATTTGGCCACTAGTAGAGTCAACTAGGTCACCTTTACCAGCCCTTGAAACTCCTGGACTAGCGAGACTTCCTGCTGCTTGTAGAACAAGGTTAGTAAGTTAGTCCAGTGTTGGCATAAAAATGTATAAAGCACTTGTAAAGGGCTAAATATCTAAATTTATTAAGTGCTAAATATTGAGTATTATTTTCCACTAGTGATTTTGAAACCAGTGTGATGAATGTTTTTAGAAAAAGTAGTTGCAACAAATGCATACGTTACAAAGTCTCTTGGTAGGAAAATTAAATTATATATAGTGCAGTTTAAATGTATTATAGGCCTGAACCACAGAATATATCACAGTTAGTGGAAGCAAAGCTTGCTACCATTCTGTTGCTCTTCCAGAAAGGAGCATTGTACTGCATTATCAGCCATAAAAACAACAACAAAACATTTCATTTTTAACAGCTATTACTTGAAGTAATAGCTTGCGTTCTTAAGGATTTTTCTCACTCAGTTTAGGAATGATATTCTGTAATCTGCAGCACAGATTTTTTGGGAGGTTTTTTTTGGTTGGTTTTGTTGGTTTTCGGTTGGGGCTTTTTTTTTGGTTTGGGGGTTTTTGGTTTTTTGTTGTTTGTTTTTGAAAGGTTTGGAGTATTTCTAGCTATCTAATCTCATCTGAACACACGTGGCGCTGGATAGTATATATTTACATTTTGGAGACCTGCATCAATTTTTATAAGTGAACATGGCAATTTTATATTTGCTAGTATGCAGAAGCTTTCTCCACTTCTAAAAGGTTTTATTTTCATTAAGCTATGAATACAGAAGAATGTCTGTCAGGTTTTTTTGCATTAGCTCGGCTGGTTTATCTTAAGCATACTCAGTAGACTTGCCTCAGTTTTTCTCAAGCTATTGTTCTTTTTTACACCGCGTTTGCACACTGCAGTGCATCTAGGGAATTTCAGCAGTCGGAATATACATGAAAAGAGACCCGCTCTACTTTCATAAGGTCCCTGGATGAATTGGACGAAACCTCAAGGCCCCATGGTGGAGCCAGAGCCGCATTCATATTCCTTGCCATCACCACACATATGATAGCATGAAGCCCAGACCAATCGAAAACTTGACAGTAAGCCTTTTGATTTTGCGGGGAAGCCTTCATCAAGCTGAGAGAGGGAAGGGAATATAGCCCAAACTGGACTTCATACTGTGGCAAGTTTGAAATCCCAGCCCAACCACAGAGCTGCTTGATTGGAATAGTTGGAAACTGTGTCCAGGAATTCGGCAGCAAGAACTTGGCTTTCAGCAGCTCCTGCCTTTTTAAAGGAAAATTCACCATACAGGTCGCTTAGGAGACTTATTTATTCTGTCAGAATTTTAAATATGTACATTCTCGTCAAGCATAGGTGTAACGAGCACTGTGTAGTGTTTGCTGCTGTACGCTTCTATTCCACAGCCGCTTCGTTTCTGAGCCTCATGGTGGAGCGCTCTTGGCTAAAGCTGCCACACTGACATTGCCTTCTAGGCTGTTTAATTATTTGGTCCTTAGCCTGTGTAAGAAATGGAAAGAAACAAAAGAAACCCTCCTTTACGCTGTATATGTTAGCGTTGGCTTCTTTAAACATAATTGTGCTCGGATGTGTGTTGTAGGTGTGTTGTGAAACTGATCTGTGCTTATTTGTGGGGATGTTGTAGTGGTATGTCAAATTTACCATCAAATTCACTGATGATGTGACATGGAGTCGTGCCATTGATTAACTGTTGTTCTTGTTCCTCCTTTTCCGGCTCACGTGGCCGGGCGCTGGCACGCGTCGATAGCTGCAGTGCGTTACTGCTAGTGGTGCCTGTGGGTCTGCAGACGGAAGAGCTGAGAATTTCCTCCTGAGGGAGATGGCAGAGCCACTGCTGCAGTTCCCCTCCCTCCCCCCCACCCGAATGCTTAATTTTAAAACTCCAACAATTCTGTGGTTTTGGTGCCTATCTGGAACGGCATTTTATTCTTTGTTACCCCTGGAATTGTGATCCAGTTGTGCCTCAACCCAGCCCTCAGTCAGACAAAACTCTTGTTGACTTTCATGAGAGTTTGTCTAATTAAAATACGAGTTGGGAGTGCAGAAGAGATAAATACCAGAAACATGGAAAAAGTGGAGAACTGATAGATTTGTGCTTTGTGTCAGAAGGTCATCCCTATAACACACTTTCTTGATTGCGATGGGAGAATTTTTTCCATGGAGTGGTACACAGTCCCCCCTTCAGTGCAGTGGTGCCTTTTATAGACTGCAATTCCTTGTGGCTGAGGCACAGCACAAAACATTTAATATTGTCTCACGGCGAGTCGATGGGAGTGCAGCCACTTTAAAATGGTTTGTTTTGGTTTGCTTTTTATTTTTTTTTTTTTTTCAGACTGCAGCAGGACTGCTGGCTGGCGGCCTCCCACCACCAGCAAGGTAGGGAGAGGTTGGTGGGGTGCACGGGTCATGGTGGGAGTCCCGTGCTGGGAGGGGGTTGTCTGCCAGCCCTTCTCTCTCGGGGCACACGGGAGCGCAGCGGGACGGAGGTGCCGGCTCTGCGGCGCCCGCTGCTCACGCGCTCTCCGAGGGCTGGGTTGGCCGCGGAGCAGAGCGCAGGCTTGGTGCAGAGCCGTCCCCGTTGTGTGTTGAGGCTCTGCTGGATCGGCTATTCAGCACTGTGTCTTCAGCCAACATTTTGGGTTTGGTTGATTAGATTATTTCTTAAAACCACAATACTGTGTAAGAGCGTCTACTTTAGGTAGTGAGTTTTAGAGTGAGCTTGCGAGGTTCAAGTGAGTCAATTTTAAGCACAAAAAAACATTAGAAAATTATTAGCTTCTGAAGCTTAATGTTAAGGAGGAATCTAAACCAGAGCTTTTAAGGCTGAATTGTAGAGTGTCCAAATGTCTTTATAGTTTGCAGAATCGTCTCCAAGAAACACCAGACTTGAGACTATAAAATTGAACCAGTCTCTACATCTTGACCCCATAACTACATTAAATGTGAATACGTGAAAATTGCATATTATAAAACCATCTAGGAGGTCACAGGATGGTATCTTTGTTGAGTTGTATTCAAATGGCTGCAGAGTGTAAACGTCCCAGGCTCTGTATATGTCCAAAACGCAGGCGATTTTCTGAAGGTCTGTGGAGAGAAGAGCTGCGCGTGATTCTCACCGTGAGGTGCTGCGTGCCCAAAGCGGTTGCCGCGTCCCTGGGAGACCAGGGTGCTCCCACCTCTAGAGGGGTGGCTCTGCAGCCCCTTCCTCTTCCATTCCTCGGCGTTGCAGGGTAGTTAGTGCCAACAGCTCCAGCCATTCTCACTGCAGTACACCCAGTTGCTCCAAAGGAATTTTTGTGAAACAGGAGTATCCCATATTATCAAGAGTTAATAATTATAACAAATATATGCTTTGTGATTAAATAATGCACAGCTGGAAAAATTAATCACATCATGCATTAAGCAATGCTTAAGTCTTTTAAAGCAGCAATAGGTGCAGAATTTAACATTTAAAGATCCCTTGAAATGCCAGGGAATGAATATAAATGACTCAGTGCTCTGTAGTATCTTGATACGGTGATGCCAGCCAATGAAGGTACAGGATTCAATCTTGCTATTTTATAACAGGCTGGTAAATATTTTATCTTGTGCCGTGTTCCTTTTACATTACATTTTAGTCGAAGCCCACCCCTCCCTTAGTCAATCAAAAGTTTAAATTGATTATTTTTTTTAAGGGCTGATACTGGCTGTTTACCCCGTTGCCTGAACGCGAGAGAGGAGAGGTGCTCTTTTGCTCTTTCCTCAGCCTCTCCTGCATTTTAGGATTTAAGCCTTTATTTTCCAGGAACCTTGTTCTATTGGGGGGGGGGGGGGGGGATCAAAATATAGTGCCATTTTGTTTGCTTTGCTGAAGGCGCAGACCTGGAGAATCAGTGCTGTGCATAAGCTGCCTGACCCTGCAGTTTCTCTTACCAGGGGCTCATTTGTATGCAGAGGGGATTAGTCAGAATTTACTGTAGCTTCGCCCTGGGGAGCTGTGAACTCCCTAGGAATATGCTCTGACGAAAGCGTGCAGTTGGTAAGATTAGAACAAACCCTTCTGCTACAGAAAGTGCCTTGGTCACTCACTAGGCCTCCAACATTGAAATCATTTTCATTTATAACCTTTTTGATCATTCAACCTCAAAGAAGCCTTGGCTTTTATGACAGCTTGCACCAAAATTGCCCAATTATTTGGGGGGGGCGGGGAGGAGAGGAGGGAGGGAGAATCTGAAACCAGTCAGATGTGAGAGACAGGGCACTTGATCTGTGCTCATGGCTTTTTCTTCCCTTCTCCTACCAATATTTTTACAGCTGTTGACATATATTGAGTTACATGTGGCTGTGCCATATCCCCGTGGTATAGTTTCAAAGATCTGTTCACCATAAAGTGTGCGGTTCTCAAGTAAATGACTCTGACTTCAAGAAAGCACAGTAGTTTAAATGTTACTATAAATACAAGAGCTAAGACATTTTAATTATAATTTTTGAGTTATACAGTGCTCTCTACGTACACTAGGCATTTACAAAAGGCTGGGGATGTGCTCAGGTTACTGTGCTCTCTTGTGGATAAGGCAGTAACTGCAGGCGGCTCGTTCTGCTGATCCCCATTTACCTGTATTTGCACAGAGTTTACTGACAATGAACATCTTGGATTTGGGAGTTCAGCTGCGGCAGCTAAAGAAGAGAGAAAAACAGGCAGGTTGGCAAAAAATAGATCCAAACTCAGATTCAAGAGAATTTTTTGCTTTGGGATATCCTAGAAATGTTACTTTTGTCGGAATATGTTATAACTTTAGTTAGGAAATATCAGCATGTCTGTTGTCCTTTCAGTGCCCTTCCAACTCGCATCTGGTAACTAGGGCAGATTGAGAATTCAGTACCAACAGATCTGTCAAATTTTTGAGAAAATCCCAGGGTGTGAGTTCATTGCTGATTAATTTTTTCATCAGTGTAGCAGTGTTTGCTTTAGTGAGGTTATTCCTAATTTGCTCTGATGAAAGGAGAAAAAAATCATTCTCAAAGTGGGTGCTGCTGTCTTGGGAATAGATAGGTACAGGGTGCGGGGGGAGCCCAGATGAGCAGCAGTATGTGCCAGGAGGTTAGTTTTTGGCTGTCAGTGGGTTGATGGTATTATTTTTTTTTAATGTGTGTGTATATATATAAGCTTGAAAACAAACCATACATAAAAAGCTTTTATAGGATTTTGTCTTGTGCATCAGTACCAGTTATGCATGGCAAAGGTTTCCACCCTGGATATGGAGATCTGATCCTTTGCGTTTGGGTTGACGGTGGGTGACTCTAAGCTTAAATGATTCTGTAGTACGGTTGCATTGCCCTTTGAGAGCTCTGCAATTGAGATCTAACAAATCAAGTATCAATAGGGCTCCCTAAATGAATTTGTCTCTCCGCAGTACCTGTGACAGAGCTGTTGTAATGGAGATTTCAGCTATCTCTGCTGTGACTGCTGCAGTAAAAGCAGCTCTTCCCAGTGCCTTCAGGGCCTTAACCAAGATTCATTGGAATCAGTAAAAAAAAATAAATCTTTCGATGACTGAAACCAATTTTGGATCAAGTCTTTATTGCAGGCTTGGATGCCCATCATTGCTGATGGCATGTTTTTGGTCATGCAGTCTACTAATCTACATAAATTAATAAATAATATGCATAATAAATGGCATGCGTACAGTAAACTGCATCTCATGGTTGCAGGAAAGACTGTCACGGTTCCTAGCAGCATTCCCCACGGCCTCAACAAGAAATGCTGACGCAGTCAGAGGATTTTGGGCACTGTAGAAGTACCCAGTGCCATTGCCAGCAGATCCTCCTTGGCCATTAAGCAGTGCCCCTGTGTCACTCAGCCAGGGAAGACTATGAACTTCCATTTTAAAACAGTTACGAAGTCTCCTGAGTAGGAATTGAAAACTCTGGACCACCATCGGAGCTACATCTTCTGGCCTTTTCCCTCCAAAATTCTAATAGATATTTTTAAGGTGTTTTTGAGTAGCAGTGGGAAAGCGTGCAGGCTGTAGAGATTGTGGGAAGGTACTGAGAGCATTTGACCAATTCTTAACGTCTGTTTGGACTCAAATTATGGTGTGCTTCCTTTGCTTATAACTTTGTCTCTTTTGTGAATCAAACCCAGCTTTTCTGTTGTGCAAATTGTACAGGAGAGTGAGGTCCAGAGAAAGATTTCTTTCTCCCTCTGAGCACCGCTACAAACTCTTAGTTAAGAGAGCAAGCCCATTCATCTTGAGCACCTTGCAGGTTGTTTTTTCTTTCAAAAACTTCTTTCAAAGTCAGAGCACAGGTGAGTGATCTGAATGATGAGAATAAGCTGTAAGCCCTGTACTCATGTACCTGGTCCCTGGGCAACATTTCGGATGGCAAAGGCCGTCCGTTTGTGTTCGCCTTACGGATGTTTCTGTATGTGATACCTTCTATTATCCATGCTGGTTAAGCAGGCTGCTTCCTTAGAGGGGGATTAGGATGCTTTGATAACACTGTATTAATACGTAGTTAGCCATATACCAATGAAGTGTTTAATTAATTAATTTTGTGGTTATTTTTTGGTTACGTAAATCAAACCCAAGCAATAAGAAGTCCTGTTGCTGGAGGTAGCTAGCAGGCCAGCTACCTTGCAAACAGATGTCTGGCTGTGAATCCATCAAAGGATGGTGTGCACAATTCTTAGCATGTCTCCTCATTATCACATTTATCAGGGAGTGCAGATGAGCTGGTTTTTTCCCCTGCATCCTGCTGGACGGTGGCTTTCCAGGGAGGAGTCTGGGCGCCGGCAGTGCCGAGGATGCAGCACCTTCCTTGCCCGTGCAGCCACCGGGGATGCGCCGGCTGGGGCTGGCCCCGGGCTCCGGCAGAGAGGGGCAGGGGTATCTCGGGCGCTCCGGGGCAGCCAAGCCCGACAGGCTCCCTCCTGCAGCCCGAAAAGCCGGGGCGCATTCGCCGCCTTCGCTGTCTTTTAAATGACTTGTATTTGTCCACTCTGCTTAAGATAAATTTTAAGATTTGTATTCAAAGGTACTGACTGACATGTTTCCTTTATGAATTCTTGTGGATTACTATTGATTTTTGACTGTGGTTTTCAAAATCCTACTCCTAGGACTCTGGAGATTTTCCTGCTGCAATAATAATGTATTGTCATTCTTAATATCTCAGATCCTTGACACAATATTCATATTAAAACCACAAAAAAGCTACATTAGAGTAACACCGAGGGTCTGACCGGAACTCACCAAGGCAGGGGAAATCAAAGTCGAGGCTGAAAATTAGGGCTGACACTGTGAAATGTATCCCATTGTACTTAAGTACTGGTGTTCATCTGTGATTGCAAGATCACTTGTGTCTGAGAGATGGATTCCTCCGTACAGCAGGAATGAGTTATGATGTGTTGTAAATCGTCAGCATTAACTATTGTAGTCGAGAGTGCCTATTTTTGTGGAGAGCTACATAAACCAGCATTGTGGAAGTCACTTAAACATATTTTATGAACTTTTGTTCTCTTTCATACACAGTGCAATTAAAAATTCATTCTGCATTTCTGCTGCTTGCATAGTAATTCCGGATCAAATAGTTCAGGTCAATAAGGAGAGAATGAAAATGTCACAGCACTAACTGTGTGAGCTTGTAGGCATTTTTCCTTTATCACCCCAAAAACGTTGTGTGCACATGCACAGTCCTTTGCATGAGTGTGATCGATGGTTTGATTTATTCACCTGTACGACTTAAATGTGTTGTCTGAATGCTTGTAGCACCACCGCGGTATTGGAAGGTTTTCCATTTGACCGTGTCTTCTGACCTTTCTCATACCATCTCTGTGGGAGTTAAATTTTTCCGGTCAAACTTTTTTCTTGCTAAGTGTGAGAGCTTACCTCAGTTGTTCTTTGGTTCCTCAGTGCACAGAGTGAAACCCTGTGGAGCGTCAGGAGTGGGAGCTGAGAAATGTGAGGGAGACTTCTATGGCTGAGGAGAGGCCAGGAGCGCGTTGCGTGCTGGTGACACCTCCGGGGACTTGCACAGGGTGCACGGGGTGGTTCTCTGCTGCTGCCGCTCCTGCTAGCATCAGGAGAGGGGCAGAAGCGTTCTGACAAAATTAAACAATCAATTAAATATGTGGGTTTAGATTTTAGAGCAAGGTGTTTTAATTGTATTTTTATTAATGGTTTTAGAAATAGCTGTTCATCCCCCTTTCCATCTGCTTCTCTCTTCTGTTATTAATGCTCACGTGAGAGCCCATCTGACGTTACCCTCCTCGTTCATTGAGGCAATGTGAAAGGGTTTCTTTATAAATGAGGATTATGGGTCATTTGCATATATCTAGGATCTTCTTTTTTGGTGCGATTTTTAGCAGTGAACAGATAGGCACAGAAAGTGTATGGCATCCCATCAGAGAGGAGCATTTGAAAGTTGGTGAGCTACAGCGTCTGAGGAGCTCCACGCACCCCACTCCGCTATGCACACTTTGGGCAAACGTGGCTCATTAGTCACTAGTCCTGATGATGCCTGAGGCGCGTGTGAACTGGATTGTTTTGACATTGATGCTTCCCAGCTTTACTCCTGACCTGCTTCTGAAGGCAGCCATGGAGCAAACTGAAATTTGGTGGAATTAAGTGGGACTCCACTAACATCAGAGCTATGCTACAGTGCACAAAATATCTCCTTAAATTTGGATATTCAACAGGACTTGTAGCATTCGTGTATGATGTTTGCTGTTACAGACGTTCTGGTATTGGAAAGCTCAGCACTACCCCAGCTGCTTTGAAAGATGTGGCAATTTCTAGATGAAATTATTTTTGGAAAGGCCAGATGAAGTTACAGGTTTACCTGGAATGCTTATTTTCCTCTGGGGGGGATGCCTAATGCCTTACCCTGATCACACGGCTGGCATTTCGCATTGGTTAACACGATTTGAAGGTTAAATACTGGTAACTTACCGGTTCAGTGTGCAACTATTGGTTCTTTAACCTGCTGCAAATCACAGTTTTTATCATATCCACCAACATCCGCAAAGTGTAGCGTGAATGTTTGGAAAAGATGTGCAGTTACTGCTTGCATGTACCATCAGGGTGAGGTATTGCACTTGAAAATATCAAAAACTAGTCAACATTAAACAACATTTTGTCACAAATGTTTCTCTTTTTAACTAGAGAAAATCATTAAAGGCGGTTTTAAAAAAGCACATACTTGCCCTAACACTATCACAGCTGATCAGTTTAAAGTAAAATCAGTAATTCCAAGAAAAAAATTGGTTTTGTTCCTTTGAAATTATGTATGCCTAAGTTAATCTTTCAAGTGAGTTATAAATCCCTGTAAATGGGGTTAGCATTGGAATGAATTATAGTTACAAAAATTGGAATGAAGATAAATCCTGTTTCCCTGGTAAAAATGTGATAATAGCTGTGGGTCCCCCCGGGACTGCGCAGGTGCAGGTCCCTGTCCTGTGCCCGTGGCGCGCTCTGAGGGGCTGACGCTGCCGCCCGCGGGGCCGGGGGCTGCGAGGCGCAATACCGGGCAGCGTTCACTATTTTAACACTTCTATTCAAATTACAGCACTTGAACTAGCGCAAGCAGCAGTGCACCTAAAAAGAGGAAACAAATGAACTATATCACCTAATTGTGGAAGAAGCAAAATGAGATTATTTTTTTCAGTTTGAGTGATGCTAATCAGTCTGTATTTAAGCGTCACCAGGCCAAGTGCTGCTTTGTTAACCTGTGTCAGACAAGGCTTTTTGGGGGCAACGGGGGCAGACTGGCAGCACAGAGATGCTGCCTACCAGTGCAGGTGAGGTGTGCTGACCTCCCTGACCTGGCACCCTTTGCAGGACTAAGTTTGTTGTTTTACAGAGTCAGACCTTTAAAAAAAAAAAAAAAATCTACAAATCCTTCGAGGCCCTCCCCATCCTTATGTGGGAGGGGTGCTGGGGAGCCCTCAGTAACAAGGGTCTTGGAGAATTGTTAGTGTTAAACTGCCGTCAAATTACCAAAGTGTCACCATGTGCAGGGTGTGCACTTCCAGCCACTGTCTCTTCAGTGTGTGGATGGATGTCAAAGGGAATATTTTGTGACAGTTCCTTGTGACCCAGATTCCACAGAAGTCTCTTATAAAATAATCTTTGAGCGAACACTACTGGCATGTCCTAAGGACACCTCATCCCCGTGAACCCAAAGGCAGGAGTGAAGCTGCTGTGCACTGTGAGATCTGTGACTTTCTATCTGAGAATTTTGGTCTTGTTTGATAGTTCAGCCTTTGTGCCCTGCAGATCCATTTTAAATTGTCTGAAGCTGGAATAAATCTATTACAATGACCACCATTTTTTTTTTCTTTAATAATACAAGATGGGTCTGTGAAGAGGTGTTAAAAAGTGAAAATGAAAGGCAGAAGTTGTAAGGAAAACCTGTTCATTGGCCAAACCTGCAATGCAGTAAATAATAACCCAAGAGGTGAAAGACAGCCTGATCTAGAAAAAAGGCAGTGGAAAAGACTTTTTTTTCCTCCTTTTTTTTTTTTTTTTCCTCCTTTCCTTTCTGTGGGTCTAGGGGAGAAAAGGTCCTTTATTCTTTAGTAACTTTTCTGATTTTAAATATGTGCTTGTCTGGTCATAAGGAGCAAGGTCATTCCTACTGCTCGGGGCCTAGGCTTTGTGCTGGCGTTGGCGGGAGCCTCTCTCCTCTCTCCTTTTCCTCCCTCCCTCTATCTCTCCTTTCCTTTTTCTCCTGAGGTGCAGATGGCCACATTTGCAGGTTAACTGGAACAGCTGGAGGCACATTATTAGCTTCCTGCTGCTAACTCATATTTGCTTAGATTTCTTTTTTTTTTTTAACAGCAACATAATTTACAAGTAGTAGGCCAGTGACAAAGCTGGCATGTTCTAAATCTGCGTCTGATTTATATAATGCTGTTGCTTATCAGTGAATGAAGTCATAATTATTGCTTTGTACCATTAAATAGCATAAATATATAAACTGTTACACAAATTGCAGCAAATGTTTCCTCTAGGGAGCTCTAGACAAAATTTTAATGTAGTGCATTTGTCTGTGGTGGCAGTTTCTATGGTATATAATAATGTTGATAAATTTTACTGTAGCAAGTGACATTTTATAACATTAATCCTGGTGGTAAAAATCTGATGAATACTACAGCTGTACTGGTGGGTGCGAGAAGAATGAGAGCTTTTGACACCAAGTGAATTGATTTTAATAGTGCTTTAGGGCTCCAAAGCACGAGGACAGTGCGGAGATGGCAGATCCTTCACTGGAAGGGAGGTGGAATTGGGCAGGCACCGGGGAGCTTGACTTGACGGTGGTGATAATTAATTCTTTTAAAAATCTGTATTGATTAATGCATCCTTTGCTTTGAAAAGCAAAAGGCAACCCAAACGGTGCAATGAAAACACTTAAAATCCTCACTAGTTATTTAACTCTGCGCGTGTGAGTGAAGACCCTGTAGTAGTTAGAGGTGCAGCACCTGGGCTCAAGTACTGTTTCAGACGTGTGGACGCGCAGCCCGCTCGTGCCGTGCCGTGCCGTGCCGTGCCTGCCTGTGCTGGCTGCCACCGCGGCACCCCGCTGCTGGGGGCACGGCCGGGGGACGAGCGAGCGCGCCGGTGCAGCCCCGGGCACGCTGGGTGGGGACGTGCCGGCAGAGTAAACGAACTTGCCACAGGAGCGCTGCGAGAAGTTCTTCCTCGGACTTCTCTTGCGTTGTGGCAGGAACAGGGTGGCACTGGCGGCTTTTAGCACCTGCCAAATAACGGCATAATTGATGGTGCAGGTTTTGCAAACCATTTGAAGCTGCTTTTTGCGTTGCTTTGTGGTCCCCGTGCCCAAGCTGGGGTTCGCCCATGCTCGCTGTGCGGGCAGCAGGGTGGCACGGTGCTGCCAGCGGTGCGGGGCCCAGCAGAGTCCCCACCGGGAAGCCCTGGGGTCATCGGCACTCGTGCCTGAGGCGCCTGGCTGCGGTCACGGCCAAAAGCAGATGATGTACTCGCCGCCTCCGGGAGATCAGCTGGGCTTGGAGGAGGGAGCAGCCCCAGAGGCAGGGGCTGTCGGAGGACTGGATTGTCCTGGCTTTGTTCCTGGAAAAGAGGAGCGCTCAAAGCGGGCTGTGCAGGGACGGTGGGCGCAGGCACAGGCTGCATTGCCCTATGCCCTTGCCCTGTTGCCGCAGCAGGATGGGGCGGGCAGGCCAGGGGATGGGTTTGCCCCGGGCCAGGACAGCGGGCAGGGGCCAGCTCCGAGCCGCCGCTGGCGGTCCCCCTTCCCTGGGAGAGCGGCAGCCCACCCACCCACGGCTGTCCCGGCTGGCCCTCCCTCCTGTGCAGGGTGGCGTTCCCCAGGACAAGCGTGCCTGCCTCTGGTGTATGCTCACCAAAGCGAGTGTACAACTGCCCAGGGTGCAGGCGCTAGCCAAAGGCAGGGGGAAGAGATGTGGGAGGCCAAGAGAAAAGTGTGACGCTCTTTGTGCAAAACTTACGTTTCTGAAATGGGAATGATATTTCAGGTGCTCATTTGTCTGCCATTATCCGTGTGATTGCACTGTTAGACAAAACCGAGGAGAGTCTTGGGCTGCCACGTGATTTTGATGGCTGCGAAGCACAGGTGAATCTCTCCATCTACGTCAGGTGCAGCACAGAAAAGAATTGAATGCATGGAAAAAAAAGCATCCTTCAAGGCAGCGATTTCTGGTAGAGGCATTCTTCGCAGAAGTATTTGGTATAAAATCTTGAGACAGTAGACATTTTTTCACTATTGTGATTTGTCTTAAAACTAGCAACTGCTTCTCGCCCAGTCACAAAACACAATGACACACACGAAAGGCCCTTGTGTTTCATTAGCACGCAGTCATGAGTTACCTGTATTTACTATCCCTCTTACTGTATTTGCAAACTGGTCTCAAAAATGTCATGTACTTACCGAAAAAGAATACCAGAAATACTCCTGCTTAACAATTAATTTGTTAAGGAGCTCATTTTCTCTGGAGAAGTTTTCAAAAATAGATGGATAACTCAAAGGAGAGTCCTGGGGGGGCACTGTACTTGGGACACTTTTGTAAAAATGAAGAGCAGTGTGCTTTTTCTACTCGGTCATTTAGACTGCTGTGACCCTTGCTCTACCTGAAAGTATTTTTCTGTTCATGACGTGACTTCTTTCCTTTTCAAAATCATGCTTCTGTTTCAGTAACAGCAAAGATAGAGCTGCAGTGTTAAAATTGCAACCCCCTGGCCGTGGGGAAAATCTCGAGGACTTCAGGCTGAAGAGCACTGAGGCGTCTGACACACACCGTGGCATCTTGTCTGTGTTTTCCTTGCAAAACCCTGACATGTCCTGTATGATTTTCCCTTCTGTTTGTTTCCCACGTTGTTAGTGTTTCACATGCCCACAATAATTTTCTTCCTCTCTGAGAAAGCATGTGTGTTTTCCTGCCGCTTTTTTAGATACTGAGTTTATTGAGTGGTTAAGTGGTCTACCGTTCGCCCTCCGCACTGAAGTGCTGATGTTTGAGCCATGTATAAGGAATCCTCCCTCGTGCATGCGGTGCCTTCCGACCCCTCTGCGCCACCTGGGGCTGAGGCGCAGGGGACTGCGCAGCTCCCCTCGCCTGGTGGCACGTGGGCTGCTGGTCTTTGAGCTCAGCCCCAGAGACACAGGGTATAAACCTGGCTACTGCCTCATGTGGTGGAAGTTTCGGACACCGGCATCGCTTTTACCATGCGGCCGTGCCCCAGAACCTCGCAGCTGTGGTGCGGTGCTGGCGTTGTGGTACAGTCAGCAAGGGGAAGCCCGTGGCAAAGGCAGCTTTTCCTAGGAGCGGTGTGGAAGTGCAGGGAATGGTGCAGGTGGCACCATGCCAGGGGAGCCTCCCTCCACCTTCCTTTGCCCAGGCTTCCTCCGTCGGACCTCTCGCCCGCGGAGCAGAGCCGCGGCCCCTGGCCGCTCCATCCATGGACCTCCCTTTCCCCAGCTGCTGGGCAGAGGAGAGGGCGAGGGAGCTGAGCTCCGTGACTGGTGTCTGTCCCTTTGGAGGAGCACAGAATGTGCCTCGGGGGTGCTGCGTGGTGGTGGGTCCCGGAGTTTTCTTTTCCAGGATTAGCAGATTTTGTAAGCATATCACTTGTCAACTTTGTACTTCTTAGTAAATTCCTGTACAACGCTTTATGGCTTATGCACTAGTTAAAAAGTAATATTATTCTCAAGGCTGCTGTTAATTTCTAGAAAGAAAAGCATCTTAGAATGTGTTCTGGAAATCTCAATCCTAAACTGTAAGGTGTGTGTGTTTGTAATGGTTCCTCGGCTCAGCTCAATACATATCTGGACCACGTTCAGCGGTAGCAGGGGCTCTGCGAATTCGGGCGGCTTTTGTTGATGTATTCTGCAGCGCTGCAGTGATCCACGGCATCCTGCGGAGATCGCCAGGCCAGCCCGGCGCTAGGCAGGTTACAGAAACCGCCTCAAAATCTTAGGAGAAGCTGCTGTGGTGTCCCGCAATGGCAGCTGGTGGAGCAGCCGCAGCTCGCGCCGCCGCTCCCGAGTTCACAGCCTCGCGCTCCAGCAGCGCCGGCGGGTGACGGGTGGGCCGGCTGTGGGCATGGGCCGGCTGTGGGCAGGCTGTGGGCAGCCTGGCTCTGCTTGCTCGCTTCAACATCCTTTGTAACTTCAACAGTTACAAAGCTGTTGTGTGTCCAGCCAGCTCGGTCAGTGGTGGCGTTTGGTTCGTCCTTACAGGATGGTGAAGGTGCGTTTGCTGCCCGCGCGTGAAGCAACGGGGCCATCTAGGATAAAAGCCTGTTGCACTGACTTCCGCGAAGCCGCTCTGCGTTTGTGTCTGCCACAAGCACTTGTGCTTGAAGGCGGTGTGTGATTTTTCAGCTACCGTAAATAGATCATCTTTACAGACCACAATAAAATGTTTGTGTAATGCTTAACTGTACGTTAAGTAAAAACCTGTGTTAGAATATCCCTGTATTCTTTTAATTGGGTAAGTAAGAGCATAAAGGCGAGTATCCCCACCACTCCCATTACTGCGCACAGCACTTAGTTACATTAGAAAAAGGAGGCGTTGTTCTGCCAACTTCTGTTTCCCTCCATTTGCGTTACTTACTGCTGATGAATCCGGCACGCCAGCCTATGAAGCAATTACTCCTGAAATCCAGCGATCGTGGCGCACGCAGGTACCACAGCGCGCCTCCTGCCAGGAGTCGATGGCGAGCACCGGTCTCCTGTGCTCCCATCTACGGCCTTACTGGTTTAAGTGGGTGTATAACTAATAGCATTTGGAAGGTGTAGGTGTTACGTTATCCACTGAAGCATGACCTGTATTGCATTAAAGCATCACAGTGTCTTTAAACAGGCTAAAGGGGTTTTCAGCTGTGGTCCATTATTGGGCTGTTGCTCCGGCAGCGTGCAGGGTGTTTGTGTGGTAACAGGGACCTGTATGGTACTGACACCTCGCCTGCGCACACTGGCTGAAGCAGCCGATGTGTTTTGCAGTTCATACAGCTGTTCAGGACCACTGCAGGTTTATAAATACATTGCAGAATCCCTTTTTGTAGGCTTTTGCTCTGCTGTCTTGCGCGTTGCTCCGGGAGGTGTGCACGAGACGGAGCCCTCGGACTGCAGCTTCCAGCTGCACCAGTTTGCACAACTGGCCGCGTTCCCCTCGCCGCCCCTCCAGGCAGCACGAGGGCAGGAGGCCACTCCAGCGGCTGTGCTTCAGCTCCAGACCAGGGCAGCTATTTCACAAGGCATTTGGGGCAGGAACCGAGGTTCAAAACTGCCTCCGCTCCTACGGAGAAATCGATACTTAGCCATCAAACCAGGAGGGGCATGGCTGGGAATCACAGGCTGAATGAGAGAGTTTCAGTATCGTCATAGAAGATAAAACAAGAGGAAAACATTTTTGAATTTACTCCTTGTGTATTGAGGCCTTTTATGATTCATCAGTAAGTAAATATAAGCTAAGGGAGTGATTTGTTTCTAACAAGCTTATAAAATACTAGAGTCATTTGTGAGTTTATTGGAGTGCTGATTATAAACATTCCCTCATGCACACTCCTTTGTGTCAAATTAACATTCAAAATACAAATATTGTATCTTTGAATATTTCTGTAATCTTTTCCCAAGTATTTGAGGTCTTCGATGAGAGACGATTGACAGTGTCATGTGAAAAGTAGCCAAGTGCTCTGTCACAGTTTTGGACGCATTTTTCATTTCTTTGGCATTTGCTTTGCTCATGCTGCTTATTTCAATTGCCCGCTCCATGCTCTAGCGTTTTGGTTTTTGATACAATGCATAATTGATGCTCATCTAGCTGCAAAGATTCGACTGTTGTGCGTGCCGCGCTGTCTGTGTGCGGCTTCCCGGGATGCACCCTGTGACCTGGTGGTGCCATTGCATGGCAAGAGAGTGGCCGGTCCTGCTCAGGCTGGGTGGCCTCGATGCAGCTCCCTGCAGCCTGCCGGGGCAGCTTGGGTGCATGGGGGCACCGGGCACATCCCGGGTCTCCCAGAGTACTCCCTCTTTGGGAGAGCTGGACTTTGTGGCCCCCTGAGCCTCAGGTGTGGTTAGAACGGGAGCCCTGCTCTCAAACTTCCTCTGGTGCCCTGATGTGTTTTCCGTTGGTAATCCTAAGGAATAGAAAGGTGAAGTATAGGCATCGTCTTCTGCAGGTCTCGTAGGTCCGTTCCTGTAGGCAGTCTTCCCAAAGGAAGGTGTCCCGAGGCCGGGGCTCGCGGGGTGCTGCTGGTTGGGATGGGGAACTGGCACTGGGGGCTGTGGGCAACAGGCCTTGGTCGAGCTGCTTACTGACCCTGTGGCTGCAGTTTCACCCTCTCCATGTCTGCACAGCAGATGTATTTATAGTTTAATCCTTCTGACCTTTTATTTTTATTTTACAATTTGTTTTTCTCCCCTTCGCACAAAACCAGTTCCCGAGTTGTCATTGTCAGTACACAAATTCCTTCCCTTCCACTGCGTAACTTGTTTTTGTGAAGCAGAGGAAACTCCTGCAAGGGTGGGTCTTAGGCTAACATTACTGTAGTGGCTGCCATTTAAAAAGTCAATTTTTGCCTACAGGCAAAGTATTGTTATCAGAGTTCGTACCTATTTTGCATATATACGATTGTATCTTCCCTACCTCTCTGGGGTGACAGGAGCAAATGCCGAATCCTTAATGCCGATCATTGAGTTGGAGCTTAAAATAAGAACTCACAAGAAAAATGAAGAATAAAATGGTGGGTAGCAGATCTCTGACAAACCTTTATTGTTTCCTCCTTTTTTGGTTCAAACAGGGACTCCATGACAGCTTGATTTAGGATCTTATTTTATTTGAGGGAGCAGCTGAAAAGCAGCTTGATTTTTCCTCTCATTTTTCATTCTTCCTCAGTAACTTTTGCAGGGCTGTGGAATACGCTCCCTCTCATCTGGGCTTATTAGGTGGATGCCCCAAAATCTATTTCGAGTTCAATGAATGCACATCAGGCCCTTCTCTACAGCAGTCCTATGCTGCAGACCTTTCCAAGGAGAGGTCTTTGGACCTTTCCAAGTCATCTCGGCCCCTTCCGCGTGGCTCCAGTCCGTTACTGTGCCCGCCCCCTGAAGGCACCATCCTGCCTCCCCTCTGCAGCCGGGAACTTCTCAGCGCTTCTTTGGGGGCAGGGGCTTGGGGCTTAACAAAAAAAAAAAAAGTAACTTCTGGGAGTGAGTGGAGTTGCAGAGAGCCCAGGAAACCTGTACAATGCCACGAGCCTGAGATCTGGGGGAGTTGAAGCAAAAATAGCTGCATATGGGTCCTGCTGTTAACCAGCCATCATATCCTCCAGTGTCATTGGGTTTTGATACGGTGGCACGCTCATGCTTTCCCACGATTGGAAGAGGGCTTCTTCAGCACCATCGTAGGATTGGCATTTCCAGATCCCTTTATTTGCGCAAAAATACAGTCTTTCCTTCTATCTTACACTAGGTTTTCTGTGACAGTTCACATATGTTCTCTGGAGTCTGTCTACAGCATAAGAGTTTGCACATGGCTTTTCTTAATGGATTAAAAAGCTAATGACATACAAAATGAAGAAAATGTGTTTCTAAAAAATAAATAGAACCAAGCTGGCCGTCTTACGCGGTGACAGCGTATCTGCCAACAGCTGTATGCCTGACTGAGCTACTCATGTAATAAAATAGAAAGCTATTTGTTTACAAAGGCAAAAGCCAAAGTACTTTGAGTTTAGGAGCCTGGAAGAAGGCTTCTGCCCATCTTGCCAACCTGCTGCCACCCCGCGTGGCTGCGTGGGATGTGTGAACGTGGCCCCTCTGCGAGAGCTGGGAGCAACTCTTTCAGTACTGCCTGTCCAGTTCCTCCTGCGGGATAAATCCAGCTCTAGATGGTATGTGAAGGGTGCAAGCTGGCTGGCTCACGCACAGAACAAAGAACAAATGTAAAGGTGATATTAGAGCTTAGGTTTTACGTATTGTAATCAATGCTTGTGTATGAGATGAGTGCTACTGAGAGTAACTTCACGGTCTGCTATCCAGAGTCATTGCTGGGCAGTGAGATCTCTTCCAAAAGGTCGCTGGGTTACAGCTTTCCTTTTTATTCGAGAGGAAGCTGCTACAGGGTATGATTTCCACCTGGACGCGGAGTGTTAATTGAGCGATTCCCGTCAACATCAATGGGAGATGCTCTGTACACTCACTTGTGCGTATTCCCACAGTACAGGAATGTATGTCTGCAGAACGTAGGGAAGCTTACGGTATTTTCTTGTTTTCATGCAGATTCGTCTTTTTGTCTGCCTTAAGGAATATCATGCATTACTGCACCTTAGGATTCCTGACTTAAAATACGTCTGATGGGGTTTTTCATTCTTCTGGGCACAGTTACACTTGACGAGCTTTGAGAGAGATTCATGCCATGCAAAATCAGTCGCCTCTCCTAGCCAGCCAGACCTTACTTAGTCACCCTTGGTTCTCCCTGCTGGCAACGGCATCTCTAATGACTGGTTTGTGTCCCCGAGCTCCCGCCGCAGTCCGTGGGGAGAGGGAGCAGGGGAGGTGCCTCAGGGTGGGGCTGGGGACAGGAGCCTCTCTGGGGCCAGGCTGTGACACGCGTTCAGCCCTCGTATGAACAAGTAAGCTCCGGTGCAGTTGTGCTAAATGATCATGTTGAGATAGCTGGGTAACTATCTTTCCCCCCCCCCCCAAGAAAAAGCTGAGAGATGTTTCTGGTTTTTTTGCTTGTCTGCACGTACTGTAAAGAAGAATGTTGGTCCACAAACTGATAATAATGCCATAAGTGATTGCTTTTCAAGCAGAGGCTTTTCCCTAACAGTACTGTGTCTTAATAAGAAAAGGGGGTGAATTCATATTTAAAAGAAATGCATTTGTTTAACCTGAGTAAGTGGGTGCAAGCTGCCCCAAGGTTACAGCAGTGCAGCATTTGGCCCATCTCCGAGCTGTTTGGTGATCTGCAACAGAAGTAATGCTCACGGTTGGTTTTCACTTGCACTTACAACTCCTGCCCACTGCATCATTTCCCAGATATCTATACTAATATAAGCTTTAATTTGATTATAGCTGATACTGCTGTAAAGTTTGCATTACTGGATACGTATTTCCATGTTTATGCAGAATTAGCGGTATCAGAATAAGGCCCTTCACACCAATTCACCTGTGCTCACTCAAGAGGCATCACATCAATGCAGGGATTTTTCTTTGCTGATGCAAATAAAACTCTACTGCCCCTACCCACAAAAAAAAGTTTGACATTTATCATACTTTGATGCCTGAAAGAACCTTCAGTGTTTCTCAATTAAATTGTACATTCAGAATTGTTTTCATTTTGTTACGGATTCTGTTTTTATCTCTCCTTCTACCAGTTTTTCTGCTTCCCTGATGCCATCATGGAAGTGTTTTGAGTTTTTCCTACTCTGAGCATTGCTGAGTGTAGTTGACAACAACTGGCATGAAGCCTGTCTTTCATGTTAATTATATGCTATTAGAGACCATTAATCTGATGATTATTTACACGATAGATTTATAGTCTATCATGTCAACGTGTGCTTGGGAAACTGTAATCTGAAGATGGGTAACACACATCAGTGGGAGTTTGCATGTTTAAAAAATACCGTGTACTATCCCGAATGTGCCCGGCTAGCGCGCGGGACTGGCAGCCGGGGCGGAATGCCGCCCTGACTGGGATCCCCACCCCGGGAACCGGGCTTTGGGCAGGTGGAAGTGCAGCCGGCCCTTGGCTGTTAAGCAGTAGGTGCAGGACGCGGCTGCCACCCCGTGCGGGTCCCTGGGAGGAGGGAAGACTTTGCCTTTGGCAGCTCTTGCTCCAGTCCCGGCAGCTCTGGGGGCCTCCACGCGGCCACGGTCGACGCATGCTGGGACTGCAGGAGGTCTCCGCAGGACACGGTGGGGAGGGGGCACCTTGTGGCTCTGGTGGCCCTGGTGCTGAGTCTGGGGAACGTGCCAGGCCTTTAAAATGAGTGGAAAGGGCTTTACACACGTTTAAATTCAGTTTAAAGCTTTGCATGTTTTAAAAGCACTTGGTCTATTCCAGTGGGATGTTTAATAAGAGTATAATGATGTTTTAATTTTAATTTTTAATTTCACAAGAAGTATAGATGCCAAGCAGATCCTGGTTATTGCTGTTTGTCTGTATTGAGCTCTTCGACGCAATGTTGTCGATAGGATCGGAGGAGGGACGTATTCCTGGTGCGCAGCCATGTAGCAAAGAGAAGAGTCTGGAGGAGAGACCGGGGTTAATACGGGATATTCAGGCTTATTCAGTGACACGATGGCGTGAGGGAGGTTAGTGCAGGGAGCGGGGCTGTGTGACCGTGGGCCTGAAAACAGGGCTGCATTACTTCAGTTCCACCAGGTATTGACATTGAACTTGAAATAATACAGCTGTGAACATACCCAAACATTAAAATACATGACTAGGGTTGAGTTGTGTGGGAATGCAGTGGTTTTATTAACCTCTAGCTGTTCTTAGGGGTTCATTAGCTTTATCCAGACTCACTCTGTGTGTGTGTGTGTGTGTGCATGGGCTTGCACACTCAAAGGCCACAGGCGTTTCTTTTCCTGTACAGGTTTTGCATTTCTGTGGAAGACACTAAAGTTATTTCTTAATGAACTACTGTGAAGGAATAGCCAGACCTATCAGACTTTAGTTCACAATAATTTTTAATATAGGCTATTAAAAAAATGTGTTTTCAGAGAAAGGCTGCTAGAGTATGAAGTTCCTGTGCTAAAGTGTAGTGCATTTCTATAAATTATCTTTATGCCGTTTCTCAGATTAATATCTAAATCTAAAATAAAGCTCTGCAGGCAGGGTCCCTCTGGGGCTCTGCAGTCAGCAGATAGATGATGCACAACTCCATGAGCTCCTTTGAACTTTCAGATTTTATTTTTCTTGTAAACCAAGAATTAAGCTGATGAAGATAGGCTCGGCAGACCCATCTCGTGTGTCTGAGGTGCAGCCTTGCCCTTAGGGAAGCGGTGCGGCGGGGGGGCACACAGGGGTGCTGGGGCAGCGCAGGAGCCGCCGTCGCAGTCGGTGGGAAACTCCCTGCAATCGCATCCCTGGTCCCTCTGGGACCGTGCTTCTTTTTAATGGTCATTTTAATATTGCAGTGTACTGACATGTACTGGAGGCAGTGAACTTACAAGCTACCCTATAAATAATTTGGCATCTAATTCTGCATATTTTGAGCTTGAGGCCCCCTGAGATGATGAAAAGAGTTTAAAGCCTGTTGTGTGGTTAGGCTAATTTAGCCTGAAAAAGAATACCTTTTCAAGGCTGCAGATAGGTGTAAGAAGTACATCACAAGAAGCCTTGGAGTTGGTTACCGGGAATCTATAGGTGCTTCCTTGCACACCCGTGTTTGCCAGCAGGTCCTGCAGCCTCTGTCTCCCAGTATCTTCCCTGATTTCCCAAATCCCATTCCCCCTGAGAGCTTCCCCAGCTGGAGAACAGCAACAGCCGCTTTGTGCTGTCAGGCTCTTGTCCGGGCTGCCCATCCCTTGGAAAACCAGGAAGACCAGAACTGATTTGAATGTGTCTCATCCAAAAGCAAATGTAAGGAAAACCAACAAAAATACAGATAAAAAATACATTGTTTCTAGAAAAATCCAAGTCCCTGTGTTATCATTTTTCATTAAAGTGATGTTTCTAACCACAGTGGACAGCTCTCATATCCCTTGAAAACTTATAATAGTAAAATTGTCATAAGGATGAAGCAGGAATGCAAGATTTTATTAAACAATCTTTGGCTCATAAAAGACATCAGCGTTGTGCCATTCTAGATCTTATAAATATATTTCAAAGCAGAATCATATTTCAGCAGAGAGATAAAGCACAAAAGAATATGAGTAGCAGATAACAACATAAAATATTAAACCATCCGAGAAGGGGTGTAGGTGTATGTTTATCCACACGGGCAAGTCAGGGGCTGTGAGCAAGGCAAGATTTTGGCAATATATCAGTAGAGCCACGAGCCCAGATTTCCGTGGCAGTTTGTGTGTGTGTGTTGGGGTGGTGGGGGGGTTGGCAGGGTTCTCACAGCGCAGCGCTGGGTGTTTCTGCACAGCTGCGTGGAACGCTGCGGGAGCATGACGGGTGGCTTTAGTCGGGCAGAGTCGTCAAAGGGAGATACGAGCTCTACCTGGATAAATAAGTATAAATAGTTTTCTTTCTGATATGTGACCAGATTATTTTCCAGTTGATTTCCAGCCAAGGTCCCAAGTGGGCCACAGATCAAAAAAAGATAAGGGTCAGTTACAAGGTTGAGCTCATTCGGCGTTGCCATAGTAACTGACCTCCAGCATCCCTGGGAGGACGGCACCCAGCTCCCCAGGTGACATTGCTGCTGCCACACCATCAATCCGCTGCCTTTCACCGCCCGATGGCCGGGCGCTGCGCCGCAGAGCGGCTCTGTGCCGCCAGCCCGCGCCGGGGCACGCATGAGGGGTCCCCTCGCCCGGCACCGCCCCGCCAGCGAGGGAAGGGCTCAGCTACGTCCTTGGGGATTCATTACAAAAATGTAATGGAGCGGTGTGGTCAGAATGGTTTGTGCAGCAGGGCAGGCGTAGACAGCAATGCCGATGAAGAAATGTCGTCCGTCCGGCAGACATTGTCTTCATCCAACGTCAGCATCTGCAGATTTGCCACCCCCGCATCACAGTCGCGTGGTTTTCTCAGGCCTTGGTTTTACCTCCATCCTTGGATTGTTTCTAAGGAAAACCAGTGGTGAAGTCGTGCCAGCCAGGCGATGCGCCGAAGTGGTTCTCTGCAGGCTTTGTTTTGGAGAGGGGTGTCCATCACCATCACCCTACCCTGGTCCCAGCCCCTGGTTCCTTCACAGCCACGTGGAGGAAATCACTGGGGAAGCTCCTGCTTTTCTTACGCTATAAATTTTTCCCTTTGCTTACTTATTTACTGGGAAATGAATTGCATAAACAGCATAGTTCCATGCAGTTTTCATTTTATTTCCCTGTGTTCATTCCAATTTCTATTTATTTCTATTATAATTAGAGCACTCCTTACATGGCCCACTTAATTCTACCAGATTTATCGTACAATGGGCAGGAGAAGGTTCTCTGTGAACACAGTGTATTAATGCTTTGCTACAATGAATTACGGTATTTCAAAGTTCATTAAAAGTGTGGTTAACCCATGGATGTGTGCATCTGAGCACAGGAAAGATATTCCCCTTTTTTGCCTTAATTTGCTGCAGTGGAGTGGATATACACTGGTCTGAGAGGCTGTAGCGCGGGATGTACACGTTGTTGTCAAGAGCAAGCATCAGATTGTCTTACACGATCTCTCAAATTAGGACTACTGCAGTTATTCCATAAGGGAAAATTTTGCTTTATTAAATCAAGTTGAAGAGAGAAGTTTTAACTAAGAGTAAAGACAATACCATCTTGATTTTTATTGTTCAAATCTCCTGTTTGTTATTGGTGTGATAACATGTCGGTACACGACAGTGTTAATGCATGCTTTTATGTTGCCATTAATACAGTTATAATTAGAAATGCAGCCGATACAGTACATGGGTTTAATACAGCATTATTAATTATACTGCATCCTCGCCAGGAGGCTGCTAGTGTCGGTTCTCTTAGAGGCTTGGAGACTCATTGTAATATGTATTAAATGCACATTGCTGCAGCAGAAATAGCTTTACGGAGAAGCATATTCCCACTCTAAAACGGGCAGAACAACAGCATAAGTGCTGCCAAGCACCCTGTCCTCGTATTTAAAACTATCCTGCAAAGGCATCCGAACTTGGGAACAATAAGCGATGTGCTTGGCCACGGCGGTTCAGCCGGGTCTGCGCAGCCCGCTAATCCTCGCTAACAGGCAGTAAATTATGTACCTCCAAATTTATACAAATGCCTGCCTTTGACATCAGCGGGCACCACCCAGGTTTCACCTTCAGGATTCAGATAATCAGCTCTCGTTCCTACCGGCTTCCCTCAAGACCAGTATGGAAATAAGTATGTGTCTGCCAGGGATCAAATGCTTTTGGAGACAAAAGTAGGTACTGAAAACATTACAGGATACTATCATCTCCCCATGATACTTTTACACAAAGCGCTCTGTTCCTCTTTTGGCCTGACATAGTTTCAGCCTGACAGAATCCAGCAGGCCTGCTTGTTTTAAACAAGAGCACATCCTATTATTTTTTTGAGAAGTGAAGTGTAAAATTAATGCTTATTATTTTGAGCTCAGGAAAAAAAAAAAAAGCAAGAAACTCAAGATTCTTGTTTGCTGTGCTTTGCTCATTTAGTCCTATAATCAACTGATCCCGGCACAGATACACTTATGGAGAAATGGGAGAAGATCTAGCACAGCAAGCTGTAAAAATCTGCATTTTATTTTACAAATGAGAGGGGCTGCATAATTCACGTGAGTTATGTAGGTCTCTCATAGATGCTTGTCATGTTTAAAAAAAAAGGGGGGGGGGATAAAAATGAGGGAAATGATGATGTTTTCTGTTGCTAACGCCCAGCACCACTCGTTTGAGCGGAGCATCGGCTGTCACACCACATTGTCAAAAAGTCGCCTTGCGTGTACCTATATGATCTCATATAATTCAAGGAAGTATTCTCCAAAGGTGACTGAGTGTCCCTATACATGCACCGTGTTTCTGTGTAAAATAATATGCTGTAAAATGCCATAGAGGAGAGAGTGATTATAGCAGCAATTCTATCTATATCTTTGGGCATTTTCATATTTTGAATACACATGCATGAAAAGAGAAACGTTTGTCATGCTAACCATGGTACTTTTTTCCCCCTTTTTTCTTCCTGGATGGTTTTATAGACACAAGAAATACATAATGGACTCCTGTGGGAGTGGAATAAAAACCCCCACCGGTGAGGAGAAGGCCTTATAATTCAGAAGTGGATTTGCAAATCAAAAGGTCTTGCCTCGAGTGGGATAAATTTCCAGATCTGCAGGAACCCATTATGTTTTATTATTTTTCATTCGAGTTTTAGTTTGTTTGTTATGGGTTTAACTATTTAAAATACTGCAGGGATCAGCCAAGAAAATACACAATCTCTGTTACCTAATTAAACATACCAAGCTGGTAAGAATATACTTCAATTGAAATGCTGAGCATTGTTTATTTTTTTAAAAATTTTACTGAAATTATAGGTATTTAGGCTGCAAAAAGAGCAGTCATCTAATCAGCAGTGTGTGTCTATCCGTATTTATGAGCACACGTGCTCACACAGGACTATAGGCTGTACGTGAATCACTGTTTTCCAAACAGCCAGTATGTGGAGGGTAGAAAATTAATATCAAATGTGATTTCTCTGATTTACTCCTAGAAGGAATTTGTTCCCTTGCCCCCAGTAGCTGCTTTTGTGCTCCCCAGGTTGATTGCAGCGTTTGGTGCTGCACGCAGCCCCGTGGCTGGGCACGCGCGGGGAGCTGGGCACAAGGCACGTATCCCCTCCCAGCTTTCCTCCCCTCCGGAGCAGGTCGTAAAGATCGCACAAAGCCAGAACTTTTGAGGCAGGGGTGTGATGCGAGGAGCCAGTCGTAGGCTGCAGCAGGGGGAGAGGCTCAGGTTTGGAAAGCCGTCCTTCAGGGAGGGGGATGTGCTCGTCTGGGGGGGCTGCCCGAACAGAGAATCGCAGTACTCACTGCATCCTCGAAATATCCCAGTTCCCGCTTACGGCTGCCGAGGGAATCCGTGGAGCCGCAGCCATGGAGCCAGCAGCCCTTCCGTCTTTTTGCTCCTGACTCTTTCCTCCCATTCCTTTTCTCTTGTTACCTCCTTCCCCACCCACCTGTTTACTTCTGCCCGTCCCCAGCGGAGCCCGGGTGCCCCCACTCTCCATCGCCGCCCTGCGCTCGCCCCACGCGTCGCAGGCAGCTCACTGCCAGCACGTGCTGCTGCACGGGGGCTTTTTTAAAGATAATTATTGTTGTTTTTCACACTGCGTGGAGGGCCCTTCAAGGCCCGTCTGCTCTGGGAATTGCCTCCGGCTGCAAACGTGCCAAGGGGTAGATGCGCGAGAGCCGCCGCGCAGGGGGCACGGGCTGTGCCCAGCATCCCGCACAGAGCCCCCCCAGTTCCTGCCCTGACACCCAGCTCCCCACCCGTAGAAGGGCTTCGGGATCCTGGGAGTACCAGCAGCCTTCTCGAAAACAGTAATTGCCTCTGTTAGCCCCTTTAAAGACCTAAAAAGCTAATTGAAAGCGACTATAAGCAGAGACCATGCTTCTAAAGGCTCGCTTTTTTCACAAGGTCCAGATGCATCTGGCAAGAGATTAGTTCGTGGTATAATGTAGTCATTTCTTAGCTGTCTTGGAACTAAAAATTGAAGTTGGTGATATTTGAACACATAAAAATAAAGCTCAGTGTACATCAAAAGAAAGAACTTCTTTAGTGTTTAAAATAAGTTTTCATGAGAACTTTGTGTGCTGTCACTGTGAAGGAAAGACGTGTTTTCAGGAAGTCTTTACAGAAACCTTCCACAGATTTTTTTTAAATTTTAGGTGTTTTCTGATTTATATAAACTTTATATTATGTTGTCTAAATTTCCACAACTCCCTCCCTCCCTTCAAGAAAACCAAAGGATTGGTTTTTATGTGTGAAAATTGCTTTAATATGGCTTCAGTACCTCAAAAAAAGGCTCAACTGTACCCAGAACCACGAACTTCAGTAAACAGGGAAACCTATCATCTTACAAAAGGGGTAGGCTTGAAACAATAGTAATAATTATTGTTATTTCCCTATGACTTCATTTAGAATAAAGGGCCATTTAAAATGGGCCCTGTGTATTCAACGCTTAAGATATTTGATGTGGAAATTACACTTTCAAATGACATTTAAATACCTTCAGTGGTCTCTTCAGCTTGGAAAAAGCCAAGAGATATAAAATTAAGGCTGGCGCTCTGCTCTGGGCTCCTGCTATTCTCCGGTAGTTTCTTCCTCTCCCGTACGTTTGCAGTGCAGTCACAGGTGGAGATGGCCTTTCAGCCCGCTTGCGGCGGCGTTGCTGTTACATCCATTTCCAGTGCTGCGCGACTAGTTCATACTCTCTGCGCGGAGCGGGGCTGCTCTCCCGTTGTGGGCGGATGGAGAGGAGCGGTGCGGTGTTGGCAGGAGCCTGGGCGCAGGCAGGCGGGTTCCCGGCGGCTTGAGCTGAGACGCGGCGCCCCTCGCTGCGGTGGGGGCTGCGCACCCCAGCGCCCCCGGCTCGCCTCCCCTCCCCTCGCTTTCCTGGTGCGGCCGGAGCCACGGCGATGGTTGCGTGTCCTTGTCCCGCGCGCCGCCGGCACGGGCGTTTCTCGCCGACTGCTGCATCCGCGACGCTAATGTGCTGTGTCACTAACAAGTTGTATCGTTTGAACCTTGCAGAGGAAGGCATCAATCATGAGTGCAAGCTGTGTAACCAGATGTTTGACTCGCCGGCGAAGCTCCTGTGTCACCTGATTGAGCACAGCTTTGAGGGGATGGGAGGCACATTCAAATGCCCTGTTTGTTTCACAGGTAAGACAGGGAGGCCAAGACAAGCCTCAGCGTGCATGGCTTGATCCAGAAATGACACTCGCGGGATTTGTAAAATACTGTATTCTTTTCCTTGGGAAAAAAGAAATACTGTGCTTGGAAATGTTCAAAATATGGTCTGTCTGAACCTGACACTCGCTCCGAAGAGCAGCCCTCTGCGTTTGACACCGAGCAGCACGGCCACGTGTGGTGGGCTCTGCGTCACCCCCTGCAATTCAAAGCCTTTTAAATTGTAGCTTGTGGCTCCAAAGTGTGACATGTCCTCACGTGCAGGATTTGCAAGGTACGGACCTGCTCTTGCAAGCCCTTAGTCACCTGAGCAAGGACCCTTAAAGGCCAGGTCACTCATGGTCTGCTCACGGTGGTGAGGCTCACGTGAGTAAAGGTTTGAGAAGACCAAATTATACAACTGTGTAGTTCTGCCAGCTGCTCTCTCAGACGCTTTTTTAAGGCCAGTGTGCTCGTGGTGGCACATTTGTAACTCCTGTTGAGGGCCTGCTAGGTATTCCTGCCCTGTACGTCATTTTAAGTTGTCTCATCAGTGCAAATGGTCTTGGGTAATCTTGCCTAAAGGATCTGCAGGATGCACGTTAAAGGCTGCCTTTTATATGCTCCTCAACACAGTAATTAACATCCATGTTGCCAAAGTGCTTGAGAGAAGCGTGTTACTGCGGGGCTGTTGTCAGGGAGGCAGCACGGCAGCCCCTGTGGTTCCTTGAACCGCGGTAGGAGCAAGGCGAACCCGCGTCTTGGGGTTTGGTCCTCAATTCCAGAACCTGCTCGTTGTGTGAGCTTGGAGTTAATTTCTCCTTTCCTGAAATGTGCTGTAAAATAACTCTTTGAGTGCGTGTGTTTGATTCTGCTGATGAAGCTATTTTCACATACTGATGATCATTTATACAAAATGAGAAAAAATAAATGAGATCTATTTTTAACCAGCTAAAGCCTGTGGTTCAATACGTTTCAATTCTAAATTTCACGTGATGAGGTCAGATTAACTGTTGATTCAAAATCATAATGCAGATACTGTGATATTTGTGACGTTAAATCACAATCTTTTTTTAATACTGAATGGACAACCCATTTAAAAGGTCTAAAAATTGTGATGGAGCTGCCCGTTCAGATTCATGTGTCTGCCAGAAATGCTCTTCTGGGCCACGTGTATTCCAGACCAGCCATCAAGGCTTCTCCTGGCCCAGTTGTCCTGCATTAAAAATGCATCCGATGCACCTGCCGTGGGCCCAGGGCTCCCCACAGGAGCGGTGACGTCCTCTCTTTGGTCTCATAAATGAGTTCTTCCAGTTACCCGTGGACAGTGTTAGCTTTATGTGAAATATCAAAAATCCATACAGGATTTAGACTCTGTTAGAAGTAAGCTGACTGTCAGCCTGGAGACTCTAAATTGACTACTTGTAAGGAAATTCTGCTGAACTGAGTGTACCGGCACTTCTCCGGCAGATATCCTTGGACTTCTCAGAGTCTTTGCAATTCTAAAAGTGTAGTTCAAGACAAGATGCCTTATACGAAGCAATCTTAACTAATCGTACTCTGTCGTTTCAGTTTTTGTACAGGCAAACAAACTGCAGCAGCACATCTTTGCAGTCCATGGGCAGGAAGATAAAATTTATGACTGTTCCCAGTGCCCACAGAAGTTCTTCTTTCAAACAGAGCTTCAGGTACGTTTACAACAGGAGCAAAAGCAAAGATAAAGCTGTTGATTTCTCTGTGCAGCCGTCACCCCTGTGCAGCCGTTAGACGAGGTGCGCACCCGCAGCGTGGTCTCTCCTGCCCTTCACCAGTCTTCTCAGTCTCCTCCTGCCTCTCGGGGTGCTGTCGGGAGAAAGGGGTCTCTGAGCATGGCTGGAATAAATAAATAAGACAGATATCATGATTCTTTATGAGTATTTCTCTTGACAGTAGCGTTCCTACATCCTGACATGTCTACGTCAAACACCTTGTAAATAATTTCTTTTTCTATATTAATAATTTAGGCCCTGATTAACATACAAAGACTAAGCAAATGGTATGCTGCCCCCTCCCCTTCCTCACCGTTAAGTCAGAAGTAAAGGAATTTTCCCTGTTGAGGTGCGAGAGCAAAGCGTGGGCGCCGCTCGGCGCGGTGCTTCATTAGAGGCTCCGCCAGGGCACCAGTACGTGAACGAGCCGCGGGTTCTGCAAACCAGGCGTGACGGGCCAGTTTCCCGCGGCACTGGGGGCCGTCGCCACAGCAGTTTCGGGCCACCAAAGCCGGTGCCGGGCTGGCAGCCATTCCCAAGGGCAGCGAGCCTTTCGGGGGGGCCAGGCCCTGGCGTGGGAGCTGCTGCAGCCGCTCCCGGGGCGCTGCCCGCAGGGGCCACCCTGGAGCCATGCTGGGGAGACTGGGGCTGGAATCCCACCGGTGCCTTCGGTGCTGCGCCCACATCGCTGCTGACACCTCCGTGGTGCGTGTGCCTGACACCCCGCTGCAGCTGGCCCTTCCAACGGGCTGCCGCGGGTGCCCGCCCCGGCGTCCTTCTCAGGCGCACCTTACCTGTGTAACACGGCCACCACAACACTGCTGGTGTCCCCTGGCAAACGGGGTCTTTTTATAGAACGGTGCCGTATGCCTCTTTTAAATCTATTAGCTTTATAAACCGTGATTTACTTAAACTTTGGAGGGTTTTTATTCATCTTGCTGAATTCCCAAGCTGCTGCCTCTTGTGTCGTGCTGTCATGCTGTGGAAGGATGGTTGATCTTTTCACTTTGTTGATTTTATTTTTTTTTCTCCCAGGGGAATCTCCTCTTTCCCTTGTTCTAGCAACCCGATTTGCATAAGTGTACAAAAGTTTTAACTATACCTTGTTAATATTTTAATAAAGTCAGCAGATTTTGGGTTTGTGTGTTCTCACTATGAACGTTTTATGAAGGCCACAGTGGCATGCAAAGACTGCTCTGATTTTTCCTCCCATTTTTCCTTTAAAGTGGTGTTTGGTCAAAATGCCAGCACAATTAAAATGGGCGCACCGGCTTCCTAGGTCACTGCATTAACCTTTAAAATCAGATGGTCAAATAAAGAGAACCTTGTTAAATTACAGTCTTAACAGCAGCCCGTTTTTTGCAATTAACAGTTTTAATTACATAGTGTCTCAATTCTGAATTGTTGTGCATTGCAAAATTGCTGCAAATAGCAGCTTTAATCAGATAAATTATGATTGTAATTTTCCAGTTTTTATGCAGGATTTGTGTGCATTTAAATTTTCTGTGCTTGTAATAATTACATGAGTAGTTTTGAATGGTATTGGCTGAATGAAAATTCAATACTTAGCTGCACAGTTTTAGTCTTTATTTCAGCGGTGACTCAGAAATGTGTGTTTACTTGGTGCCAGGGATTTACTAATTCAAATACCTGAGCCAAGGAGGACACAAAATGTGTGTGTAAGTCAGTTAGAAATGCTCAAGACTTTTAAACCAGTGTGCTTCGGCATGATTATCTCATCAGTTTCTGATGTGTAAGCTGCCTGCTCTAAATTCCTCAATTGTTGGTTATATTTTTGTTGAGTAATGAAGATTTAGTATTATTTTAGTGAACCGGTTGTTCTGCTGCTGGTTAGGGTTAAATCTGCATAAATCTTTCGGCCTCTTAACTGTGCCATTGTTCTTACGTGGGCAAATCACCACCCATCAAGGGGTTCCGCTTGATGAATTTGACTTTTCAGTCCTGATCTTGCTTTCCCACTGGCGTAAAACAACTGTTGTCAAAATCTGAACCTACGCTTTGTTTTACTACTTTGTATTTTTAAGTTAAACCACTGAAAATACTTTTTTAAAAATGGAGCATTCAGCTACTTCAAGAAGAAGTTCAGAGCGAGGTGCTTACAGAAAAGCAAGAAAAACAAGGAGGGTGGGGAAAGTGCCAGTCAGCACAGGGAAAAGGTAACACTTAGAGATGTCACGGAGTGGCGTGAATTAGCCCTGCTGATTTGTGAACATTTCTTTAAAGAGTTAGGGCAAACACCAAGTAAGCCCAGAAGGGCATGTGTGTGCCGTGTGATGAGAAACGTTTCTGCTGTAAATGTACTTCTAGTGCTTGGTGCAAAGACTGTTTCGGCAGTGCAGTGCTCTGGAAGCAATCAAAACCTCTTCTCAGTTCCGAACTAGTAGCTGTATTTTAATATAGGTTTATGCTTTGACGTTTACACCATCTGATGGAGCCATAAAACCAAGGCGCAAGAAAGCTCTGAAGAACTGAGCTCATTTTATAAACGGTGGAAATTCTGGTGTGAATCTGGAGCGATGAGTCAGTAGGTTACCGTGATGATATTGCAAAAGGAAAGAAAACAGAATGTTATTTAACTGCTTACGTTATCTCATTGGAAATAAGGAAAGAAAACATGGTAAGGTTAAGTACGAAACACAAAGGAAACAGTATGTGTGATAACCTCACGTGCCCTTAGGGCAGAAGAGGAAAGGCTGGCAGCTCTGTGTTTTTCACATCCTCAGTTTGTAAGACTGACAGCTGTGAGTATGATGAAAATCTCCTGGAAAAGAAGTGAATTTATAGCTAATGTATGGTACACCGAGGCGATGGCGTTTCATTCCCCCCATTGAAACACGCTTACTGGAGCAAGTGTAGAGGTGGAGGACTGGGGGGTTCCTCGTGCGTGGGGCGGAAGGAACCCTTTGATGGGAGCCCCGTCTCTAGGACCCGTGCCAGGAGCTGCTGGCCACCGCCGGCGTGCCGGCTCCTCACAGGCCACGGTGGCACCCGCGCATCCGGCCGCGGGGATGGGCTCGCTCTTTGGCAACGGAAATTCTGGTCGTTACTATTTAAAACCTAGCAGGGAGCCCTGCCGAGACCAAAGATGGGTCAGAAATTGACACATAATGGGTGCTGAGAGTTATATTTATGGTGTTATTCACAGCCGGGAAAGATACCTCCTCAGTTGCTTGCATCAGGAATTACATTAAGTACATTGTGACTGAACAGTGATTTTCAGAGGAAACTTGAGGAGGATTTTCATAGGTACTCTTTTGCCACGCTGCTTTTTCCAAGGAGCCATCGCATAACCAATGAAGTATTTGTATTTAAAGGATTAATTCCTCCTGTTTGCTTGTGTACTGTTAATCATACCGTTTCCTCCTAAATGATTACAATTGATGCAAACTAAGGCAAGGGATATAATAAACAATGCGCAAATAATCCAGGTACCAAGGGAGCAGGGTACCTGCCAGGTCTTTCCTAGCACAGGTGTTCAGGTGTTTTATTGCTTGCTGTGAATAAAGGGCTTTCTTTCCTGTTCGGATTTGGAGATATGTCAAGCCACTAAATTGAGGGAGCTTCACCGGAGGAATTTGCTGTTGTTTTAAGTGCCCAGTTTCTTTAAACGTACACATATGAAAAGGAGAGTGGCTACTATGGCTCATTGGCTAACACTGTGGTCTGTCTCCCTCCTCATTTCATTTTATGTGAAAAGCTGGCAATTTTCATATATCCATAAACAGGCATGAGCTGCTGCACAGAAATTGCACTCATTATATTAATAATGATTTACCATGAACATCCTCCAGGGGCTTGATTTGGTCCACATCAAAGTCCTTGGGATTCTTTCCGCTGATTACAGCAGATCAAGCCCTAAGCAGGTTTTCTTTTTTAAAGTCTGCTTTTAATGTCAGCTGATGTAGATGTAGCTCCTGCAGAGGGCTGCATCCTGCCCAGGCCAGCGGGGCAGCGCAGCGAACCACCACGTAGTCTGGTGTGGCGCCACGGGGAACGTTAACACGCCGCTCTGTCCCCGCGGTGGCTTCCCTGGGAGTGAGGCAACGAGGAGCAACATCTCCAGCTGCTCGTGCCAGTGGTCCTCGGGGCCGTCTGGGCACAGCAGTGTCCCCTGAAGCACGTGGGGAGGACAGAAGCCTCTTGGCTTATACGTGACCCACCTGCACCCAGGCAACATCCAAGGGCTCAGTTTACCGCCTACGCTCAGAGTACGGAAAAAAGACTTAAGCCGAATCTTTTAGTGGTTAATGTCTGCAGCTCCTACTTGAACAGCCCCCGGAAGTGGGCTTCACCTGCTCCCTGGGGGTACAAGAAAACTTAAGTAGGAGTAAAATTTTTCTTCCAAACAGCCCTATGTGCTCACAATGCTCTGAAATACCTCAGTGCTTCTGGGCTCCAGTGTCCGTACAGTCAGTGAGAGAAAAGCAGATCGATGGTATTCTGGTGAAGTTGCACAAAATAGTTTTTCGCTGGGGGAGTGTATGGATGGCAGGACAAATGGGACCTGAAATGTGGCTCTGTCTCAAGGCAGAACATAACTTTTGCTGTATTTCGGAACTTAGGTGTGACTTAGGTGTTAAACACCAGGAGCTTCTTTCTGGTAACAAGCCGCAAGGTCTTTCTATGTTTCCTATGAAGCACCCACAAAATCATATCGAGTTAGTTTTCTGCAAATAAAATCCATTTTTTCTTTTAAACACAATTTATATCTTTGCGTTTTGGTTGTTGATAGGCTCTTAAGAGTCTGTTATCTGTCTTTCCCCCACCTTTTTTTTTTTAAATGTTCCTCCTCATTTAAAATCCTGAAAATGACCTAGTTGGTTATCCTAGCAAATTTGGCTAGCGTTTCTTCAAAAATGTTGCTATGGTGCTTGGAGTATTGTTAAATTTTAATTATTAGTAGTTACAAAGCTAATAAATTACAAGAATACCAAAATCTATTCCAGCCATATTGCTGGGTTTCATTCAGACACAGTCAGATAATTATAACTAACAATAATTAAAAATTAAAAGTGCTGTAGGCACATACCCATCATGTTGAGTCTGTCTGCCTGAACGTTCTTTATGGACTGCAAAACCGCAAGTTTTACCTCTGATCTGTTGTCACAGTAGGGGAAGAGTTTTACCTATCAGGTCTCCGTTTTTCAATACGTATGTTTAAATTCAGGGGAGGAGGAATGCAAGGCTGTTCAAAAATTCGGGGTTAGGAACAGGCTGTCGTAAGGACCGAGGCGGAGGCGCCGTCGCAGGCTGTGCGGGGCTGTCGCGGGCTCTGCAGCCGCTGCAGCGGAGGTTCCGCGTGGGCGATGCTGGAGGTTTCCGGGGCCTGAGGTTAGTGCTGTGTGGAAGAGCAGGGGCTGTTCACGCTCCTGCACCTCGGCTGGACTTGTCAGCACCGTCTTCCCTAGCACCAAGTGAGGTGGTGGTCCCTGCGGCACGGGCCGGGGATGCTGCTGGAACAGCCGCGTAACCCCGACCAACCCCGACCAACCCAGACCGCGTGGCCTCTTCGTGCGGCCAGTCCTGTTCAGAGGATGGTGCAGAAATCTTGAATTGCCCGGTGTTTGACGTCATGACAAGGTGTAGCATTTTTTCATTTGGGAAGATGATTCTGATCAATATATTGCTGCATCTTTATCATCCCCGTCCCTGAGGTCTCTTCCATGAGATGCAGAAAGATCTCTCAAGTCTGCAAGGACTCACCTGAGATGGCGCTTGGAAACGGCTGGCACCGGAGCAGCGTGTCCCGTAACAAAACCCCCTCCTTTGTTTCTTCCACCGTTAACGCCATTCTGTGGCTGGTCCTGGCTAACAAAGTGTACGCAACTTCGCGTTAACATGTGCAGAAAACCCAGCAGTGATGCGGAGCAGGGGGGGAAAAAAGAAGGGAGCCAGGTGAAAGGCATCGTTTCAGTCATTAATGCACTTAAGCGCACCCGAGTGTCAACATGTGTGATCAAGTGTAAGGAGGCATGTCGTTCCAATGTGGCAGCGCTGGCACACAGAAGGGGCTTCCTACAGCAGAGATGGCACTTGGATCCGGTGCTCAGGCTGCCCAGCTAAACCCGTCGTTGCCTGTCATCTATGCCCGAGGGCGAGGGTCCAACCAACTTTTGCGTAGGCACCATGCCATCCCAACAGATGGGCAGGAGTGCAAGCCGCCAAGAGACAATGTATATGCATCAATTGTGTTTATTGAAAGCACAATTCCTGGCTGGAAATGTCCAAATGTCTATTTATTCTGAGATAAGATGCCTTTAGTTAATGGATGTGGAAATGCAGCCTAGCTTTGAACTAATTACCTTATATACATTACAGAACGTAATGCGGACATGCAAACGTAAGATGTGCTGATTATGGGCAGCCCAGTTTAAGGTCTGTCGTGACACAGAGTCCCTCCTAAAGTTGACTTGAAGTGGCAAGGTACTACGTACTTCTAACTACTGGCGACCAAATTTTGTAGGAGCTGCAATAACTATACACATTGCTGGTGCAATACATAATGGTGTGCGGGGAGCCGACCTTTTACACTTCCAAGCTTTCCTTTGCACAGGGATGTCTAAGCTCACCTCCCTTCTTAGGGGGGGAAACTATTTTTATTTGCGTGAGTAAATGGGGGTGGTACGTTAATCCAGACCAAAGCAAGACCAGTTTACATACCTCACCGCAGAGGTTTGTTTTCCACGTGACAGAGAGGAAAATCATATAATATGCTTTTCTATTTGACAACATCATTGCCCACCAAAAAAAGTAATTTAGGAAAGCATCCAGAGAGAAGTCTGTGTGCACAAATGAAAGGGTGTTTCCTTCCCCGACTTGTTAGGTTTATTCAGTTAAGGCTTGTTGGTGTTCTTGAAAGATGTGCTTTAAAGACCTTTCTGAATATCCAGCTTGGTATTCATGAAGACCCAGGCGTACTATATGTAAATAAATAAAGCAGGAATGTTTTACATCCAGATATATTAATGCATTCCCATCTTCCTGGAAACAGAGCACACGGGCTGTATTAAACATCCATCCTTGACCAAAAGGAGGAGGCACAGGAGAAGAAATGAGAAATGGATTTTCTTTCGGAAAGACCAGATTGCACTCTCTGGTCTGGCAATAACAATTACTAATGACATTTAGAGAGAAATTAAGGATGAGAAATGCAAGTTGGCATTTCAGCAGTGCCAGTCAGTAACATTGCATCAGAGCTCACAGGAGAGATGAGAAAAAGTTTAGGGATGGAAAATTAATTTTGTTATGTCAACAATTAACAAATACCTTTTCTTCATTCTTTACCACACTATCACAAATTACCACTGTGATAGTATTTAGCAGCTCTGCAGATGAATGAAATAGTGGTTTGAAATCCTTATTTCAGGAGTCAAATGCACGCGCTTGTGTTCTGCTCTGTTTTGTTGAACAATGAATGATAAAAGAGGTTCAGGCTGACCAAGGAGGGAGAAGATGAGCTCTTGACTGTGTGGTAGCAAGAACATTCTGTGGGGCTTCTCTCTGCAGATCTCTCTTGTTTTTATAACTGTGAATGAATTAAGCTTACCAGCGCTTTTTCTAAGGTTGTTTTTTCCTGTTTTACAAATTTGGAAAGGAGGTCGAACAATATACCCAGATCCAGGCAGGGAAATTTTGAAGGAGCCAGATGTAAAGCCCTGGAAGGCTCAGACCTTTTATTCGGAAGTCCTTTGTATATTCATAAGGTGAAATTCCTGTCCCCAGAGGAAGGTGGAAAGAAGCCCTGTTTCCTGCTGCTCTGCGCAGAGCCACAGAGCAACGGGGCCGTAAGCTGTAGGTCTGCGAGCGGGCCGTCAGCACGGCTGGCTGTGCGGGGACAGTGTCCTCGGGGACAGCAGATCAGGCACCTCTGCCTGGCCCTACTGGGCTTGGTAGCACATGCCTTTCTAAGCAGGACATAGTCCTTAATCTAGAAACCCAAGATTTCTGTAATATGTAGGCAAAAAAAAAAATTTGTTGTTTTGTTTTCTCTCCAAAAAGTCTTGTTGCAGTTTTTCTTTGCTGGTGAGAAGAGATCTCTAACGCAGCCCCTTTGATTTTCTTCTGCTGTAGTAGCTGCTGTGGAACATAGTTTGGGATCTGAGCACAGATTAGCTCCGTTTCCTCCTGTAAGTGTCGCTAGCATCCAGAGGAACTGACTTCACTTTTCAAAGGAAGAGGGATGCTGCGCTGGAAAGGGCAGAGCATAAGCGTTATTTAAGGAAAATAGTGGAGCTTGATCAACCTCTGTTTTAAAGAGCTCATCGAAGGTGGTGTACAGCACCCTTTTAAGAGTTGAGTCTCTTCATTTGCTTGCTGCTAGAGCAAAATGGGGATGCTTGTCCAGACATAGCGGTATATGCCTGAGTGTTTTCACAAGAAATGTCTAGATCATTAAATATAATAGGTCTCAGCTGCAGTTTTGATCACTGAAGCATGCACACAATTCATCACAGCAAATTAGGTACGTCTTTGTAACTTATCTTTCTGCAATTTGCTGGCACTTTTAGAGAGCTGAAACTTACATTGTATGTGCTGCAGAAGCCATTTCAGATAAAACATTCTGTGTTTATTGTTGGAGAACAAGGATTCACTAATAACAGAAACATGGAGCAGTGTGTGTTTCTGCTCCTGCATCTTGCAGAACCAGCAGTAGTACCAGCAGAGATCCCCAGCCGCATTCATTATTTATATATTTTAGTGAATTTCTTGTCTGCAGTAAAAGAGATATAAGTTTCAACATCAGACTGTTTGTGCCAAATTCTATCCTACGGCCCATTCAGAAAACCTGAGGCAGCCGTGGTTCTCAATCCTTACACAGCCCATTTATCTGATTGGAGTTTTGTCCTCTCTGCCTTGCTGAAATGTTGCTTGTTCTTTAAAAGCTTAGTTTGACCTTTGGAAAGAAAAAGCATGTGCTATTTTAATTTTTTTTTTTTTTCTTAGAGAGAACCCAAACCTACTTAAATGGAAATTGGCATTCAAAAGCAGCACAGTTATTGAAAAGCATTTACTTTATTACTAGAAGAGAACAGACGCTAGTGGGCTCGAAAATTACATTTCAGTGGATTCATCAGTTTCAGTCACTAGTTAGTCTGTGAACAGATGGATGTATTTGTAACAGTTAACATGGATTTATACCCTGGATTTTTACATTTGCTTTAAGTGCACTGCTTTCTTAGCTGCTGACTGGAAGGGTTTGGAGATGTATTTATTTACTTTATTTTTCTGAAATAGGATATGGTTGTTTCTAATTGCAGAGATTTCTTACATCATAGAAAAGCACCTCAGTTTTCAGAAATGCGAATGATATATAGGTACTGTGTAAGGGAAACGTTGTAAAAGAATCCTCCAGTATGGCTGCTGCAGAAAAAATAAACATCTTAGCCTAAACCTAGATAAACCCCCATGGACTGAGAAAATAATTTTCAATAACCAGATATTTTTAACTCTGTGTATGAAGGTAGTGATCACAGTCGCCTGTATTTGCATCCAGGGTCTGCCGCAGTCTAATTGCTTGTCTCTTTTTCCCCCCTGAAATTTAAGGCCGTTGGTTAACAGAGCAATGCATTAAGCACTCCATCTCCAAAATAGAAAGAAATACTGCCCTAGCCTCTACCATGTGGCATCTTTAGGTTTCGGGGATTTCGTTTAAATCTGAAATTTATGTCCAGGAGAAATAAATTATTAGATTGTAAAAGCAGCTGGGGAGGGAGCAAATATAGTCTCTTTTGTCCTCTATATCATTTCCCCAGGAAGATAATAAATGTGTGGCAAGCGTCTTGTGTTTCCTCAGTCGTGCAGGCGTTGTGCGTGTGTTGTATTTCAGACTTGAAGCCTGAATTCCAGACAGGAAATCCTGGAGCGATACTGTACTGCTGCTGCCTACTATTGTGGTGCTGCAGAGCCCCCATCACTTCTTCTCTTAGAAGGAATTTGAAAAATGGTTTCATGAAGAAATGGAAAAGGCTTAGGGTATGCCCGTGATTTGCCGAGGTAGGAGATTGGAGGGTGTAACCCTCGGGTTTCTCTCCCGGGCAGGTGGAAGGGAGGAGCTGCTGTGAGTTGCAGCCCTGGCTGCTGGAGCGAGCGCAGGACGGGTCCTGCCCCGTGGCCCCATTCCCAGGGCCAGTTTTCACGGGGTGATTTCAAATCGCACGAGAGGCTCCTGCTAACTCTTCCCTGCCTTACCTGTGCTCACTGTTCTGCGGGGTCAGGTATATGGAGCTGGCGTGCTGAGTAGTCAGGAAACATGGGGCCTGCCGAGAACAGAAGGAGAAGGAATAGTTAGAAAGTCAGTTGGTAACTTGCCTTTCTGCAGCTGGGCTTGCAAGCAGGGCCGTCATCGGCTGCACCTCCACGTTCTTGTCGGGAAGGTTGGGGGTATTTTCAGCCCAGCCTACTTCCAGGAACCTGGAAGCAGCCCTGGAGCAGCGTTGCTGGTCGCTCGTTCTGAAGTTGCTTTCGGAGGGGTATAGTCAGTCAGAGAATAATGCTTGCCTAATAAGTACTCTGCTTTAGCATCATATTTTGAGAGTAGTGTGACACCTCCCTTTAACCAGAGGGGAAAGGAAGAAAGGTATAATAATTTAGAATACAGCTTGTTTCCAGATTGTGCCTTGTCTGTGGTTTCTGCTCATGTTAAAGGAAAGCAGGACGGGAAGTTTGATGCTCGGGCTGGGTGTGCGCGTGCAGTGACCCCACTTGTGCAGTAAATGCCAACGGGCGGATTGCTAACGCTCTCTTCTTCCTGCACATCTCACGTTAATAGAATAACTTGCAATATACTGAACTGTGCATCCTTAATGAGGTGATGGGGTTGTGTTGGAAAAATCCAGATGATAGAGGTAAGGCCGTATGTGCTGATGGGATCAGTGTAGAGACGCTCATAGCTTTGTGTAAGGTCAGCTTGGGTTCAGCGAGGCTCCGTCACCCCAGCTCCGCCTGAGCCAGCCCAGATTTGGCAGCAGCAGCCCTGAGCTGATCAACTCAGCCGTGCTCGAGCCGATTCTCTGCGCAGCGTCTCGTCTGCCTTCTGCGCCGTGTGCGGGGCAGGCAGTACGGCCACCCCCAGCTCGCCTCGGCAGAGCACGTCCCCAGAACCAAATGGCTCCGGCTTTACGCCACGCAGAATCGGCCACAGCGCTGCCCGCGCGGCGCCAGCCCTGGGGAGACTCCGCCGGACCAGCGAGCCTCCGCATTTGTTTCTGTTGCACAGTTAAACCTGAATAAATTGCCATGGGCATTGAGGTTTGACTGCACATCGCGTATCTGTCATCGATGCATTACATTATTGTGTCTCCAAAAGGAGTAGAGAGGAGGTTTAGAACATAGTTACTTCTGAAAAATTCGTCCTCCTTTGGGGCCGACGCATGCTCTTAGACTTTGCATGCAATCACAGTTGTTTAAAATGTAGCATCTTGCTGCTTAGAAGGCAGCTTTTCCTGAGACCAGTGACACTTGTAATGGAGTAGCACTGGCTGGAAAATCCCATTTTTTAACAGTTCCAGTTGTTTCACACACATACCACAGTGGTGCTGCCTCGCTATTTTGTGTTGTGATGTCTTGGAGGAGATGGCTCATGTTGGTGATATTTTGGCCCCTCTTTTACTTACGGGAACAAATCCTGCTTGGCTCTTTCACACTGCGAGCTCCTCGGGGGTTAATTCCTCAAGGCAGTGGGCTGAGCACAATCCTGTCTGCAGATTTCTGCTCTGCTGGTGGCACGTACACTAATGGGGAGGCATGTAAAGTACTTCTATAAACTGTGGCCTTGCTATTTTATAGCAGAAAGACTTGCACCAGAGGATTTTTATGCCTCTTTTGAAATTAGAAACCAGCAATAACAGCCATTACGTCCAAGGCAACAGGTCACTGACCAGCCATTTTGTCAGTCGGAGCAGTATGTGGGCGCCACGTGACGGGAATATTTATCTGCCTCTAAGAAAAATGTATCCATAACACAAGGCAATGCAATTTGTCAGATCAGTATTCCATTAGAGGGAATTTTACTTTAGTTGCTGCTTTTTAAAAGAACTGCCAATAGGAGAACTGCGATGTGCTGTAGCCTCGCTGCAGGAAGGCACGGCACACGTGAAGTCGGGCTGTCCGGACGTCCGCACTTGCCTGTTAGGTCCAGGGAACTTGGTTCAGCTGCAGCTCCCATCTTTCAATAGAGGATGTCGCCCAAGTGAAGAGCGTAGGATGTGCCCCGTTAATGTTTGCATTAAAATTCCCAGTTAAGGCTGAGACTGTTTTATACCTGGACTTTAACACCAGAAATACCTGATTGGTGCAGAAAAAAAAGCTACAAAAAAATCAGATGGTGTTCAGTGACCCTTGCCATACCGAAGAACAGCAGGGCAACTTAAGGAGCCAGTTTTAGCTTCAACTTTGAATTTCCTGGCTTTTGTTGGGTTATATTCCCATGGAAACGGTCACTCAATGAAGCTGTTGTCTATGCATTTTGACTGGTGACTGCCAAAGGTACTATGTAAAGTGTTTCCCTTTTGCTTTGAGTATTTTTCGAGAAAAAGAGTGTGAGAGGATGCTGTCCTGGTCCTATAATAAAAACCAAATCAAGAAATAATTTCATGTTTATAGAATAGTCACAAAGGGTCCCATAATGAACAGAAATGAACAAAATTAACTGGCTTCTGCCATGTGATTTACCTTAGATCAAGGAGGGATTAACAAGATAGGCTTCAGATAGGCTTCAAGTAAATTAACAAATCATGGTTTTGAGAGGAATACCTAAGAAGGATTCCTGCAAAGTGGTTTTCCTCTTGCAAATGATTTTGAAACACGCTGCTGCCCTGAGTAGGACCCATGAGTAGATCAGAACAGGTCAGCACTGGGTCGTGCACTGCAGTCGTCGGTGTAGCACTGGCCAAGGGGTGTACCTGTGGGCAGTGGATGCTTTCTCCAATTAGTGTGTGGCTTAGATTTGGAAACAGCCTGGAACGGAGGTGTCTGCACTCCTTAGGAAGCTTTGGAGGTTACTCTGGAGTCGGGCAAAGGCACGTGTGCTGCTGCGCGCCGGGTGGGTGACGACGTCCGTGGAGGCACAGCTGTGGCCGTGGCACTGGGGCGCCTGTGGGACCGGCTCCCCGGAACAGCACGGGCTGAGCGAGCCCACGGGAAAGCGCCGGGTGTTGCCAGCAGCGCGCCACGCTGCGACCCTGCCAGCCGTTCCCCGCTCTCGGGATCAGCAGCGGCTCTGGATCCAGTCAGGGACAAACGGTCAGGCTAAGGGAGGAGCGGAGGAATTCTAAAAATAGTCTGGTTTTATGCACTTCTGACAACAGTAATTAAATTTGTCCCTCTCCCTTTACATTTAGGAAGTGTAAGGTTCTTCCCTCAGCTTATTTTGATGTCGTGCATGGCATGCTGTAGACTACCAGTCACAAGGACGCTGATAAATTTGCATTTCTGAGTGAAATTCTCAGGAGCGTGCAGTCCCTCAGGACAGGTATTATTAGCTCCCTGGTTTCACTGGGTGCCTCGGTGAATCACGGTGTGTTTACAGCTAGTTTCTCTACAGAAGACTCCCGTTATCTCTTAATAATGTATTCTCCTGTGTTTTTTATTTCCAAAGTGCCATGGTAAGGAGATTTTCCCAAAGGCTTCATTTTGCTTTTGTGCTTCAGCGTTTTACCCGGTGTTTTTGGAAGAAGCATATAGACTTTTCGGTGAGGCATTTAATCGAATATGAGAGGCTACGCCAGGCTTAGGCTCACATTTGGAGTTCACTTGTAATAGGCTCACCTTGGCATGTTCTGCGGTTTTAGAGAAGAATAGAAAGAGATGGCAGGTCTAGAAGACTGATGATACAGAATTATTAGTCTCAAGTGGAAATGGGAAAGCATGTTAGGTGAGTTGTCAAAGTCTGATTAGGACTAAACAACCTGAATTAGAAGAGAAATTAAATTCATAAATCATGTAAAAAATACTTAGCTGGTGTGAGAAAAGGCTGGCGCTGGGAAAAATAACACTAAGAAAGGTATTTGTATAAAAAGGTAATTTTTCAAACCCAGAATAACACGGGAATGCCTATCAAAATTCAAGAACATACTAAAATTAACAGAAGCAGTGTAAGTACAGAGACAAAATGGAGCAAGTATGTTGTTGGGATGCAGCAGCAGGGCAGCCGAGCGCACGGCCCCCGGGGTGTGGAACAAAGGCCGGCAGCGCGGCGGGGGCTGCTTCGGGCTTCCCTGGGCTTTGCAGACCGGTGCCTGGGCAGCTGCATTTCCATAGAGAAACACGCCACCAAAAAAGAGTTATTAAAAAAAAAAGCAGACAGCATTTAGTCAGTCACGTGTGAAGCAGCAGCTTTTTTCCCCTGTAAATATTTCACAAGTTCTGACTCTTCCCATCGACCCCCGAAGAAGTGCCAGTCCTGGCTGCCGGAGGAGCCGAGCAGGTTTCCGGGAGCAGTGTGCGGTGGCTGCTCTGCCCGGGGGCTCCTCAGCTGCCCAGTGGGTACGGGAACCCCGGGGGTGCCAGGGCCGTCCCTGTCCTGGCACGGACACGTATTCCTGTGTCCCAGACCAGCCCCAGCAGAAAGGTGCCTTTGGCCCCAGAGTAATCGGGTATGGGCAAGGGGCAGAGTAACTCAGATGCAGGTAATTTCATTGGAAATGGGCAGCTTTGCTTTTCAGCTGGCACCAAACCTCCAGGCATATTTTCGTAGGCACTCCAAGTGGTTTTTATTTTTTTTCCTGGTTCAATAACTTGTAAAGGACAGCTTCCTAACTGCATTTGTTGAAGTGCCGTCTCAAAGTGTGCTGACACGGGGACTGACTGTCGCGTGGCAAGTTGTCAGATGCTCAGAGATGAAGGAAGCAGTAGCGCAGGCGGCCGTTTCCTTTCACAAAGGATGTGCCACCCTTCGTTTGCCTCCACCTCCATTTCAAGGGATTCTTCAAATAAAGAAGGGACATGTGAACCTGTCTTGCCTGACAATTTTTTTTTTTTTATTGAGTACCAAGATAACTTGGAGTTCACTTGTTACAAGCATTTTGTGTAGTGGGTGAAATACCAGGGGAAAGGAAAGAAGTAATGCTACATTTCCTGAAAAACTAGGATCTAAACATATAAATGTCACTGGGTAAGAGTTACCTGAAACAACTGGAAGGGGAATTAACACCTGGTTTTACGGGAAACATTGGTTACCACTATCAGTTTTAATGAAGTGTATTAACTAAATTGTGTTCTGAGTATTCATTCAGCCCTGTTTATGGCACACTCTTGAGTACATTTACTGTTTGTCAGAAGTGCAAACTAGTGAACATATGAGGCTTTAAGACAGGCCATCTGTTAGTCTTAGACCCTTGGATAATTGTCAAACAGTTCTAAAAATAAGCACATACAAACTGCAAGGGGGTGCAAAGGTGATTTTTCTTTAGAGTCTGATAGCAAAGGGAAAGTAGCAACCAGAAATTAAACATAAAAATAAATAGGTTGATTGTATAAAGCAAGCTTGCTTTCCTTTTCTCCCTTTCTCTCTCCTTCCCCCACCCCCCTTTCAGTGTGCTTTTTTTCCCCCCTTTTTTTTTTAATTTAGGTTTTTTTTCTCTTGCTCTTCTGGGTCATGGCATCCCTTGAATGCCTCTCCAGTTTAGGATTAGAGCAGCACCAATTTAAGGCTCACAGCTTTCTGTAGAGAGCATAATCTTCAATGGCTAAAGCAAGGGTCATCTTGTGTCCTCTGCCTAAAGTAATCCCTTTATAAAGTCAAGGCATAAAGATTTTCATCTTTATGGATTGCTGTTAGAGGGAAATAGTACCTGTGCACGTAAGTGTGTGTGTGCTTATGGATATATAATGAGGAATAGTGGTTGAAAGATTTTTGGACCAGTTGGAATTCAAAAGATCCAAAACATTGTTTGAAAAAAGAATGCTGCAGATGGTACTTTGTAAATATTTAGACACTCCAACTTCTGGTTGTAGCAATTTGGAGGTTTTGTTTTGTCCTCTTTTATATATATGTTCAAATGTGAGACTCGAACCTTTGCTTCAAGTCAGCGCCTGAATCCGAGGTTTAGTTTTTGTCTGGCAAGCTGTGTGTGCTGACAGTCGATGGAGGGGTCGCTTCCCTTGTCCCCCAGCCCCGCTCCCTACGGGGCACAGCGGGGACAAGGCGAGGAGGAGGCACAGTCCCAGGGACCCAGCCAGGACCCTGATTCCTGAGCCGGACGGTGCCTGAAGGGGTGGCGCAAACCGGGGCAGGACGGTGGGGAGAGGCAGGGAGAGGAACTACGTGGGCTGTCGCCTGGGTCTGGGGTTGGGAAAATATAGGGATTAATAGGAATTCCCTTCTGTGTTGCAAGATGGGGCAGCTGTGTTCATGCGTCACCCCCAGCATTGGTGTTCCCAGTCTAGGATTGGTATTCCCAGGTCCGGGTGGTTGTGCCGTGCCAGCGCAAGCCCGGTGTCCCCAGGCAGGGATCGGGAGGTGAGGGTGAGCAGGGGGCTCCGGAGGGACGTGCGGGCAGTCGGCGCTGTGTGTGCCCGCGCCCCGGCACCCGGCATGCTCGCGCACGGGCCACCCCACGGCTAATCACCAGGTAAGTTTCACGCCGGCTGTTTGTCGCATGCATCTATTATCTCCGTAATTCCGACTGAAATTATTTGAGGAATGGTTTCTGTTCATTTTAATGGGATTCGGAAGGGGAGGGGCAGGCTTTATAACCTTGCACCAGAGGCCCAATTTCTGCGTAACACTGCAGAAGGCTTATGAATTCCACTTGAGGGTGGTGGGCATCACCAGCCTTGTTGTGCTGTTTCTTAGCCGTTGTATAACACGTTTTTTAGGTGTATATGCCCGCGCACACAGACAGTGTACCTCTAAATGGCTGGTACAAAATATCTCAATACATAACAGATGCGCAATGGCACTATAGACTGGATGTATTATGGCCCCAAACCATTATCACGCCCCTCGCAGTTGCTTTTTATTTTTTTCACCTGCTCCTGTGCAGTACACCTGTGACTTGTTGGCAGTGAACCTCGCTGCAGTGTGGGAGACTCCCAGCTTGACTGCCTGGCTTGGAGCTTTGCTCCATCATGTGCTGCCTTTTTGTGTGTGTTTTTTCTCTCAATCCTTATATAGCTTGTAAGAGTGCTTTGAACTGCTGTAAGTGATCATCTTTCAAGCCTGATGCTTTCCTTCTTGACACAGTGCTCTGAAAATGGAGATTGTCATGCCGGTGTTTTCATAATAATGCATGTAGAAAAACAGAGAAATAGTCATTGTAGATGTCCTGCACAAATGGCTTGATCCGCATCCAGAGGGCAGGCAGGGGGTGTCTCCAGGGAAGATCTGGAGAGCAATCAGTATCTACGTGGACAATAATCAACCATTCTTTGAAATCTTTTTATTTCCTGCAAAACCCGTCGCCCAGTTCCTTGGTCACAGACACTTCCGCAAATGTTTCATTTGGGGATTGTGCAGCCGGTAGAAAATTCCACTTAAACACTGCGCCAGCCCCGAGGCTCAGGGTAGTTGCATTTTTCCCACTGACGTGGCTAACGGATTTGCTATCCATTTTGCATGATTATTAAGAAAAGAAAAGAAGAAATTTTCCAACCTTGTCCTATAAATAAGCTGTGACTTACTTGATCTTGACAGGTGACTTAGTGCTGCTGTAGAGTTTTCCAGCTGCAATAATGTCTCAGAATGATGTATTCAGTGGGGTATCAGCTGTGAGCCGTGCCTAAACCAGGGGGCCTAACAGGAGCTGTGAAGAGCCATTTTTACTGTTCAGCTTCCAAATTATGTCCTGCCTCCTGCCGGCCCCCACACGCATATGGGTATGGATGGCCTTGCGAGCAGGTAGGCATGTGCAAGCACACACACAGGCGTGCCTGGAGAGGTTTCTTTGTGTGGCTGCTCTTTTTGCCTTTGGAAATCACCGTTAAGATTTTTTTTTTTTTAAACTATAACTTCTAGAGTTGAAAAATCCCACCCGAGCCGTTTCCTGCCAGCCCACCCTCCTGCTGCAAAGGTGGGTGAAGTTTCCTCAGGCTTCTTGGGCAGAAGCATTCCCGTAGTGCCACGTGGTTCAACACACTCGCTCTCTTCTGGCCTTCATGGTTTTATTCTGCAACCTGGAACAGCCCCGCGTAGCACCGGAGTGAAAGCTGTTTCTGCTGAGGCACAGGGCATTCTCAATGCCAGGATTTACTCAGTTTTCCATTGCTCTGGAAGTCTGGTCAGCCAGGGGAATTTTCTTTGTCTGTGGGCACACACAGAGATGCCTAATAGAGTTATTTGGTAAAGCGTGGGTCATATATGCAAAACACATGCGTGAGAGAAGAGACAGAAGCACTGAAAGTCTCGGGCGCTTTCTGACATGTGCGAAGCACAGTCCCAATAAGCTGCACGTGCGTGGGGCAGAGCGGGTAGAAGCAAGAAGACCAGACATGACGGTTGCTAGTAATAGGGGACAGGTTGCCAGACTTTTTATGGAAAGCGTGTTTGTGTGGTCTGAAATAGATTTTAATAGGTGAGAAACCTACACTGGTTGCAGAGGATGCGGACAGGCTTTCGCGGGTCTTGTGGATACTCGCCAGCGGTGGTTACGCAGTATTTGCGGTGCTGGACACCCGGAGGTCTGGTGTTCACTACCACTGGGGCCCGCGGGACTTGGGCGTTTGTGCACATGGTTGGGGCAGGATCTGCTCTCCGAAAGGCGGGGAGGATCCGCTGCCACAGGCTCTTGTGTCCGTAGGCGTTACAGAGATGTTTGTAAGGTCCTGCATAAAATGTGGCTCTATTTATTAACTGCTTGGTCTGGGGACCAGTCAGCTTATTGAGTGGCAGTATGCATGCAAAGGGAATAAACGGCACATTCCCAAGATATTAAGGCAAAATCAAGACTTGCATATTAAAATGTATATTTTTTTTTTTTTAACTGATAGCCCTATGGCACGGCTAGTTTCTCAGCTCCTACCTGACGCAGCTCTGAATGGCTGCAGGATTTGGGTATAATCTGTTTCTTTGTGTGAACTCTGCTCGCAAACCCAGTATATTCGTTGTATTAGGAGTGTGCAGAACATATTATTAACCTGTGTTTGAGGAGGGAGGGCTCACAATGAAAGCTTCATTATCAGATTTAGAGCCACATACCATTCCTTTATTGACCTGCCTGGTGTAATCAATGCAGCAGCCACGCAAGTTTGAAATCATGTTCCCTGACTGTAGAGCATGCGTCATGCATCTGGTGCTGATTGTGCATTATCTTTTAAATGACACTGCCTAAATAAGTATGGATTTGTCTACCACGAATAGCCCTTCTTTCGATTTGAAGATGGTAAACCTTTTGCTTTTTTTATTCATATTCAGGATGACCTAAAAATAGAACTGTAACGAAGCGCACAAGAAATGGCCATTGTTAGAATGCCGAGGAGTGTGCCTGAGCACAGAGCAGCCTGCGTATTCTTTCCCATTTCATGCTTTCCTAGGCAGGCGGAGCGGCCGAGCTTCTTGTCGGCGCTGCCATTGTGTTTGTAGGGCTCCATCCATCCTCTGCCATAAAGTCATTATTTGACTTGAGAATCACATCCAGCACTGCAAAGGTAATTCTCTACTATGGCCAGGAAAACTTCCACGTATGGCAAAGTAAAAAGCCATTGGATTTTATGTTTGGTGATTTTAAAATTTTCTAAAAGCAAACTAATTTCAGCTGTCAATTCACTTGACTTTATTCGAGTATGCTGCTTTATCCCCTGATAAGCTTTGCAGGTCTTTGCACAGTACTTCTGGAGTTTGATTCTGAAATATTGAGCGTCACAGACTGGGTTGTGCTCAGAAGGGCTAGTGTTATACTAAAGAAGGACGAGTTATTTTGTGATTTCATCAGCGTATTGTATTTAATTTCACGAGGGCTCCTTCCAGGTGTGCAGCAGCTACGATGCTCCTGCCGCCCCTGTAACCTTCTGGCACGCTAAAGCCTGGCCATTACTGCGCGGAGTTCCCTTGCTGCCCACCCGCCACAGTATCAGGGAACTTTTGCCGTGATTTAGGAACTCGGCAGCACTTCTGACACCTGGTGGTCACTTTTTGGGAGTGCACGGTCCAGAAATGCTCCTGCCTGCAAAGGGGGTCACCGCCGCCTGCATGCCCGGCCCCACGCGTGGCAGGCTGCCCATTAGCTCTTCCCGCAGACGGTTTCATCAGGGAGATGTCATCTCTGGATAACGCGCAGGATCACGCTTTGTCCTGATTAAGATGCAACTGCAGATAGCGTAGAAGGACCAGATGATTTATGAAAAGTTAAAATATCTTACTTTATTTTGAAGCTTCGTTATTGTAAATAAATAATCAGATTCAAAATTCATTTTGTGTTTAAAAACTTATTCTTCAAGCTGGTGGGCTCGCCCGGCTCTGTTATTGGGCAGATGGAGACTAGTAAAATTGCCTAGGCTTGAAATAATGCAAACGAATTTTTTTTATTTGGTGATGCTGGGGACCCAGCTTGAGGAAAGCTCACCATGGAGTACATCTGTAGTTGCTCACATAGTTGAATAATCACACAAATAAAGCTGAGCTTATCTGTAGGACCGGCTTTCAGTCAGCACACAAAATGTAGGTGAATTGGTACTGCTCTAAAAATACACTTCCAAGGTTGGCTTCACGATTTACTGGCTCCTGCACAAAATGGCAAGACAGGTCAGCATCCTCTGATGCGAGATACTGTGATGACATGAGGCTATTACAAATCTACCAAAAGGAAAAAAGGGAACAAATAAGACTCTAAACTGACGAAAGAAATATGTAGAGCAAAGTCTGTTCTTTAAAGAGATTGAACTTCTGGGCTACGTGTCCAGCCTTTTTTTCTGCTGGGTATATTACCCTGGTGCCTGAGCTGGTGGTTCAGCTGTTACTGCCGAAGTATTTCTTGGACTGAGACGTGTGTGTCACAATCTGGTGTCTCTTGCTGCCAGCACTTGCACCCGGTGCTAGTGAGAATAGAAGAGTAAAATATGGCAAGGGTTCCCCCCGCGATTCAGATTACTTTTTTTTTTTTTAATTGTTACAGTTAAGGGAATCCCTAAAGGCAGTTCTTGCCCGTGAAGTGTTACCACTTTCTTTATATGTATTGAAACGAAAAGGAAGGAAAAAAAAAAAAAAGAAACCCTTATGGCTGTACTTGGCTTGTAGCATTTTTTTTTCTAAGTTCATGCCAGCATTAACAGATCTGTCAGAACAAAGCAAATGTGTCATATTGGCAGCTGTTACTTATGAGTACTTTTTCTTTATTGCATTTTGTTTTGTAATAATTGAGAAGCTTTTATGTCGAGCTCTGCATAAATGGTACTGAGTAGGAGGGTATGGGCATGCTTTCTATTATTCTGCCCCTCATGCATGTCTCCTTTTTTCGTCTTTCCAGAACCACACATTGAGCCAGCACGCACAGTGAGCCACTGGCACTACAGGACACCTCTCTGCAGAAGACTTGACGGTGGCACAGTGGGGAGGACCATTTGAACATTACATCCAATCAAAGTGTCATTTGCAACCCAGATGTAAAACTCTAATGATTTGGCCATGAGGCGCTGCTATTATAAGCAGCTGGAAATGAATATTAATGGAAGAGATTAAAAGTATTCCATGCTCAGTATTTTTTATTGTCCTGCTTCAGCTAGTGTACTTTAGAGCTTCTGCTTCTGACTGAATTTATAGTGTTAGATAAATCTGCTTTGATGCTGTTGCCCTTTGTTGCTTCTTGTATTATATTGATAGTTAAAGATTAGGTGTGATTTTTTTCTTTTTTGTTAACTGCTTTTTAATTGCAATTTTAGATAACTGTGCATTGTGATGTGATTGCTTGGCTATTGTCTGAATATTTCTTTTTAATTTTTTTAATTAAAGACTAATGCTTTGATTGGATTTGCCAGTTCACCGGACAGTGATTAAAACTATGTAATGAATATAATCGGTTTCAGTGCAACTGGATGGTCTGCTTTATAAATGTGACTTAATCTGATTGCAATAACTAGTACAGTTCAATAAAGGGAATACACGAGCTTAGCGTCAGCGGTTGTCTGTCTGTCAGTACACGCTGTATCACCACTGCTGGCTGATGTGTGTACACCACAAAGTGCTGGCTCACTCGACAGCGGAGAGCTTTCTCACTCCAGGAGGAAGGAAGATTGGGAGAAAGCGAAAGCCACGTTCCTGCGTCTGGTGTTGTGCTCGCTCCTGGATGCACCTCCCAGGCTCCCGTGGTAGGTTGAGGTAAGGTAAGAACATCTTCTTTGGTTCTGGGTGTGAAAAGGAGTTGCTAGCTTAACGACTTTTAGCTGTTAACTCTTAAATACTCTTAACTTTCACTCAAGTCAACGAGACGTGGTCTATAGCTGCTTTGACTCCATCTCTGCGCTTCTTTGTTTCAATACAAAAAACCCAGCTTTCTGGATTGTATACAAATGCACAAATACTGGATCAGGCCTCGGGGACCCTGGCAGGAGACTGTGTATTTCAAGCACACGGACTTCTAGGCCCACGGGTACTGTGGCTCTAGGTAGCTGCTGTACTTCTGACTCCTGAAACTGCCATCGTGCAGCCTAACAGAGCCACTTAGCAGGCATTTGCTTGTTTGTTTGTTTTTAACATATCGCGTGGTAATGAGGTAAGTTATCTCTCCAGTCCCAGAAACAGTCATTTTAAGGACTGTGGACGCCTTTGGAAAGTTAGTGAGATGCAGTTCTCATGGTATCCCCTGCTTGAATGAATCATAATCATCAGGGAAGATGTTTAGCAGTTGTGACAGCTGAAATGATGTGGTTACCCATTCCCACGATGTACAAGGCTCTCCAAGGCTGTGGCATAGGAACACGCACAGTTAGAGCCTTTCAAAATCGCTGTGCTGAACTGCAGCACAACTGGTTGTCATTGTACTGCGTCTGGGCTTGGAGCATGTAAGTGATATTTTGTAGGAAAAATGTTTTCAAGGACGTGTAGTCCAAATTAGTTTGTAGTCCCAAATTAGTTTATATAGCCAGTTTATTAACAAGTGCAAGGGCACAGCTTGTTGACGTGGCAGATGACGTTTTCAACATTTCGATTCCTGCTGGTGCTGCCAGTTATGTTGCGCACACGTAGCTCCTTCCAGACAGTGGGACATAATGGCCTGCAAGGGGAGGCTACTGGGCGTCATCAAGGTAGGGTCACCCCTACAGAAGGAAACAGCAGAGCAGGTCCAAGTTCTAGCTTGAGAGAAGTTTCAACTTTCTCACAAAAATGAAGCAATGTCCCACTTGGGGCAAACAATAGATATGTTTTTTACTCTGCCAATTATTCTGCTGAAATAGCCTTGCATGGACAGTCAGAATGAGTTCAGGCTCAAAATTTTGATTTGTGATAAATTTATGAATCCTAATGTAACAAAGCTAGGAATGACTTTTCTTAAGTCCAAAGAGGGCAGTTCTGGTTTTATCTAGCTAATTCTTAGCTCACTGTTTATGCAACAAAATCATTGTACTAAAATGATCCATTTCTAGAAAAAAGTGTAAGCTTTCTACCTGATTATTTCTCCATAAGCCGTGGCACAGATGTTTATAGGCTGAAAAATTAGCGACTGAAATCACCAGTTCATTGTTCTCATTCATAATGTATGTGTACCCCTAACTCATAGTCAACGGTTTAAAATGGGAAATGGAGCAGTGTCTTCAGTGCCGGCCCATAAACGTGCCCTCACAGGAAGAGCGAGCTGTGAACGTAGGTCAGCTGCCCTGCCAACAGCTCCTCGGCCATCTTCTCAGAGCTGAAAGCAAGGCAACAGCTTCTCACAGCGGATACACTGAGAAGGGAGGCTCTTTGCCGACCCTGGGTTTGGAATGATGCTTGATCCCTTCCGGGCAGGCCTTTGGAAATGACAAGGAAGATACAGGTTTCTGTCTTCAGGAAAAGGTTCTGTGTTGGGAATCCCAAGAGTGAGCTGCTGTTTCCATGCGACTCTGAGAGCTGCTTTAGTAGTGGTGTGCTGAAGCACATGCCTTTGTCTCGGCATTTCCCTGCTGACTGGTTAAAACTGGGTGTATATTCACCGTGCTGAGATGGGAACTCCCCATGTGGGGTCCTGTTCTGAGCTGCATGATTTTCCCCACCTGTACTGGGAAACGTGGGCACGGGGCCAGGGTGCTGGTGTCCACCAGCGCCCAGCAGGCTGGTGTATAACCTGCGCGTTGCATCTGCCTTGAACCCTGGCTGGACTGTGGGCAGGAGTGGAGGAAAGGAATGGTTTGGTTTTCCATCCTGCCTTTAAAAGTCAGGGAACCTGAAGCACGAGAGCGAGGGCTCTGGTCCTGCTCCATCTTCTGCCCTTCTGGTATATGAGCTTCATTCATGAGCACAAGTTGGGCGAGAGAGAGGGGCTGGACGGTGCCCACAGGGCAGGGAAAAAATTGAAACTGTGGTCTTCCTCTTCTGCGGGTGCTCTGGTATCTTGCAGTACTTGGGTAATATCCGAACACTAATGGATAAATGCTGCTTTTCTTAATTTTTTAAGACACTGTGCACAGAACTGCAGGGACACTTGCCGTGAATCTGCTGGGTTGTGTTGTGTTTTTGACACAACTGGGCCCGTGTGAAGAGTCATTGTTATAACGACAGCACACACCACGGTGCTGTCTCCGTGCCTGCTTCCCAGGCGGGGTGTGGGGGTGACAGCCACTGCGAGGAAGCGGAGGGAAAGCCGTCTGCTCTGCTGCTGCCGCCATGGAGCTGCGTCTGCAACGTGCTGGGCACCCGCAGCTCCCAGAGTTGGTCCTCAGCCTATGCCAGGACCCAGCGCTGTTGTCTGGTCCCTTTTCCAAGGCCGGAGCCTCCGCAGGCGGGGCTGTGCCGGCTGGGGCGCCGGGTAGCAGAGCTCCGCAGCCCCACGCGGGGCCTTGGTCTGGTGGCTCCCGCGCGAGTGGTTTTTCGGCGCTGCTTGTCCCCCTCGGGAGCGGGGCAGAGCACCCTGCACTGGGACGGAACACAGCTTTGCTGGCATAGCTGCAATCACACCTGGGAGTGCTTCGCCGGCGTAGTATATAGTCCCTCTATCCGTTAAAAGCTCCTAGGGAAAACAGAGCCTAACTGCAGGTGAAGAAAGATAATATTGCAGCTTCTGGTACGTGTTTGTGGTTTCACCCTTTTCTTAGTGGCCGAGAAGGCGTTTGGAAAACAGTCAGAAACATTGGCTCCAAAGATGCCTGTATTTCAACAGCTACAGCACGTTGAAAATGGGATGGAGATCCCTTCAGTAATCCCTGCGCTGCTTCCCTGCCGACCTGTGCGCTCGCAGCTCCTGTGCGGTGGCATTGCAGACACGGGCTGGCTCAGGCTGCTCCAGGCCTGGGTGTCGTGGGTGACTCACAGGTAAGTGCAAACCAGAATTGTCAAAATTCTTGCTGAAGATGGTCTTTAGGCAAACGTCAGTTTATGATCCAAGTGGCATTAGGGCCAGTATAGTGTTAGAAACCACGAAAAACATTTTAAATGTATAAAGAATTGTGGTATAGACAGTATCTTCAAGTTTAGGCAAATACTGGAATATAAATTCATATTAACAATAGATTAACAAAGAACTTGTATTTGTAGCAGTTCACAAATCCAGAAAGCATTGAATATTTAGTCAAGAAGTAGCAACCAGTACCTGCAGGTGATAATATTGTCTACATAGTCAGCTTTACACATTGTTTTATTCGGTGCTTCTATAGATACTCGTCTGATCTTCAGCACGGGGTCACCACCTTTGGTCAGGTGCCTCGGAGTTCTGGAAAAAGCAAGTGCTTAGCCCATCGCCTCCAGAAGAAAGGGAGAGAAAAGAAGTTTGGGGACCATTTGAGGGGAGTGAGTGACTGGTCGCTTTGTGCTGGAGCATCTTTGAGTGGGCTGGGAAAGGTCACTCCACTGAGCAGCGGCTCAGAGGGGATAGGAAAGGGAAAAATCAGAGGGGTGAGGGGGCCAAGGGGCAAGTCCCTCCACAGCATTCCTGCCCTCCAGAGGAGGTAAGGGAAAATCCACCCTCTGGCAGCCGTTTTCATTGCAGGGAATCCGCACATCCCGTGTCCAGGTGCACATCTCGCTTTCTCCTAGCAGCGTCTAAGGGCAGGTTGGGGTTTGGTGAGTTTGTCTGGCTTTTAGCGTGTGTAAATCACTCCGTGGTATGGGCAGTGAAGGCTTTTCCCCTGGTTTGCACACGAGGTCTCCCCGTTGCGGCCCGTCCCCTGAAGCAGCGTGGTTTCTGCGAGCCCCTCTCCACCACCGAGAAGAAGGACGCCCTGCAGGCGCCGTCATGGGTGCGAGCACTGCGCTCAGCAGGGCATGGCCACAGACACCCGGCTGGCGGGAGCTGCAGCCGCCACCGGGCTCTGGAGCTGCCGGGAGCCTGCCTTGCTCTTCATCGCTTGGTCTTTTTTCTTTCCTCCCTATTTTTGCCTCTTGTGAAATTGCCCTTAGTTTTACCCATCTTCATGACATTGCCGTCATGGTCACAACTTTAAGCTCCCTCCCCTGCAAGTGGCAGCCAGGGCTCGTCTTTTGACCTGTTTGTGAATTATTGTTACCTTCCTGAGGCTGAGCAGGTTAGGTGACAGAGCGAGGCCGCCTGTCTACGGGAGGTGTCTGAGGGAGAAAGCACCCCAAGAGAAAGACAAGCCAATTACTGCATCACCTACAAGATTGCTAACGAAGTATGGCCTCCACTGCCCTAATAACGAGCTGCCATTCAACCACGTGAGACCGTCCTTTTCTGAGGAAAAAAGCAAGGCATTTCCCTGTGTCCCGGAGGTGCCGGGGAGGAGGGGGCCTGGGCAGCACCTCGCACGGGCCCGACCCTCACTGGGGCTGGGGGCGCTGGCAGGGAACGTCCCCGCGCTGCCCCCGGCCCTGCCCGTGCCGCGTGCTGCCCCGCTGCGCTCCGCGGCCGTCCCCTTCCGTCTGCCCTCCCGGCCATCTGCGTCCCCGCCGCGGGCGGCCGCTCCGCCACGCAGCGCCGCTGACCTGGCCCGCGGCNTTGGCGAGGGCGCGGGGGCCGCTGGGGCCAGCGATGAGCAGAAGCGGCCGGGTCTGCCCAGACGCGCCCCTTCCCGCAGCGGGAGGGGAGGTGGGCGCCCGCCATGCCCTGGGCCTCCCTGCGGGCTGCCGGGCCACCCCCATCTTCCTGCGGGGCCTCCCTCGGCCTCCTCTCGCAGCGGGGAGGCCGGTGCCCTCCCAGCCGCTTTGGGCCTTTTTTTTTTTTTTTTTTAAATCAAATCTCTGTGTTTTGTTTTCTGAGGCCGGTCAGTTTTCTGCTGGCAGGGAGCCGAGCTGCCCCGAGCTGCAGTGGGGGGTCCCGGCCACTGCTCAGCCCCCACGGCAGCCTTGCCCAGCAGGGGCTTCACCTGCCCCTTTGTGCGGATTTCGTAAGAAATGTCGCGCTCCAGGGCTGGTTCGGAGAGCTTTAGGGATGTCAAAGCCCCCAGGTGAAGAAATGTTGTGAAAGTATTTTCACTATTTTATCCATAGCTGGTGTTTACTACTACGTCTGTAGCACAGCGGCGTCAAGCTGCTCGAGCAGGCTGTAGAGGCAATGCCAGGTATTTGCCGAGTTGTGGGAGAATGTACAGATGAGGTTTTCTGGATTTTGCTTCTCCTGACGTTCCCAAAGGCGCGTTGGCTGTACGGCACAGACGCATCCTCGGGAAGCAGGGACAGGAGAGCTAGTGCATTGCGGGACTCTGCTGTGTCTGAGAAAGCCTTGTAAAAGAGCCTTCTGAAAAACATCTTTAGCCCCAAAATCTTTTAGTACCAACTAAAATCTTGCTTTGAACTTAAAAGAAAAAAAAATTTATCTATGTCTTCAGCTCTGCGTGGCTGGAAGAGGTAGTGTGATCCTTCCCTCACAATGAACAAGCGAGCAAACAAGCCCTCCAAGCCGCGTGCTGAAGCCGTGTCCCTGAGGGGCTGGGTTCTTCTTTACCTGGCCTTTAATTTAAAAGGGAGGGAAAGAGAAAGAACGTCTTTTTTCCTGGTCGAAAGCAATGCAATAAATAAGTGCATCTTCTTCTTCTTCTTCCTGTTGCAATTTATAGGCACTGTACCTCAAGAAATTGGCATCTACGCATGAAACTATAAAATATACATGCCATTTGCAAAAGATATGGCTTCTACTGTGCATTTTCTGGTTTATTCAAAAGTATCTCAGTGCACGCCTGCCATAAAGGGAGGGTTAAGGAAGTGTGCAAATGAGCTCAGCTAATGCTTTTGTAACGGTGCTAAAGAAATGGTCGAGAGCTTCCATTAGCCTCATGTAGCAGAAACAATTTGGGTTGCAAAGGGGGAACGACAGAGTTTCACCCGAAGTAGGACCCGGAAACATTTTTCTTCATGAGGGCTCTTGTGGCTTAAGACTTGATCAAGTGTTGCATAATTCCTAATAAATATGCAATATGTTATATTACAGTGTATATCCGCAGTGCTCTAAAACACTCAGACCTGGAAGATGAGGCCTGAACCGAAAGAAAAAAGATCTTGTGCGCAGGCAATGGAAAAAGAGGTGGGTAGACTGAAAGGAGAAGGTGGGCAACACCTAACTGTAGCACAGCAGGTGGACACAGTGCGTGAGCTTAATTTTGCCCCTCTCTCCCTAATGGGCCTGGTAACTTCTGTGACAGTGCCAAGAGCAATTGTGTTTAAATAAAATCCTGTCTTTCACTCTGGTTTCAGGCTTGAGGTGAGGGGGTGTGTGGGTGCAAACACAGTGCCGGGGAGGTTCTCCACTGAGCAAAGCCACGTACATGATTTCCGGGTGGTTGTAGGTTTGTACCAGCTGTTTCTATTACTAGATAAACCTGGAGTTTTGGTGATCGCCCTCTTCCATGTACACTCATCTGCTCTGTGGCTAGTTGCAGCATTTTTTTCAAATCCCAGATCTCTCTTTTTGCTTTTTCTACATTTCCCTCCCTCGACCTTTCCCCACACCCCCAGCAGCGGCACCTGCGTGATTTACCGTTTGCCAGTGCTCGTACGGTGACTGTGGGGTAAGAGTAAGTCTGATGCAGAAGAATCTGCTGGTTTTGGTGTGGCTTGAGAAAGGCTCGGTGACAGTGGGCAGAGGCACAAGAGCAATGGGAAGTTCTGCACTTGTAAATTTTCTTTATGGCTGCAAACTGATTATTTGATGAAAGGACATAAGAGGAAGCTGAGATACAGGTACCCCACTTGGGAGGGAGGCAACCGTTACTGGTAGGTAGGATGTGTTTGTAGTAGCAAACAGGAATGCTAACTTCCCTTCTCTTAATGAAGAGTTTAGCACCCTAATAGAGCATAAAATGCAAATTAAGTCCAGAGTCACCCCTGCCCTCATTCTTCATTTCGCAGCCTAAATCCAGTTATTGATACATTACATTAAAGAACACACCAACCTTCTTTGCCTTCTGGTGACTGCCAGAAAAGTGCTCCTTCTTTCATGTTACACTGCAGATGTGTACACAACCATTTCCCTTGCCTTCAAGGAGTTAAATGTGCACATGTGTAAGGCACACTAGGATCAGAGCCTTAGGTAATCTAGTGATACTGGATGACTTGACTGTGCGTCATTAGCTCAACGATGCACCAAGCTCAGGGAGAGGGAAAAAAACCCACAACGAACCAACACCCAAACCCTGAAATATATCTGTGTGTCAGAGAGAAATCTAGAGGGAGGGGAGAGGAAAATACAGTCAATATGTTACGGTTCATTTAAGATGCTGAAAAAATGTTTTGCATTTTTTTGGTGGGGTTTTTTTGGTCAAAAATGTTATTGAGAAGAGAAACACAAAATGAGAGAAGAACCAGTGAGGAAACCAGAACACCCGCATGGCATGTGAAACCCCATCGGAACAAACGGACAAGTAGGTGCTGGAAAATATATATTCAAAGCCATACGGATACATGTAAGCACCAGAACTGCAGACTGGGCCTGGAAAAATGACTCTTTCTTTGCAGAGCTCTGTGTTGTTCCTTTTCCGAGACCTATTGGTGCTTCCTATTCAACCAGAGCTCCCCTGCTCAGCTGTATGTCACTTTGCCCATAAGGGTGTTCAACAAATATTTTGTATCCAAGAGAGACTCATTAATGTCTTTCAAACCGGATGCAAGTTTCTCATTACTCTTCTGCATAGGTCTAATAATGGGAGCCTCCTCTAGAGATGCCCTACGCAGATGTCTTTAGGCAATGTTGATGGCATGAGGCAGGAATTGTTTTCACTGGAAGATTTATAACCTTACAGCCTTTCCAAGCCTAGGCAGTGCACGTGGACTGAGGACCAGCAGGCAGGGTTTTCTGACTTCTGCACTATTCTCTAATACTGACTAGCCTGGAGAAATCATTTTGGTCTATGTTTTTGCTGTTCTGGGTCCTCAGTATGAGGAATGAAATGTCAGGGGGTTTTCAAAGGTACTGAATGTTTCTGACTCCTATTTGAATTGAAGCTGCAGGTTTTGAGTCCTTATTAAAAAAAAAAACCAAAAAACCAAAACCCCAAGCCCATAGATCTGAATTTAGGACTCCCCAAATCAGAAGCCACTTTGAAAGACATGCAGAAGCACAGAACAGCCGATAGATTTCCATATCCTGCAGGGTTTTGGCATGAATCCCCTTCTTTGGTTCCAGGCAGAAAAATACAAAGAGGCGTCTGTGAATAGGACCTCGCTGGGTGTCCAGCCCTCTGAGTGAAATTTCCTGTGCAGAGGATGGTCTCGGCCTACATTTTCTAGTTCTTACATAGAATTTGTTTCCTGCTATGCTAGAAAAAAATGTATAAAAATATAAAACCCTCAGTGAATTCCCACCTTATAGAGCTACTTCAAACTGTACAGGCAGAATTTGTACCGGAGGAGTTGGTATTGAATAGGGTAGTTCAAGAGAGACACCAAAGCTCAGCAGAGACATCCTTTAAAAATTATTTGTCTTGTCTGCAATATTTTGTAAGTTGATCCAAATCAGGTTTTGGAGTAACACCATTAAAGTCAACAACCAACACCCAGGATGAATCTAGCTCTTAAAGTGCCATTCAGGCTCCTTGAGAGACACACATCCCAATGACTCCTTTAGCAGTCATTAAACCAATTATCATCTCAGTCTATTTCCAACAATTATCATCATAGACTTTTTGGGTTTAATCAGCTTTTTAATTGACCTGTGAATAAGACAGGAGATACAAAAGTCTCCCCTGATACCTCAGGTGTAACTATTACACACCTAGCATTGCTGTGCACGTGAAATAATTTACATCATAATACTGATCTGAGGCTGGGATATGAACAATGATGTTCCTATAAATTAAGGATAAAACAAATTAAACGCAGTACAGGAGAAGAAGAGGAAGTAGTAATCCATAAATAGAATGTCACCACAATTGGTGACATTGCTTCTGGGACTTCCTTGGCCAGCAAACTTTGGAGCTGGAAAAAGCTTTTTTTTTTTTTTTTTCCCTAAAACTGTATGCAACACACTGAATGAATTGTAAGTGACACAAAAAGTTTTGACCATCTCTTAATTGCTACAGTTATAGAATTGAGTTGCAGAAATGTCTTCAGACAATTGCTTAGGCCTTTAAAAATAAACCATCCATTTAGGCATATGTCCCTCCTGCAAGCAACTAACTTTTTTAATACCACTTGCCTTGGTACAGCACTGCAAAGTGGCCTGAATGCAGCAATTTGCGGGATTTGGCACTGTGAGCCCCGCAAGCACTTAGCAAAAGCAATTGTGTAGCTCCATTGAAAATCCCGCATATCATGCTGTGGGGAGCCAGCACTTTTTATCTGTCGGCACTGTTGGTGACAAATATTAAAATAAAAAGTATGACACTATAGGTGCTTCAAAATTCAAACTGCAAGTTTCCTACTGCGGGACTTCTAACCATGTAATAAAGTGCAGGGAAGAAAGCAGAGTTCAGACCCCATGCTGTAATAAAGGCAAGGAAATCTTAAGTGTTCAAATACATAATTCATTCTCTTCTGAGACGTTCTACCAGGTTTCTACCAGTAAAGATTTTAATTTGTGCCACGATGATACAATCTTTAATTTCTCTTTTCCCTCCAGAGAGAGCTGGGGAGCGCGGGGGCAGACCTGCTCTTTGCGGTGGGTGGAAGCGAAGGGTCAGAGAGCTCCTCTGCAGCTGGCGAGGGTGCAGCGGCCCCGCAGGGCCAGCCCGGGCAGGGGAGAAGGAAACTCCCACCTTCTGCTTGCTGTGAAAGTGCCTGCAAGAAAGTCACCGCAACAGCCAGTGAGTTTTGTTTGTTTTAAATAGAAATACTTTGCACCTTAAATAACATCTTACTCCAAGGATCTCAAAACACATAGCAAGCGCTGGCTGAGCCTCAGCTTTCTGTGGGGAGGTAAGTCCCTGTTCCCACCTCTCATTTTGCTGTGTTTCCTGCTGACTTGAAGTCTCTACTGCCATATCGTTTCACAGCCTTCAAAAATAGAATTTGAAACACATGGCTTTAAAATTTTCTTATTAGCTATGATCTTGAGCGTTTATTGCTTTGTTGTATAACTATTTGTGACTGTACGTTAATATTTTATGTTAATAACAGCACAAAAATCACAAGGAAGAAGTAACTAACGAGAAATTAAAAACGACTTTGGGTGTGGGTGGGTACGCATTGCGTCTGCATACGCAACAAGTTACTGAGAAGGTATTGACCATCTAAATGAGCAAATGTACCCCTGCTGAAAGTCCAGCGGAATCACTGCATTTACATCAGGGATAAATTTGGCTCAACTGTGAGAAAAATGCACGCATTTCACTCTGCAGTGGTCATTTAACCTAAATTATACACATTGATCTGTGCGCCCCCCTGGTGTTAGCATACAAAAGCAACTGGATTACACATTCAGATGTAAAGCTACAGCAAAATTGGCTTTGACCTATTTACTTTTTCTAATCCAGCCTCTTAAGTCTAGTTATTTTCTCTCTAAACCCTGATCTTTTTTCATTCTTTCTCAAATGACACCCATCTCGTCCCAAAACGTGATGCCCGGTACAGTGCTTGGCAGTCAGCGCTTTAGAGACTGTTGCCTTAGATGTGGCTTGGTCGTCCCATACGTGGCTATTCTGGCAGCAAAGCTTGAAATCATGGGATCTCTGCACCGTTGCTATCTTTTCTAGGAGGAAGCCCAGGAATAGTTTTCATATTCAGTCTCTAAAACATTTTAATTTTATTTTAATATTTATTATTTTACAAAACAGTGCTAGAAGCTAGTACCATGTCCTGCCCCTTGGTCTTTACTGGCATTACAGTTTTCCTCTTGCCAATCTCCTTTTCTACCCATGCTTATAATGTGTTTAATTTGGTCTCCACGCACGCTTATTTAGAATATCCTTTCATTTGATACCATCTGAGGGGTGCCTTAGTGTGGCGTTTAGCTTTTCAAGTCATGCTGTTGCATTACTGATGATCTAAAGATGCGAGGCAGAGTATACAAGGAAGAAGCAACATTACTTCTCTAGGTGAAGTAATAATAATAAAAAATTTTAAAAGAACAAAAAGGTGGTGAGGCCCTGGAACAGGTTGCCCAGGGAAGCCATGGATGCCCCATCGCCGGAAGTGTTCAAGGCCAGGCTGGATGGGGCTTTCAGGAACCGGGTCTAGTGGGAGGTGTCCCTGCCCACGGCAGGGGGGTTGGAACTGGATGATCTCTAAGGCCCCTTCCAACCCAAACCATTCTAGGATTCTGTGATTTTTACGACAAGCTTTCAGGCATTAAACCCATCTCCTGGTTCTTTTGCACAGCCATTAGCAAAGCTTTCAAATCCTACCCCCTCCTTGTACAACACCCATCTCTGCAGCGCCCCCTCCCCGGCCCCTTTATGGAGTCAGTGACTTTCACTGCGTCACGACTGCCATCCCTCTTAGGACAGGACCGTGTCCGCGTGTGTCACTGTCCTCACCCTGATCGGCGCGCAGCGGCTCCTGCAGACTGCTACAGCCCAACTCTGCCGCGCCGGTTATGTTGTGCTGATGGCACATGGCATCCTCTTGCTGAAAAGACATTGTGCCAATCTGCCCTGAGTAAGAAAAACTGTGCCCCCCGTGACCTTGCTGAGAAGGCTCCTATCAGTGTCAGGGACGCCAGGGCTTTGAACTGCAGATCCAGGCAAGTGGGAACATCACGTTCCCGTTTGGGTCTCCAACAGCATCAGCAGCGAAGGCAAGGTCCCAGGGCAAGGGCTCCCTGCGCGCGTCCCCAGGGTGGCACAGCAGTGCTGTCACACAGCAGAGCGGGGTGACGCCAAAGCAGAGTCTGGCCCTGGCGACAAACCTTCGCCACGGTGCCAACTGCTGTGAGAAAGCGCCGGTCCTCAGCTCCTGTGCCCAGGCTTGCTCTGTCAAGAAAATATTAATGTTATTCCATGCTGCTTTCTAACAGCTCTTCAGGGTTGGGAGAGCGCTAGCTCTGATACCTTGCTGCAAGAAAGACTAGTAAATTAGAAGCACGAGCCTGGTGCAGCTGGGTCGAAATGTGTTAAAACAAACAATTAAAAATAATAATAATAAAAAAACCCCAGAGCACCCTCTGCCTACTTCAGCTTAAGGGAAAGGTCTCTCTGACTCTCCCTGCTCTGAGGCTACACTGAGGCTCTTTGACTCTGCTCTGAGACTGGCTGACACTACTGGTTCCACACTGTATCAAGACACTCCAACTGTGATCTGAGACCTGGAGCAGAGTGGGAGCATCTTGACACAGTGTCAAAACAGTAGTCAGAGCGCATGGACGCAGCACTGAAAGGCTTTTGTCTCCCAAATGAAAAGGAGCTGGATTATTTTCATCTTTTTTCCCCCCTTTTTTTTGTTTTTTTTTTCCAATAATGGTAGCTTTCTCTTAAATAAAAAAACCCCACAGCTTATTTGCAGGAAGAAAGGGTGACATGTTCTCCCCCAACACTTCTTATTTGATAAAGCAACGTGACAGACAATGGCTTCGCTGTACAATGCACTTCACTAAAGCAAAGTTCTTTGGCTTTGGAGAAGTAAAAGGCTATATTTGCAAATTATGCCAACTTAGGAACCAAAAGGAGTTAATCCTTTCGTGATACTGCACGTCAGTCATCTGTATCTTTCTGCACGTTTGTGGGTTTTGTGTATTTTAGAATTGCATTTTTGTACAGTAACATTCATTTGATCTGACTAATAATTTAGCACATAGTGTTGCTCACCTCTCTGCCCACAAAATTCAAGCTGACTTTTGGTAAGAATACCTATAAATTCAGATATTTGAGTGTTGACCAGTATTCATCAACAAAAGAAATTAGTTCAATTGTCAGAATGTGGCAATGCCTGCTGAGACAGGTTTCTTTTCTGCAGATGAGATGGTCTTAATGTTACATGGACTGTGACTTTATAACAGGTTGAACTCATTTATTTTAAAAAATGAGAATATAGTTGAATTTATTTTTCCTTGCTGGGGTCACAGGTACCAAGGAATTAGCAAAACTGTCTACTGAATGTTTTATAGATGGTGGTGTTTTTGCTGAATGTTAAATGAAAACAATCCATTAAAATAAAAAATGAAAATTCTTTTTGTTTCCTTTTCCTCTTGGGCCTTCTCAAAAGGAGGTCGACACCGACCCAGTTTGAAAAATACTTACCTAAGCCAATCACTGCCCAGCATGTATTCCCTTGAGCAACTTGAGTGGGCATGATGCCATCTGAACAGATGGGCATTACTGTAGGCAACCAAGAGACCATGCATGTGAATCAAGTATGGGTGTTTACAGCATCATTTCCCTGATGAGAATGTCAAAATGGCAGCCCAGGCCGAGCCTTTGGCTCAGTTCAGTTGCATTTCACTAATTCAGCTCTAAAATGGACAACTCCATGAAATAAATAATTAATGTGGAGTTGTGCGGTCACGATTTTACTTCTTCGAATTGGGCAGAGTGAAGTGGGTAATGGACTGGCTGAAAACAACGTGCCCGACTCCTCTGTTCCAGGAAGGCTTGCTGTTTTGTAAAATGAGGGCAGAGAAGCCCCCACGTCTATGCTAAGGCTAACATAACAAACAGGCAGGCAGAGCAGTACTACAGATGTGCTCGGAACTGGGAGAACAAAACATTTTCACATTTTTTAGGAAGGCATCTGATTTCAGATCAAAATTAAAATAGTATAAAATGGGACTAACATGCATGATGTGTCTGAATATACCAGAATAATATACCACGGCAAGGTCAGATCCTTAAAGTTACATATATTGACTTAGGAATTCATTCCTGACCTGAAGAGAGATGCACATAAATGTTGCAACGTTTTTGAGCCCAGCACTCGGCGTAATTCCTGTATCTGTTGAATGAAGTGATTTCTACTGAATTATCATTGGAAGTCCTCTACCATCTGTTACAAAGAGGACCTTAAGTACAGAAATAAAGACTGAATTTGAATATTAAACCAACAACTTTATCTACTTTAAAAGACTATATATAGCGTTATGTATCCTGGAAGCTTGATTTAAAGTATGTGTCTGTTATTATTTTATTTTTCTTTTGATGGTCAGTTGTATTTGCTTTGCTCTGACTTCCGTGTGGTTGTGTAATACTAACTGCTTATGTAGCCTTCAGGTTTAGATTTGATAATCTAACTTCTTGCTTTCCCAAGTGAGTGGCTAGTCAGCCTGAATTTGAAGAATTGGGATGCTGAACCATCAATATCAGGTATGAAATACTTGAGTACATATTTCTTTCAGGTATAATGCAACACCTTATTGGTAATAGCTAAAACTCCCTGTGTTTTAGATTTGAATTATTTGTTCCTGATCTTTTTTCTTTTTTTTTCTTAATAATCTAGTTTCTGCTTGGGAGATTTCTAGAAAGTACCCAGTGACTTTTACATCTAGTCCTATCCCTTAGTTGGGGAATTCAGGCCAAAAAAAAAGCAGCGGCTTTTCGAAAACAGAAGATAAAAATAAAAAATAAAAATAGTGCTTTTCCAACACTTAGTTGGGACAAAGAGTATCTAGAGCGTGTCTTTTTCTGTATGGAAAATACTGCAATATTTTCGTCTCTTATTTCAAGCTATCAAAATCAACCTTTTCATTTGTCTTCTATAATGTGTTATGATGGCTCCGACTTCTGCCATTAGACTTGCTAAAACGCTCTGTTACCTTGTATTTCATTTTCTAGGGAGCGTAATGTTTATTTTCTTGCTCGATGTCATGGTAACAGAAACACTTCCTTTATATTATATCTAAGTTTGTGTTTTAAATACAAGCAGGGCAGGTTGGAGATTGCTGTATATCCCATGTGGAAAGACGGCACTAGCTTTCTGGGTGCCAGCACATACTCCCAGCTGTTGCTGTTGCTCTAGGGTCACAGATGCATCTCACACTGAATCTGTTAAAAATGCAGTAGCTATGCTTGGGGACACAAGCTCAAATTTTCAGGGCCTGATTATTCTGTTAGTTTCATATGTGCAATTCCCACTGAAGTCAGCAGAAGTAGTACATGCAAACCTGACAGGCTAATTTGGAGCCCAGAACCGCAAAGGGTGTAATTATACATTCGATTTCTGTGGGTACTCGAGGTCTCACTCTCACCCCTCTCCATGATGTTAGGATTTACCACAGCTTTTAAGGATTTGGATGGATCCAAAAATATTAGGTTACTTGCGATATTTTATTTTCAAATGATCAAGGGAGGAAAAAGAGATCTGAAGTATATGAGCTCATGTTGGACAAGCCCAGAAAGAAAAATGTGTTCTACAGTGCTCTAAAACCGAGTAAGAGTAATACAATGTATGGCATATTATGTACAGAAAAGAAATGTGAGACCCTGAGGGATGAAGGCAAACTAATCAAAGGAATAGCTAATCGCCTAGAAGGAGAGAAGGGAACAACCTGCCTCTTCCCGAGCCCACTCAGTTCTCCGTTCTGAGGGCCAGCATACAGACTACTGGGACCTGAGGCAAAGGTCTCCATGATTTTATCCAAAAGGGGTCAAATTAAAGGCAAATTCTTTATGTCTGTGTATTTTATTCTTTTATCAGAAATGGCCAATTTCTTCCACACAGGAAACAGAGCCAAGTATTGGGGCTGGACCACTGCTGTCACGTTTGCACAGACTTGTACAAAGTGACTTATGCCTGCTCTGCCACAACGCACCGGGGGCAATACTGCTGGTTTGCTTGGCCTGCTGGCTGATCAGCGTCTCGCGGCAAAGAAAAATCTCAGGTAAAATGGATTTGGCACCTGGATCATTAGTAGGTGATCCGAGCAGACGACCAGTAAGGTCTGAGCAAGCTGCCACTTGTTCCACCACGCGAACAGAGATCAAGGACACCTTTAATACGATGCTCCCAGTGTCAGTGTTAACTCTCTTTCTCGTCTGTTTTCAGATTAGTAGGACTGAGAAACCCAAGGAAGAGAGCGGGGCCGGCGTGACGCTGCTTACACTGGAAGGTACGGCGGTTGGCTGAGCTCACGGAGAGCAGAAGCACAGCCGTCCACAGGAACTGAAGGCGCCCGACAATACAGAGGGCGGGCGGGCGCTGCGCTCTGCAAGATGGGGCACACGGAGGCCTGCCGAGCCCCTCTGGTAGCCTGCAGCTTTGGGAAATGGTGAAGGTGCAGCCGTAAGAATCCGCAACTTCTCTGGTGCTGGCCAAGGGCACCACTCGGTACTGGCAGGAGGAGGTGAAAAGCACCGTTTGTGTTAGGAGTTATTAATGAACGGTTTTTAAACCATTCGCGTCATTTTCCTGTGATGACAGCAGCTGACCATGCCATTGAAATAAAGTAGGAGTTTTTAGCCTGCAACACTGAAAAAAATTATCCTGAGGCCGAGGGTGGTGAAGGCTGGTTTGTCAGGCGGTGTGTGAGGCAGCCGCGGGACAAGATGGCGCCACGCACGAGGGGTGGCCACGAGGCGCTTAAAGACTCTATTAATCTTACATTTTCTGGGCTGTGGGAGAACTCGACTCGCGTCCCCCTTTGCCGAGCAGACACCGGGCCGGCCCCACGCGGCGGGGACGGGGCACCCCGGGGGCGGACGCTCGGCCGGGCCCCACCGGCAGCCGGCGGCTCACGGGGCTGAGCCGGCCACACCCGACCCGGCCCGCAGCCG
>VZSF01000891.1:249708-308518 GCA_013398295.1 Chionis minor
CCGCGGTGCGCCGGGCCGGGCCGGGCCGGGCCGGGCCGGGCCGTCCGGCGGAGGCGCGTCCCGGGGAGCCGGGGCTGGAGCCCCGGTCTGCGGGTCCTCCGTTCCCTCCCTGCAGAGCCTCCAGACCCGCCCTCTGCGCAGGCTGGTGGCGGCGGCGGTGGGAGCGAGGGGCCCAGGTGGGTCGGTTCGGCTGCAGCGCGGATCGCGGCCACGCCAAGGCTCGCCCCAGGTGCCCCCTGGCTGGGAGCGCTGGGGACGGAGCAGCTGGAAGGGCCGTCTCCACCCAAGCACCCCCAGGTCACGGTCAAAGCTTCGTGGTCGTGGTGGGGACCGGCTGGCCTTGGCTGTAGCAGCTCTGCCCCAGGAGGCCACGCTCACCTCAGTCACACCTTGTATTTGCTCTCTTCATCAGGGTCGCCTAAATACTTTTAACATTAATATGTGGCTTTTATTTTCACTTTTAAACAGTTCTTACGTAGGAAAGCACCTAACAAGATGAGGTTCTGGCACCAAGTACTTCAACATTAGAGTAGATGGTTGTACGTGTCAACTGTGTGGAAATAAAGCTGGTACTCGGCGAATCCAGGATGTCATGAATGCAGAGGAGGGTCTGAAGGGCGATGGCGGGGGTAGTCGGCTCAGGAGAGGAGAGACATAAGCCAGGAGTGGGAAAGATGGGAAAGAGAACAGTAAGGGATGGCTCGGCAGGGCCAGACGTAGGGCAGAGATCGCTGAGCCTGCATTCAGAGGGGATCAGAGAAATATACGACGTTCCCATAGTTTATGCAGCACAGTTCTTGTCAGTTTTTGTAATAATATTTTTAATTTTGAAAGAAATCCAGAAGGTGAGCAGAGCAGACAGCCTGCATTATTGGGGAGAACAGTAAATTAAGGACAGTCCTGTGGATGGAGAATAAGTTGTCTGATTTTTACAATAAGTTGTCTGATTTTTAGCTTAGTGAACTGAAAGTAATGGTGGGATATCCAGAAAGGAGTGTCAGAGATACAGAGATAGATGGGGAGAGGTGAGATCAGGAATCAATGAAATAAACCTGCCGTATAATCTTGAGAAGGGTTAAGGTGCCTTAGTAACTAGCATGGGGGAAGGAGAAAATACAGAAAAATTAGTGCTGCTGATGTGTACTGGGAGAAGAAGGATGAAGGTTAGCAGAGGAAAAGGAGGGTCTCTCAGAATGAGAATAAGTGACTTGCTTTGGATGGGAATGAAGGATATATGTTACAAAGACTGATAGAGGAAACTGAATCTGGTGAGGAGACCTCTTGGTATGGCCAAGAGGTGGTCTTTTGAGGTAGTTTGTACAAGTTTGCATAGTCAGGAGAGGGAAAAGGTTTAAAATGTGGAACAATTAGCCACAAATTAGCTTTTGTGGAGCTAACTTTAATACCAGTTAGGTATCAAAACAGGTCCTAGCTGTGTGCCTCTGTGTGTGTGTACATATATATATATATATATGTTTATGCTGAGGCTGCCCCTGAGCATCCTGGGGGGGGTTCCATGTGAGCGTCTCTGCCCTGAAGTGGCGAGGCGGCAGTTCTGTGATGGGGGTTGCCCTCTGTGGGTGTCTTGTACTGTGGCTGTTCTGGCTTATCCAGTGAATTTAGATTCCCAGCTCATTCCTACAGGGAGCAATATATGCAGCAGATGTTTGCAGTGACACAAAACAGTCTTTCAAAGGAGGCCGCATTTTTTCAGTCAACCCAAATACGTTCCTGTGTGAGAGTGGCAAAGCAAACCAACTGAAGATGTGTACAGGATTGTAACGTGAATTTCTAGTGCATATGTATATTCTTTTTCGGTGTAGGGACAGCTAGTTCTTCCAGATGTGTCTGCTGCACACCAAGGACTAGCTCTTTGCGCAGGTTTTGATTCTGGGTTGCAGGTAGCTTGTATTTTGTCACTGGGTTTTCACTGCATCTCTGAGGTAATTCTGCTTGTCTGGTGACAGGCCGTGGTAGCACTTCAGGTGCACCTGGCTCCGTGACTCCCACTCCCCTCTCGTAGGGGAGAGGTGAGTTCTCTCACGTGATGTGACAACAGCGATGTGAACAGTTGGTCTAAATTGTACATACCGTATAGAAATTCTCCGCAAATGCAAATGCATTTGTACTCCATTGCGTTTTTTAACTAGGGAATAAGAGCAAGTTTTAATAACCAGGAAACAGTGACAAGTTATTCATGTAGCTATCATAATAAGTGCCTTTGCTTCAGAGAAGAAGTTGGGTAGAGGCAGACAAATAAATACAAACTAAAAGTGCTCTTTTGTGAATTTGTTTTGCAGATGTTTTCATGTCACTGATATTTTTTATTTAGTGCTGCTATTAACTACACACTGTAAAGCAGAGCCAGCATTTGGAAAATGCAACTTGTTCCTCAAGGAAAGGAATGAGGAAAGATGTTTCAGTGGGAGACTGCAAGTAAAGGGTGTAAATACAGCACTTAGCTGTGACTCACTTTGCAGATCCTGGCCTTGCAGACATACGTTTTGATAGAGCTTTGCACTTGTACTCCAGTGTCGTTTCTTGTTTCACCTCGCGGAGTAGCTGCAGGTTCCTGGTGAAAGGAGCTGTTTCTGCTCCCATTCTGCTTGCTTGTTTGTCTTGCCTGTCCCTTTGCGTAGAGTCTAGCGACGGTGGGGCTGCAGGAGGGAGAAGGATTGGGTCAGCAAGCTGAGCTGATGGAAAACCGGCCTCCCCAAAATTCTCTCATGCAGGAGGACTGAACGGATTCATACAGCGATTGCATGGTGTCCACGGCCCACGCAAGGCAGGGGCTGGAAATCTGCTGGTGCCCGTGGGAAGAAAGTGTGGGAACAGAACCACCTCTTTGGTGGCGGTCTACAATTACACTGGATTGATCATATGAGGAAGCATTTTGTCACTCTTAAGGCAACAATGTAGGAGAGAGGTCAGTATGAATTCATCCACATGTAGTAGCACACACATTACGCAGCAGTTGCTGTCTGCATTAGAGACTTTATGGAAACAAGTTGTATAGAAAGAAGTTTGAGGTGGAATTTGCTTTTGGTTTGTGTGTTACTCTGTATAAAAAGAAAACCAAGCAATTTGAGAAATTATCTACAAAACTTAAGAGTCCAACGGGTGATTAGTTTGCATTGCTTTTTTAAGTACGCTCCATCTGCTTGTACTACTCAGGTGGTACTAAATGGAAAAAATACAGGCATAACCAGCTGTTACAAAACTCCCGGTCTGTATCAAGGAGAAATCTTCACCAGTGTAAGATTGGGCAAGGAACTGGAGCTGAATTTCTTCACTCTGCTGGTATGTACACGTGCCAGAATCCAGGCCTTCATCTGCAGAGCTAACAACTGCAGAACGGCCTTTCCCTGCTCCCTTCACAAGAGCCGCTGCATCGCACGCCAAGTGTTAAAGCTGTGCGCTTCAGGTTATTCTCGAGCAGCACAGAACTGCAGCTTGTCTTGAAATCTTTTCCTGTATGCTGTTTGTCATTTAAGTTACTTATTTTTAAATTACATCTGAATCAATATTTCAGATAACTTGGGGGAGGATGTGTCGTGATTCAGGAGTGGCCTGATGCAGTGACCTTGCTCACACAGGATTTCTTCAGGAGAACACAGGTTCTAATAACGGGCAGTTTGTGATGCTGCCTGTAAGAGCAAGAGGGGTGGAATTGCTCCCCTTTGATGCTTTTGAGCTATCGAAAGTATCTCTTTGTGGTAACTGGTTACATTCTGCAAATATTTGTTGTTCAAAGTATCCCTTCCTCTGTCTCTTGTGTGATTTTTAGGGGTTTTCCCCCTTCTTACAGCAATACATAAACAATGGTTTTATTGTACACGAGAAGGTAACATTTCACAACAAAACCAGCTGTGTGTAGTCCTTAGATTCCTAATTCTCTCTTCTCCTTCAAATGTTTAAGACTCATTTAACATGCTTCATATTACAGCTGTTCACTTAACTTTTTTTTTTTTTTNCCCGCTTCTTTGCATACTTTAAAATAGTTTTAACTGTTTAATTCTGTAATTCATTTTGGTCAATGAGAGACGCTTGCGTTCCAGCTGCTTTGCTTCAAAGGCTAACTTCTCTGAAGCAGAAGTATACCCTTTGCCCTATTTAATTGTGGGACTTTCTGACCTTACACTGAACAACTCTCCTTTCTCTCCAAAGCTGGGATCTCCACAGTATCAGGGTTGATGAACACTGGCAGTTTTGGCTCTGTTTGTTTCTTTGTGGATTTTGTTTGCTTTTGGCCCAATGCTGATTGAACAGCTGTGTTTCTTTGGTGCTGAAAAGCGTAGTGGTGAGGGATGCAGCCTGTATCTGTTAGTCTAGTGTAAGTTTTAGTGCTGTTTTAATTCTGAATAGCTATTTGACTTCTTCTGGCGTGCTCTACTGTCTGTGAAGAAAATAATGAGTGTTTGAAGTCCAGAAGACAAGCTGCAAGTTTGGTGCCTCCCCATTAAAAAGAAATTAATAGAGGGAGAATCAACTAAGTATTACTTTCCTTTTCCCAGTGATAACCCTGACTTCTTTTTAAAATAACTTTTTAATTAATTTTCTCTGGAACCTGTGGCAGGGCTGTTTCATGGACATTCTTAATGCTACTTTGATTTCCTTCTTGTACAGTATTGTAACTAATTTTTTTTTTCTAGCTCCGTATTGCCTGTTTGCCCTTCAGGCTGTACAGATTATAAAATGAGATTTCTCTGCTTCTGGCTACTGATCTATAGTCTCTTTTCTGTCCTCTAATCTGCTGTTCTTTAGTACTTTGATTCTTGGGTGGCCTTTCTTATCCCTCTCCTTTGGATTTAGTGTTTTCTCTAGCCTTTCTGAGGCAGCTTTCTCCATGTTCATTGTCTGTTTGGCATCAGCATGATCTGTAGCTTCACTCTTTCTTCCTTTCATCCTTCACAAGATCTCAGCTGCATATGGTGGCCACCTTTTCTTTAAAACTGCTTTAGCAAAAGCTCTTTCAAAAACTTATGCAATCTACCATCTACCTTCTTGCCTGTTCTTATCTTCAGTGTTCCCTCCCCACTACGCTCCTAGTTTGAGATCTGTCAACTCTGCGTGATTAAATCGGTGTAAATAGGCTTGGCAAACAGTTTTGGGTTCTTATATATTGGCTCTCCCTGGGTCCTCAGATCCGCCCCCCCCCCCTTCAGATNCCCCCCCCTTCCCCCCCCCCGCTAGAAAACCTGCTCTTTACTGTCTCTCGGCACCATCTCCTGAGCACTATCTCTTTCTCTGCTTTTTCTGTCTTTGTCTGTTGTCTCCAGGGCCTCCACTGTCACATCATACAGTTCTTCCGTCGTATCTGGCATTTCTGACCTGATCTTCCTCTCTAGCTTGCCGCATTTTCTCATTAGTTACAGGAGTCCCCTACTGATTCTGTCAGACTTTTTTTTTTTTTTTAAGGTATTTCCTACAGCTTTTCTAATTTTTTTTTTTTCCCTGTGACTTTTAAAAAAATGTCCTCTAACAACTGAAGCAAACTGGTGGGGGTTTTGTGTTAGCTTGCTCGCTTTCTTCCTTTTTTGTTTTGCATATTGACTTCCTGGAGCCATTCTGAAAAATCTTCAGACCATCCCATTTGCAGTGCTGAACACCAGTACCATCTGTATTTCTAAAACTACTGAGGAAGGCTGGGGTTGTGCGTTAGCTTGCCTTTGTGATTTGAGAGGTAACATGTTAAAGCTGTCTAATGGCCATCATCATGCAATTTTTAGGCCTTTTAACATGTTTTGTTCAAAGTGTGCTTCACTAGCAGTTTATGCTGTCAGCATGTCGCCTTGAGCTTCCAGTCGCACAGCTTTAGCAATCTTCACCTACTGACATTCCCTTTCCTAAGGCCAAGTGTCCCAGGAGATTTTTTTCATGTGACACAATCTTCTGTAAACTAGAGCGCTGAAATCTCTTAGCAAAATTAGTTCATCAGGCTTCAGTACTGGGTGACCTCACTGTGAAACAGCCTCTAAAATATATTTTATGTGTCCAGATTGTCTAGGTAATTCCATTAGTATCATTCTTATGGTAGCTGAGCAGGTAGATTGTCTTATTATCACAGTGCTTGAATTAAATTCAGGCTAATTTAGTAAATGGTAAACTCTGCTGGTGATAGGGGTTCCATGTAACTCTTTGCTTCCATAAACTTCTCTCCATTTTTAACGTGGACTTTTTTACAGAAATACAATTATCTTTCTCCTTGTTTGTTTTTTTTAAGTAATGCACACAAAATAAGTGCAAATTGAGGTGATATATTTGATGTAGTGTTGTAAAAGTGGGAGAGCTGACTCTTTTTTGTCAAAAAAAATCTCTGTGTTAACATTTCACTTTTTTGTTATTGCCACCTGTATTGTGACAGTTAAGATGGGTTAAGATTCACTGGGATGAGCATGGTGAGACTGAGCAATCAACTGGTTTTTGTTATAACAGAAAGCCAAAGCAGTCAATATTTGTATTGTTTTATCAAGCATTCTTTCAAAATAAACAGAACTTCTGTTTCCTGAAATCAAGTGGAGTGTAACAAACTGAAACCACTATTTCGGGTTTTAAAATAGGCAAAAGAGTGACCTTGGGTGGGGGAGATTTGGATAATTGTAACACTTTTGATATTAGTATATTTATTTCTTTTTAACTTGAGATTTTGAATATATGGAATTGAACGGGGCTCTGGGTGCCGTTGTCGGTTGTGCCCCAAGAGTGTTTTGTGAGGGTGGATTTAGTTGCCTTTTTCCACTCACACCCATGTCATGTAAACAGTACGAGTCTGGAAACTGAATTTCTATTTTTTCTGTCAACGCATGAGTTTTCCCAGCAGCCACTGTGTTCTGCTGTTGTTGGTTAGGTTGCCTTCAGATCTGACTTCATCATTTCATACAAAGCAACAACATTGAAGTATGTTACGGTTGCTTTTGCGAGCCTTAGTTAGTGCTTCTCAAGTCCTACCTAAAGTTTGTTGATGCTGGAGTTTCCTGACAAAAAGATCTTGTGATATTGCCAGGAAGTTGTCACATCCTCTCCACTCTCCCAGCAACCCCCTGCTCTTGGAAACAGCTGTAGCAGGTAGACTATTTCCACCAAAATGTTTGAAGTTTAGCAGTTATGTGCTGTGGAATACAGGATATTAGAATGACTTTAATTTATACTGGGCTCATGAAGTTTTATAATAATATGTGCTTGGGGGAGGGACGGATGGGGACACACCACCTGAGTTTGGGGAAACAAGAGGGCTGCTTTACCAAATCATGAAAATCAGCCTGCCTCCCTGACCAGCAGAGCTGTTCTGCACTTCCGGAGCAACAAGCAGGAACTACCTTGGATTGTGAGACTGCTGTGAAATGCAGATTGAATCACTGGGATTGAGCAGTGATTCCTTCCTTGAAGGCACAGGCTTGTGTTGTGAGTAGAGAAAGCTTGCGCTGCCTCAAGACGAGCTCCAGGAAGGTTTGCAGGAGGTGTGCTGTTGCCTTTTCTGCTCTCTATAGGACATCCAGTTTTCCAGGATAGTGTAAGCGGTTACAAGAAAGATGTTCAATTCTAGTCCTAGAGTCCCAGGGATAAAAATGAGCGTGCTGTTAGCATGCCAGCTGCAGCTGCCACCTCATCTGCCAGACTAGATCAGACACTATCCTCACAGTCGTGACTGAACAGTGTTATCAGCTAACTTCATGTGGCAATCTCAGCTCCTTGTGGTTGTGCAGAGCAGTGATTCTCGTTGGGATTGTTCACGTGACAAAGAATCTGGCAATGGAACAATCCATTCTGAAATCTCTCGTAGCATCTCATTTTCTATACCTTTATTGTTTCCCTTCACTACAGTCTGACTACTGCGCAAACCCTGAATGGTATGAGTCTGCTGTTAGGTTGGTTCATTATTTTGGGTTTTTTTTCCATTAGAAGTTCTGTTCTCTGCCTTCTGTTGAAAAGTACATAGTAATTTCTGTGGGAATGTTATTTCCTGATTATTCCTTGAAATCCAGTGTTTTTCCTGATGTAGCTGTGCAAGTCATATGAAGGTCTTCCATCACAGAGTCATATTTTGGTTGGAAGAGACCTGCAGGATCAAGTCCAACCGTTAACGTAGCATGGTAGTGCTTACGTGACAAACATGATGTGGCTCAGTTAGTATAATACCAAGCTAGTTATTCTGTGAACCAGGTCCTCACTGATAACCATATCAGTCAGACCCCCTCGATTTGCTGTAGTCCATGGCAAAGACGTTAGAGATGGTGCTGGAGTTGCAGGTGACGAGAGGGAGGCTTCTTGCTCGTGCTGAGGGAGGCAAAATCTCTTCCGAATCCCACCGGTCAGGCTAGCTGTGCCTTACCTTCTTTCTCCTAAGACATGTGAGTTTTTGCAGTATATGTCACTGCTTGAAGAAGGGTTGAGTTGGAATGCCTTTTCTGCTGTTTTACACACCATGTGACTTTTCTTCTGAAATATGGCATGCTGCATCGCTTACTAAATGCTTCAAGGGGGAGACGTCTTGATCCTATTGTAAGAGCCTTATCTTCTTTTCACATGCAGCAGTGGTGAGTAAGTATGAGGTGAAAATAAGAAAATCTTGGTGCCCTTTTGTAAGGGGAGAGTATGTTCAACTAATAGCTTGTTCACTAATTGCATGTATGGATTTCTCAGAAGTTGCTGTCTATGGCGGGTATACTCATTGCTTTCACAAGTAGTATAGTTTTTTTAATATTAAAATAATTCTGTCCATTTACCAAAAGAAAGAAAAAGAAGAAATAAATGGTTTAGCTGTCTATTGTCACATGCAAAATCCTGGATTTGTTAAAAGAACCATGTAGAGAGGAAGCATTTTATCTTATCTTGCCGAGTTCTGTTGAACAGCAAAGAACCACTACTTTTGTGGTGCAGTAATCCACAGATCTGGCTCTGTGGTGGGTATCTCCCGTGGAGATCTTGCTCAAGGTTGGAAAAGCTCACACACTGAATCAGTAGGACCCAATTATTAGCTCTTTTCCCCCCACCATACCAGTGTGTGTGTGTGTGTGTGCATGTGTGCACCATTGCAGCCGCAGCCACTAGTCATACACATGCTCCTGGCTGAAAGGAGCGCTGGAGCTTTTTAATTTGGAGAGCTCTGTTACTGGCAGGGATTACGTTTTGCATTTAAAAAATTATCAGCTTTCACTGTAATGTATGACTGTAGAACACAGCTGTTACTGCGTTTTCAAACAAGGTATTTTCAGCAATAACTGTTGCTTTAGCAAGTATTCATGGAAACCCCCCAAACAAATAAACACCTTCTTTCCCCAGGCTAAACACCAACAATGTGGGCATAGCCAGTTATTCATAAGCAGTCTAGTTCTGTATCCATTTCATGCAGTCATTTAACAGCACAGGCTCAAGTGTTTCTATAAATTGATTTCTAGGCCATGCTTGGTACTTTTTCGGAGGGGGCCCGCAACAAAGAGGCGTATGGTCTGCCCCTCCAGCAGCCAGCATTCTGCTGCTCTTCCCTTTGCTGGGCTCTTGTAAACCTGACAGCAGGACCTCACCGTATATGTGCAGTGTTTGCTGATCTGGATTTGTATAATCCTTGTTAGAGCTAAACTGTCTTTTTACAATTTTGAGGAGTGTTTTTGATGGTATTTTGTGTCTTTTATGTGGTTACCCTGAGATATTGAGGCCACTCTGGTTTTGTCGAATTCATTTTTTTTGTTTGGTTTTTTTTTTTTTAATTCCACTTCAGATGAACAGGTTTTTATTACATCAGCTAGATGGCAAATGAAAGCATTGCTAGATATATTTTAACATCTTTAAGCATGTAAAAAAGTGAACTAAAATAAAGTAATAATCCAAGTACACAAAAATAAGATTTTTGTCTGAATAACTACTAGGTTTGCTTGTATCTTCTGTTACACAATAGAAAATAATTTAGAGTACACTATGTAACTTGGTGGCAAGCAACACTTCTTTTTGTCTTTAACAGCTCTCAGAAAAATTGCATGTAGTTCAGCAATTTTGCTGTTCCCAAAACCTGTGTGGTTTTGGGCATAGGATAGTGTCTGTCAAACAATGCCTGTTCCATTGAGTTTGTTATTCAGAAGTTCACAAGTTAGAGAGTGCCTTGTGATTATGCTAATTGACTGTGATTGGGGCATTTGGCTTGTTCCTGTTGCAGTCTTCACACAAGACCTTAAATGAGATGGTTAACCTTTCTTTCTCAAGCTTGTTAAAAGCATTTGCAGTAGTTTTGTGCATGAACAAGCTAAGCCTTAGGACAATCTTCCTAGCCTTAAGGTAGTCATCCATGCTTCTAGCTACGTATCCCTGTCTTTTTTTTGTGCATTGAGATGCTTTAGCTATGAATTTTTTCTTCATCTGTGTTTGCTGGCTAACAGAAAATCTTCCTGTCCTCCTTTGAGAATGGTAGGAAAGACGTTTTGAGAGATTATTGGTATTAAAGCAATTTAGCATGCACTTTAATTGCAAAATGCTTAAATTTGACATTCCACTTCCCTAAGCATTATTCCCATTTTGTAGGCTAGTGTGGGTGTAGGTTCCTTGTTAAATGACTTCTGAGCAATGTGTGGGTCATTGCTGAAATGCGTGTTACAGCCCATCATAGGCATGCAGCACGGGCTGATCTCGAGCTCTTCATTGTATTGATAATTCCAGAATTTCCAGAAGGATTTTGTGAGCTTACGGCTTTGAATGTTCTCACTTGCTATTCTGACAAGGCTTTATAAATAAATACAGAAATACACTGTCGGGCCCAAGTTTCTGGGCTGCGTTTGCTGATGCTGTGTTTAAGGCAAGCGAGCAGAAGTCGAAACCTCTGTTGGTCTCCAGCGGTGGTGCTCATTCAGCCTTTGGGAGCTGGGAAGCAAAGCTCAGGCTACCTTGGTCCGCGTGTTCACAGTGATGGTGGAGTGTAAGGATGGTTTAGCTGTCCAGAAGAGGCAAGACCACCGTGAAGAGGAGCGACGAATGACAGCACAGGCTCCCATCGGAAGGTTTGTCTTCAGTTGTTGCTGCTTCAGAGGAGGGTGGTCTGCACGTGTCTGAATTGCGCCTTACGTTTGAAATTACTCTATTTGACTTGCAAGAGACTTGTAAGAGAGCTTGAGGAATCACGCGGCACAGTGAGAGCAGGCCGCGCTGTAGCAGAGTGACCACCAAAGGAGCTCCTTGAAATAATTTACGAAGTAATACAGCAGTTAGCATGCTGTCCTGATTTATGTAAGGGGATGTGGCTGTGAAAGAGCCCAAGCACTATTGCCATAGGTCTTACTCTTCCTTAGGTGCCTTATTTGTCCTTTTCAGCAGCAGTGAATGGCTGAGAGTAAAAATTAAAGCAGTCTTTAGGTTGCTGTCTTGTATGGTGAGTGCAGAGTTATTTGCACAGTATTCTCCAAGTTCAACTTTGCTCTGTATCACATCTCGAGTAACTGGACTTGTAATTCAGAGCTGTATTTCACAATTTACATTATCTGTTTGCATTCTGCAGCTCAGTAACTGAAGTGATAGACAATACATTAGCACCTAAACTGAAGTGTAATGTTTCTAATGCAAAGACTGAGGGAGAGCATTTGAAGTTAAACATAACTAGTTTTTATTGCATGAAACTAGTTTTTATTGTGTGTCTTTCTTAATTTCATTAACATTTTATCAGTGTCTTTTCAATAAAAATGGTAAAGCTGTGTTAGTTCAGGTTCTACACTGTCTCTTAAGTTGGTTAGATAGAAAGTAGATTCAAACATGTCCTGTTTAACTTTTTTGTGCACCCTGTAACAGAGGCTGGACAGTATTATCTTCAGCCTTATCTTTTCAAGCTTTCCTTAAAAGTTGTAGTAATTTTAAAGGACACACTATGGTAGATGAACTTTTCAAATGAGAGGAAGATAGCTTTTACTGTAATTCTCTTGATAATCCCTAATAATGGAGTTACACATAAAAGGCGTCTAGCTAAATGGGCAAACCTTCCTTAAAATTAACAAAACATTTCTTTAGAAGAACATTTACTAACTCTTACATAAACTCTAAAATTTCTGTTCTTTATATTTGGTGTCTACTTTGAGGTTGATGTAGGTTTTGATCTTTTACCTTTCTTCATTCTCTTTGCTTAAGATTTTACACTGTGTTTTTTATCTGTACTTCTGGTATTCTCTCATCTCTGATTGTTTTATGTTTTCAGGAGTCTAGAAGTTTTAGAATATTTCTTTAAGATCAGCTTTATTCTCACCACACTCTGTCCATGCACTCTTTTGTTAAAGAATTTCTTGTTTCAAGGTAGAACTTCCTTTGTAGCATTTTCTTCTTGCTAATTAGTGTGAAGAAATTTATTAAGTCTTTCTGTCCTTAACACTACAGATCACGGCCTTGTGACAAATGGGTAAAGTGCAAAGGCTGGAATAGAAAAAAATAAAAAACCCCAAATAATACCGTCCTTTATAAATACAGCCTTCTAAAATGAAAATGGACTTTCTGAGAAGAATCTTGAACATTGGTTTTTTTCTTTTCAGTTATCCTTCAGGGAAAAAAACCAAGCCAACACTTAATTTGAGTCTACCACGCTATGATAACATGCCGCTAAATTTCTTAAACTAAGCAGGGAAAGGTCACATCAGTTTTGGAGGGGATACCTGTGGTACCAGGTTTGAGATGTCATGGTTTTTGTTCATAAGATGTTACTTTTCATTGTGCTGTTTGAAACGCCTTGTGGGTATCACTGAGGACGCTGGCTGTTAGAACTCTTGGTACGTCTTCCCACAGTAACGGTCTCGCGTGCTGCTGACGTGAAGGGCGAGAGAGGCTCTTGGACTAAGGCGGCTGAAGTCACTTTATGCATTACTACAATTGAGTAATACAGCTGTGTGAGCCCTTAGAGAGGGCATCCTTCATCTGAAGCAGCTGAGCTTCAGCTATAAATTAAGTGACCCTGCTAATCAGATGCCTTATTGGGGTGGGAAGTAGACAGGATGGGTGTTACAGAGCCAGCTTACTTAAGTGGCAGTTAAAAAGCTCTGAGATTTGCCTAGTAGTAAACATACTAGAACTGCAAAAGTAATGACTTGCATCTTTCCTTAACTAGGGAAGGGGTAGACTGATTGTCTCTAATAAAGGTGCTTATTTAATACTAGGCAAAATTGAAAGTTTGACCTCTTTGCCTTTATGGAAGAGTGTTAGTTTCTTAACATTTGGGCACTGCGTGATTAAATGCTGCTGACTACGGCTTTTGCCAGTTTTCTAGAAATCAGAAGTTCCTTCTGGGAATAGTCCTAGGGAATGTCAGGTATCAGGCTTCTGTTCAACCAACTGCTGTGGTAGTGTTTAAAGTGGTGTGGGGAGTGTGGTGATGACTGATCTTTTGTTCTTTGGTTTATGTGTGCAACAGCTTTCAGCAGTTTACTGGGCACTTTGGGGCACGTGTTCTTTGTTCTTCAGAAATCTGATTCACGGTGACATTGTAGTAAAGCCTCATACCCAAATAATTCTCCCCCAAACAGGAAGCCTCGCTTGAGGAACGCAATGGGCTAATGCCATGTGGTTTTCTTCTGAAAATCTTTCTGGGTTCTGTTTCAGGCTCTGGCTGACGTGGCCAGCATTGGGCTTTCTACTGCCAGTTGCTGACCTGGGCTCCTGGGAAGCAGTGATATGTTAAGATACTGGGTTCCTGCCCAGCTGGAGAGGGGTGCCCAACAGGTGCTGGAGCTCTGAGTTAAAGCCGCATCTATACATTCAAGGTTACACATTAAATTGAACCTGGAACCAGTCACCAGTCCAGCCTGAGGTAGGGTATAAATGCTTTCTGTATGCAGCATTATGGAATAAATGTTTATTTTCTGTATCATCTGATCGGATCCCCAGGACAAGTAATTTCCTTTTACTTACACTGCATATGACTAGGTGGTAAGTGTAAATGCAGATCTTTGAGGATTTTTTTCATTCTTCCCCCCCCCCATTGTTTAGCACACATTCAAAAAGCATCATCTAGTCCTGCTTTTGGGACATGCAGTATCATGCAAAAATTCAGACAAATTCCTTGATTCAAGATGATTAGTCACCTAGCACATCCTCTCAACAAAAGCATGTCTATTGGAAATGTAGGCTATTTCAGATAAAAATGCTGGGGCTTGTTCTCATGTAAAAAGAGGTTGAAAAGTGAGCAGTAGTGATGATGGAAGTTTGGTGAGAGTAATAGAGGTTGAAAACTTCAGAATAGGAAGGTGGCTCTAAACTAAATGGAAGATGTCTGTGCAAATTTACTGAAACAATATGAGTTTTGTTTTGACTTTACCATGTGCATGAAAACTAATTTTAGTTCTTTCACTTTGCTGCACTGGGAAAATCACTCTCCTGTTGTGAGATGTTGTGAAATATTGAAAGTAATGTCTCTAAAGGAGGCCCAGTTTTGGGGGATTCTTACGGAATTAATAGTGAGCTTTTTTCTTTTTTTTTAAATACAGAATAGGCAAACAGGTTTCAAATAGAAACCTACAGGGTTCAAGGAGGGCTTTTTGGTTTGCTGCCTTTTTTTCCTTATTTATTTTTTTTTAAATGAACCTAGCCCAACACCCACTAGAGTCTACTGGGGTCTAGGTGGCACTGAACTTCTGTCATACTCAACCTTAGAAGAGGCCATTGAGCCCAACAGAAATTCTTCTGTGTACAAAGAGAAGTTTTGTCTCAATACAGATTCTATAAGCAGTACGTAATAGAGGAGTGCCCATTACACGTACTTGCTGGACCTACAATATCATTCAAGGGATTTAGAAGACTCTCTTAACAGAGAAGTTCACCTTGAAAGGACACCTAAATCCTCTTAATGGATGCTCACTGATGCTTTCTGTAAAAAAATAAGCTAGAAATAGAGATAGTCAGAAGTTACATGGTGAATGCCATTAGAAACCTTTCAGCAGCTGTCCAGAACTGGGGTGCAAGCAGTGTGTATTTTTTTCTAATTTCAGATGTATCAAATCTTTCATCCAAAAGCCTGGCTGAACAATACAATTAATTAAACTAGACTGTGAAATACAAGTGAAAGTCTTAGCAAACTGACTGTCTCCAGCCCTTGCTACTCACCCACACTGACCAGTCTGGCTTTACTCCAAGAGCAGCTACAATTCATAAACTTTAAGAAGCATTAAACACATTGATCACGTTAACCAAGAGAATAAAAGTTGCTGCCTCCTACCATTAGGTTCAGAGAAGGCAGTCAATAGGGTTCTTTGGGACTATCATTTTGTAGTAGTGGAGAAATTTGATTTCAGACATCAGTTTATAACCTCTGCCCAACTGTTCTACAATTTTCCATATGCTTTATTTGAATAACACCCATCAGAGGCTGCCCAAGGCAAGGATATCCTTTGCCTTTGACTTTTTCCTTTCCTTTCTTGGTTTGATACGTTTGCAGTAGCTGTTAGTTGGGGTATGCCATCCGCAGCGTGGAGCAGAGACCTGTTCCTTCTGCAGCCAGCAGCCTTGATGAACCAGGGAAATACAGCTGAAACTGCTTGCAAGCCCTGCTGATGAGCACTGTGTTGTTGGTAAGGGAAGTTCATGTCAGAGGTGACTACATACGAGGTTGCTCCCTAACTCAGTCTCGTTGGTTGAGATCACTCTAACGGACGAGGTGAGGGGTTGAGTGTTGGCTGTGCTTCTAAGTCTAGTTACATCGGGTAAGTAACCTTTGATAAGGAATACTGACCACAGCCGATGGCAAAGGCACTTTCACCTGGCTTCAGCATTCACCAAGGACATGGGAATATAGCTATAAAATGAGTTACAACTTCAGCCCAAAGGTCCTGTCTGTCCCAGTAGTTAGTGCGCAGCACTAGATGCTTAGGGGAGACGTAAGGGCAGTATTTATCTCCTTTTGTTTACCTTTCCCACAGTTTGCATTTTATGGATAGGGGTAGATGATGTCTAGTTAATATCTTAAAGCCTACAGAATTTTAACTGGTTTTGATGTATACGTCACCAAAGAAAAGAGGACACCAGAAGGTACTGTTTCAAGTGCTGCAATTTTTCAGGTCAGTGATTCCTTCTAAGGAGATTAAAGTGTCTCTGTGTACAATTCTCGCTCAATTTAACCAGGTTAACCGTACTAAATCTGCAGTCTCTTTTAGATAACTTCACGATCCTCTGTAATGGCATCTTTTTTTTTTTTTTTAACATAGTTTCAGCACACTGGTAAATGTTGGTGATTGTCCTTGAAAGTGCTGTCGTAACTACCCACAGCAATTCTGTTGCTTGCGTAGGGATTGTAAATCAGCTTGAGGTTATGATGTGCTTTTCATTTCTTTTATATCATGCAGGTTTTCTGAAGGTGTTTTTAGATAAATTGATTTAGAAACTAAGTTGGTCACTGCCTGACTGTCTCGCTTGATACTTTTAACAGGGAGGCAGTCTCTTTTTTCTCTCTGCTTTGGTGTTCAACACGTTAAGCCCTGAGCAACACTTTTGCCCTGTGTGCTAACATGATGCAAAGAAAACACAGTAATAGTTGTGAATTTACAAGGCAACTGTGATTCTGCTATACCTTTGAGGATAGATTGTAAAAGGCTAAATATCTGTCTCTGAATTAAGAGTACAGGACATAGCTGTTTTGCTCGGTCCAGCTGGGGTGTTTTGCGAGTTTATTGCCTGTAGCAACAAAACCTGCAGAAAGTCGTAGATGAAGCCAGAATGAAGGCTAATCTGTTGGAAGCAATCTACAGAATCAATAGTGCAGGTGACAGTTTTGTAAACTGTCGGGTATGTGTATCTGTATCCTAGCTTTACTAAATAATCGATCTATTGACTGCCACTTCAGACTTGCTCTGTATTCAAGGCATCGTGCTTGTGCCTGAGAGATAATCAGTGTCTGGTATTTGGATGACTAGAGGGGGAGATATATTGATTAGGACTTTCCCCTTAATTTCATAAGAAGGGTAAAAGAAGCATTTTTTTAATCTGTTGAATGCTTCCAATGAAACATATTTAACTTTGTGTCAGACAAAATATGCTGTACTCTTTAATTCCAATACAGGGATTTCTGACTGTCTCAAGACTACCAAATAAAACCACATTTATTTAAAAAAAAAAAAAGACAAATATAGACAATTCTGGCTATAAATACACAAATATTTATACCTTTAAGATTAGTTTTTGTATGTCGACTGTTTGATCCAATTTACTACTTAGACTTACACACTTTATAATTTCTACAATGTTCAGAATTACCTGAGAAGTGACTGTATTACTGGAGTGACTTGAAACATGGTGAAAACATGCAGATTTTCCTCTGCTTCCAAGAGAATGGAGCGAGGTGGGATCAAAAATGGCATGGAAACCAACTTCATGGTTGGGGTTTTCTTTTCTTTCCCCCTGTAACCAACAAAAAGTTTATTTTCAAATTAGTGCAATGAGGTTAAAAGTAGGTTTATTTCTTATGTTATTTCTTTATTAAATAGAGAATTCCTGTAGACTTGTCACAGATGTTCCTTTTGCTTTTGTATTAGAATTTGAGTGCGTCTGGAGCAGAGTGTTAAAGCTGGAAAATTAAATAATCAGTACCAGCATGAGCATAACAAAAATGAAGACTGAGCCAAAGGGAATAAGTGATTTAAAATCTGAATTTTGTCGATATCTGTGCATAAAATACCTAAGCATATCTTTGGGTAATATTTGGGGGAGAGGTTTTTGTGAAAGTCTTAAATTTGAAAGTACATCACCTGTAAATCAAGCAGGCTTAACATACCTTAAAAATTTACAGGTATGAATCAAATAGATAACAGAACTTATAACCTGTCAGGCTTTCTTTATAGAATCCTAGAGCATTGAAAATGTCTCTGTGGACTTTTCCAGAACTCATTCCATACTCTTGTTTAAACTTCCATGTTTCTTAGATAATCATCTAACTAAATGAGAAATGTTCAGACCTCATTTATTGTACAGTCTGTATGGACTGTATATTAGTTTAAATAGCGAAGAACTGCTTTTTCAGATCAAGCTAAAAGTTAAAAATGAAAAGCAAGCTATGCAAAACCAGTTGACATAAGTTTTCATTGGAAATGTGCCAGTTTGATTTATGGGTCATAGTCAGGTCTTTCCCCCTTCTCCCCCTCCCCCCCCCCCCCCAATTTTTTTGGCAATTTCTTGATATTCTGTATTCCAAGTAACTTCTGTTGCTAGCATTTATCTAGAAGGGGCTGAAAAATAAGAAAGAGCCAGGAAGGGCAGTAAGAACATCAGCATTTAACTAGAGGAATGGTGCTTGGAATCACTTTAGTTAGGTGCAGCGCTGCAAGGTCCAAGAGCCAGTGAATGCCCAACTCCGAGCAGCATTCTTCCTTTCCAACCTGTTACTGTCCCAGGTCTTTCATGCCTTGTCTTTGTAACTTTTTGGTTCACCTCCCTTCACTGAAGACAGAGTTCACTCATACTCTAAATTGTTCTAAATAGATTTTTGAAGATAGCTAGAATATAAGTAGAATAACTTACGATTTTTGAGATAGCTAGAATAGTCCCTCTGACTTCTCCCGAGCTACTGTTTGTTCTCTGTGGTGCTTCTCCAAGTCCCTCATGCTTAAGGGAAGGAAGATCTTTACCAATGGCTTTTTTTTTTTTTAATGATAGAAGTTGGTAAGTATAGTATATGTATGCCCTTTAATTTTTTTATTGCCTGGTTATAAATCTGGGCCGAATGGTGAATGAAGCACTTCAGAAGTTTGTATGGCTCTATAAATTAAAATTGATATTTCTTTCAAGGCATGGAGGATGCAGTGATGGACATCAGTTTTGTGTTTGGAAAGAGTTTACATCTGTTAGTAAATGTAAATGATGAGTTAAATGGTTTTTAAATGATAGAGTGTGAGGGCATATCCTTTACATAATTACTTTAAATGCTTTTTATAGCTTCAGGATTTATGTTGGTAATCACATTGCTACCTGACAGTCTGCATGTTGTAATCCTGCTTTCTTGATGGCTTTCACCTTGTTGAAGGGGGCATTCATTTGATCTCCCTTTAATTGGTAAAGATAACTTCAGTATAGTGCTCCAGTAATGCTGAAGTAGTTAGAATGATGTGCTAGTATCTACAAGCAAGGGGTGTTTTCTTGAAAAACCTTAATGACTTTCAGTTTTTACTCACAAGGTAGTAGTTTTAGTAAGATGCTAAGCAATAGTTGGGCTAGATTTCACAATATATGATGTTTAGATTTAATAGTATTTCCTTAAAGAGGGGGGATAAGGCGTCATTTCCTGATTGGAAAGTATAGTAATCGATTAATGGGTGCTAGGTGGACACAACTGTCTTCTTGCTTTGCGCTCATTAAAATCCTTGTGTAATAAGTAATATATGACTACTGTTTGTGTTGTATGGATGAAAATGATCCAGCTTGGTCTTCGAAAGTGTTGTAAGGCCCTGGAAAATTCTGCAGCCAACCTGGATCACCATTTCTGCAGGTTGTCTTATTCCAAGGAATACACAACCACTTGGCTTTAGCTATATATAAAGCTGGCTTTATTTTTATGTGATCACCTGAGCGAGCCCCATGCCCAGGAGCGCCGGTAGCTCCTCACCTGAGCCTGACTGCAGGATATGGTAATTGGACTCCAGGGAGCGGTGCCGGGAGAGGGGCAGAGCATCCTCCTGGCCTCGCTAGGTTTTTTCCTTAGCGGTGGGCAGGCAATGCTGCTTTTCATAGCTGAGTGACAGTCTTGTTAGAAGGTCTTAAAGGGGCTACAAAAGTGAGCTCTTCCAGCTAATAGCTTTGAGAAGCAGTTCAGATACTGTGCATTATACACCATTTCCAACTCAGCTTTTTTTCCCCTTCCTAAACCAAGAGAGAGGTGAAAGGCGGTACATTTTAAGAATCGGAGAAACCTCTTATTTCTTACGATAGCTCCCATACAAAGCTTGAAATAGCAAGATGGGCTCTCGCAGGTGAGCTCTGGCACACGGAGCTGCTTGGTGTCTCACCCTTCTGCTGGTGGCTAGTCCCCTTGGAGCAGGGCGCCAGATCAGCATGTGTACCCATGCCTCTGGCACCTTGCGTAGCAGCTTGGTGCATTACTGAATCAGCGTGATCGCTGGGTCGTGACTGAATCGGTGTGACATACGGCAGCGCCACCTTTCACGCTCCTGGAAGGTATTTGAATTTTCCAGAAATTTGTATATTTATCTGCTCAGAAACAAATACGCTTTTAACATCTATGTCAGCTATCGTAAAAGGTTTCTTCTTTTAGGTGCCCAGATATATTACTTATATATCATGCTTGCTACTCTAAATTACCATTTCTGTGCAATTAATTGTGATGTGTTTTTGTGCTGTACAGAACGTGGTTCTTCTATCACTTTTATATTGGATCTTTGTCCCATGCCTGATGGGCTAATGTGTATGTTTACAATTACATGCAAGAGTCTGTCACTAGTGGCATATTTGAAAGATGGAGGGAAAAGGGTCTGACTACCCTCTCATCAACCCTGGTCAGTAATTTAAATATTTTTCATTAAGGTGAGCTGATTCTGGGCAAATTTGCTCTACTTTTCTTCCTTCCAAGTATCCCTGCTGTTAGGTTTGGAAAGTCCTATACTGTAAAGTTGGCACCCTGGAAAAATAAAGACAAAAACCACAAGAAGAAGTTCAAAAGAAATACAGACTAAGAATGAAGTTTTCAAGCTACGTTCCAAGGCAAGGACTTTTCATCTTTATACCTTTGAATTGTGAATCAAGGCAGTAAAAGTTACTACTAGGTTAAAGTTTAAATGACATAGAAAAGGTAGAAAAAAGATTAAACATATTCTGTCTGGACAGTGGAACAAAGACTTTGAATCCTTATCTATGCACCTGTCTATTGAGTATCTAAGTTCCAGGAGTCCCACAGAGGACATGCAATGAGCACTCTTATTGTTCGTATTAAGAACTGAAGTAATTGAAAGGAAAAGTAAGGGAAGGAGAATCAGAAATCAGATGTGACTGCCTGTATGGTTAAAAAATAATTTAAAGAGAAAGTGACTATCAAGCAGTTCATATATGGAAATCTGACCATTGAAGATAGAATAAAAAAAAATCTATTATTCTTTGAAAGAGTTTTTCCTCTCGAAGTAAGACTTAAATATCATTTGAAAACGAGTAATTTTCACAAAGTGCTGTACTGGCCACTTGTAAAGGAGCAATTCAAATGCATGGTTTTTTATTCTTTGAATTTATGTCTGATGGCTGGATCTGAGCCATGGGGAATTTTTATTTTGTTTTTATTTGTCCTGTAGAGATGTCTGTTTTGTAGCTTTTTTTTTAAGTTTGAAAATTATAGAGGTCTAAGTAAGCACGTTAAAATGACATGGTCTGTTTACTTTGGCTTCCTGTTCAATATAGACATCTAATTCAAAATTGATGTGACACCTCTGTGTTGCTAAGAGGGTAATAATTATAATAAATAATTTTAATATTTAATATTCTGAGTTAGTAGATTGTGATATCTCCCCAAATTTGGGGTTTGGGGTTTTATGAGCTGTTCTTTCAGTTCATTAAATTGGTCACTCTGCAGTGTATTATATGGAAGGTGGGTCACTGCCTTATATGTGTTAAAGAAAGATATAAAATTTTCTTAATTAGATAAAGACTGAAATCAGATTTGTTTTAAATTGTGGTTCATGCAGCACTACTAAATTCTAGATCAGCACTATAGCTTCCCTTTCATTATGTCATTGGATATGTGGGGGGAAGAAGGATAGGTAATAATTAATTTCTGGTGGGGGGAAAAAAAACTTACCAAAGAGAGAGCAAAATGCTTTTAAAAATAGATTTTAATGCATGGCTTTTATTTAATACAGATATTCTGTGCTCAGCAGAAGCTCGGCAACTTGCAAAATTACCTATTGTCATGGCACTCACTGTGATTTCTGAGAGTTCCAGGAATATATTGTGTCTAGGATTGATATGCAGTATTACAGGTTGTATTGTTATCAGATGATAAGGTTTTGTGTTAAATCTCTCAAATGCACAAGGCATGTTTGCATCTAGCTTTCATATGTCTATCAGAAAGGTATTTCCTGTTTAATTGGAGACCCTGGAACTTACCCACTCCGAAGCTGAATTCTGGCTTCTCCATCCCTATTTCTCACTGAGGTTCTCACACTGCATCCAAAGGAATTTGCGGCTTCACTTCTCTGGGACCAGTGAATCCAGCAGATGTTTTCTGCAACATTAGGACAGGCTTCTTAAAATCAGACAGGCTTTATTAGTCAGTCAGAAGAGGTCTTTATGGTCTATGCTGACATTATTTACACGTCTGACCCAAAGCAGAGTCTGTCTATGCAGTGCTGGCATGTTTCTTACTCCAGCGGGTAGATGCTCAGTTTGCTTCACGCTCTGGACAAGCTGTTCTCCTGTGCTTACTTGCTTTCCTCTACTTGACCAGTAGAGTCCTACCATTAGTTTTCAGGTTTATCTTCAAGTAACTGTATTAATTCGTTGCTCTTTACACTTCCACATAATGATCTAATGTGGCCAGGAGGCATCTCAATTGGAGGAGAAGAAATTAACCCTAATACTGTTAACTATACAAAATACAGAAGTGTGCACATAAATTGATTTTTGTGTATAGCCTTTCAAAGTAACATGCCTCCGCACATCTCATCTTCAGAAAAGTTTCTGAGCCTCCAAAGTTTCCTCCAAAGATCAAGGACAGTCTAGTTACCTCTTCTTAGAATAAAACATTGTTATGTGTTTAGTGACACGAATCACTACCAGTAAGCACAGAAACGTTGTATGCTGCAGGGATACTGGACTTGCTGCATATATTCAGACCATTGGGACAAAAATGTATCTGAGCATGTCTTGCATTTCCTGGGGTGTATACCCATGCCTGGATACCTGGAAATCTTGGCTGGATCTAGAGCAGAATGTGACTTTGCTTTTCTGTCTGGAAAAAATGTATACATGAGAAATTCCAGATATGTGATAGCCTGTTTAAAGAGGTCAGCACTCTTCTGACAATCTACTTTCCCAGCCAAGAAATTAGCCTGTTTAATTTTAGACCTCTGTGCAAAACCGAATACACTCTTTCAAAAAGAGCACATAATGTCTGAGAGTTTGGTACGCTTTGACACTTACTGGACAGCATCCTGTGTGGGGGTTGTGCATACGGGGTTGGTTGTTGTGGGGTTTTTTCCCTTGAGCGTAAACTACAGCTCAGTGCGATAGATGTTAGCAGGGGTACGAGTGTATCAGGGCAGTTACCCCAGTGTAAAGCATTGCTTACCGCAGTGCATATGCACGCTCCACAGATCATAGGTCAGGGCATTGCAGCTCGGCGTCAGACAGTTCACACGTGCCGTGGTTTGCGACGGGCTGGCCACTAAGCAAAAAGACAGATGCTCTCCCCCACCTTTCTCTCCAAGGACAGGGAGGGAGAGAGAGGCTTATGTGTTTAGAAGGAACTAAGCTACTTTAATGAAAATATTAATAATAAAATAATAAAAAGAAAATAATGAAATACATACAAAACATTATCATGCTTCCAGGATGGCAGTCACATCATCAGCAGGTACTGGGAAAGTCCCAGACTGGACTCGGCGACAGATGGGATCTGGATTCAGGGATGCACGGATCGGGATCAAAGGCAGATGGATATCCTCCTTGGATGCCGCCTGCTGAAGAAGGAGCTGATGCTTTGATCCCTCAGCTTTATACTGAGCGTGAGGCAGATGGGATGGAACACCCTGCTGGTCAGTTTTGGGTCACCTGCCCTGTCGGCTCCACCCGCAGGTGCGACCCCTCTACGCTTTTCCCTCCCGACCCTCCAGTGGGGCAAATACCAGAGCCGGCTGCCCCTGGCTGTCTCAGCAGGAAGCGTAAGCAGGAGCCTTGGCATCAGATAGAAACAATCCGGTTTTACCGCTCTGGGAGCAAACGGTTTCTGCACAATATGCTGTTAATTTCTGTAGTTAGAAGAGGCTTATCTGCAAAGTAGAATTACTGAACAGAAAATTGGTTCTGTTTTACCTCTAACCAGGACAACACGGCATTACAAATTCCTCCAGCTCAGCTGTGAGCACACAGCACGTCACCATCTCACAAGGGCTAGGCTCGTGTGCAATAAGCCTTTTTCTTGGTATCCCAGGTTGCATCTCGTCTCATCTGCTCGCCTGCGCTGTGTGCTATAAGGTGGCAGCCCTGTTGCAAAAGTGGTAGGCAGCTCGCTTAAGATGTCACCTTTTGAGAAAACCATCATACTCGTTCATCTTGCTCTGCCAGAGTCCTCATTAGACTGAGAAACGCGTTCAAAAACCACCTCCTCTTTCTTACAGTTGCCTCTGCTGGGTCTGTGGAGCCGTGCTGGTGCTGAGCTGTTGGAGGCTGGTTTGTTTGGGGTTATGGTGGTTTGCAGGGAGCTGAGGACGCACCTGGGGCTCCAGGGTGGTGATACCATGAGAACATCAAGGGGCAATTAATGATCTGGAAGTATTAATAGTGAGAAGGGGATAAGAAGAAACTGATGCAAAGAGCTGTGGGCTATCTGACAGATGCACAGGCTGAAGACTGCAGTTACATGATCCTTGTGAGGTTTTCCTCTTAAAAATTCCTTGAACGATATTGATCCACTGGAGTGATTTGATGCCAGTACAGTGCTCTCCATCCTGTTAACGCAGTGATTCTTATGTCGTGCTGAATAACCTAAAACGTGCACTAAAAGCTTTTTAGAATGAATTTCTGTCTGAATTACTCTCTTAAAGTAATTTAAGAGTACATATTTCTATAACTTTGTGCATAAACCTACAACACTGTAAATGTTTTTAATGTGGAAAAAGGTTTTAGTACAGAAACTGCAGTACTGTTAGATTAAATGGTTTTTTGTAATCATAGTATTAAAAAATCTTGGTTCTCCATTCTAGGAAGACACATATCATGATTATGGGGAAATCAAACAAAAATATATTTTTCATAGCGTATTTCTAATTAACCTATGTGTGCCTGTGACAGAAACATGGATTTCCATTAAAAAACAAGCTTCAGAAGTAGTAAAACTGTTATTTGAAAATGATTGATATGAGAGAATCACTTCATTTGTTCTGTATAAGTATTCATTTTCATTTGAAGAGGGTTTTTTTTAGATCAAAATATCTTAAATATCTTTTTGTGTCAAGATTTCAACACAGGGCTATTTATATTATAAATACAATGCAGCTGAATTGATAAATTTCACTGTTAATGCATATTGCATACACAATGTGTAGAAACTAAAGATGAAAAAGTCTGAACAGATATTTTACCCAGCCAGTTGAAATTTCGTTTCTGTAGTATATCCTACATGCTCTTCTCCTGTAATCTTGCCAGATTTTAGAAGGTGAGTATAGTCATCTGGGATGTCCCTTAGCATAAATGTCCTGTGCAAAGCATTTACATGATGCTCAAGACAAAATGGAATGGTACTCTGCTTACAAACAGTGCCAAGAATAATGTGAGGAGGCAGTGTGTAGCTGGAGCACTGACTTTAGATGATATGTGAAACTAAACTCTTTAACATGTGTGATAAGTATAGATTTGAGGCTGCTTCACGTACAGAAGGGGTGTTACACCTCCTCACAGACCTGGTTTGTTACTCAGCTTGGGAAATTACATTCTTATCAAAATTCCCCATGAAATTCAGTTGGGATAAAATATTAATCTCTTCTTGTCCTAAACAGTTTGTGTTACTAAAAAGCTGATGTGTTTCAGCTCCTAAGGACTTGCATTGCATTGGGTTATTAGATTATTTTGTGTGCTAGTCAATGTTTTCAGATGAAAAGCATTTGTTTGTGTCTTCAGCTTTGCCTCATCCAGTCTGAAATTACGAACTTTACGGTCTTTTCAAACTGGAGACTTCACACTGAGTTACACGGGAATGGGTGCATGTTTTAAACAGAGATGGATGATATGTTGGCCATAATTAAGGAGGTAGGAGGAGGTCACGCTCATTTGTGGAATATAGTATGCCACCTCTGGCATTAAGAAAGAGTATGTATGCCTTGCCTTTTTAGCCTGAATTTCTTTCACAAAGTAAATTGGAGCTAGCAGATTAGGCTGTTGTCCTCTAGTGACTTTAATATGTCTCCTGAGCAGAGTAGTTTTGCCCTATGTACCATAATGAACATAGTGTAATTAACCATTGGAACATCTTGCCCCAGTAGGTTCTCTGTCACTTGAAGTCTTGATTTAAACACTGTAATTTTCTTGAGACACACGTTCTAATGCATCTAAGATCTAGAGAGCTCAACAGAGGTGTTACAGTATATGTCCTTTTTCATCCAAGACCTCAGAGTAAATAGTCAAAATGCTCTTTTTTAGCTTTAAAAGCCCACATGTATGGCTATATCAAGATGTCATCCCATGAGCTGATCTGTTGCACTCAGATATCATGTCACTGATGTGCTTTTTCTTAAAGGATGTTGCAAAACAAGGTACTGGATTCCTTGCAAATTAATGCTCAGAGGCTCCAATAAGGCTGTGTTTAATCAATTGTCTTCCAGGACTCCTGTTTCCAGTGGGCTCCTTGCTTCCTTCTTTAAAGTCATCTCTGCCTCTTCTTTCACAAAGACGAGCTTTTCCGCAGATAAAAAAATGCTTCTGTATAGCATAGCTTAGACTTGGTAAAAGACGTTCCATTATTTATTAGTCTTTACTTGCCATCTTGGCGAGATCTGCATTTTTATGACCTAGCAAGCTATTTCCTGATCCTGAGGAATATTGCCATTCTAGAGGCACAGCATGTAGGATCAGTCTGATACATGGTCAGATTTGTCCTCTTTCAAAATCTTCTGCTCTTACATGTGCAGGGTACCCCGGGGTGGCATCCTCTGTGTAGCGGCATCATCAGGTCCCAGCGATGGCCTCTGCTAAAGATGCGGCTGTGGGCAGGGTTACTGGCACTCGATGTGGTCTTTTTCCAGAGCTGTAGAGAAGTAGCTGTAGGTAAAGCTTGCAGTTCTCACCAGAAGAAATTTATCACTGAAACTGGCCGTTTATTTGTATCACTAATTAATGTACAAAATTCGCTCCATAGCACATAGTTAGAATCTAGTACTCTGCAAAATAACTGATGACAGGAGCATACCTGAATGGATTTATTTAGGTTAAGTTGTGCCATGGGAGTGGTTGGAAATTATGGGTTATTTAAAAGCAAAGAAAATGATATTATAGGGAAGGAAGATTTGCAATAAATTAAGCAGTTGCATAGATAAAGTAGAGGCTTGTAATTTGTGGGGGGGGGAGCCTGTGTAAAATAGGGTTGTGGATTTTTGTTGTGGGTTTTTTAGCATCCATTTTAGGGCACATACACAAAATTTAAGATTGCTGGTCTTCTCCCTTTGTGATGCAAGTGAAGAATACTGTGGTCTGCCCTATTATTGTGCTTGAATTGGAAGCGATGCCACCGTGGAAGCACTGTGGTTCTTTTTTGCATTCAGTGCCTGCGCAGTTCTGAAGCAGCCTGCAGGCGCTCTATTGTAGTGAGCCTGCACAACACTTGGGGCCCAGTTTTGAATGGCTTGTGCATTAAAGAAACATATTCCGTATTTTTCTAAATGTTTAGTGTTGTTCCATGAGGCTATTTGTAAATTTTACTTGTTTAGTTTAGTACTACTTTCTAAGGAAAACACTGTCAACCTGGTAGTTGATACCTGTTTTGCGCTTGCGTCCACTCAGATCACAAAGCATATGTGTGCCTCTGTGTAGTTCACAAAATAAATTATATAATACGTTGTCATGTCCGTCTGTTGTTTTCTCGAATTTGACTACAGCTTATAACTTCAAAGGTGAGGCTAGGCTTCTCTTTTGTGCTCAGAGAGGGTGACTAAACCATTGTGGCTGCCATTGCGGTGGAAGGCTTGTGAGGCTCGTCCTTTGTTTTAATCCATAAAGGATATCCCAGCGGGGGAGCTGAGGTCTTGTGGGCAGTTGGTGGAGGGGCAGAGTAAAAATTCTGGAAAAATCTGCAGATCTCCTTTCAGGATTTCCACTTTTGTTCCCTTTGGCTAAAATAAGTCTTTGAAAATGGTGCTGTGGAAGTGGGTAAATGAAAGAGAACTACATGGGGCTAAGGAATGGTGATGTTCTTTTGGGAGTTCAAGGCATTTATACAGTTTGAGAAAGAGAGTGGGGAGCTCAGTATTTGATAAAATCTACTGGAGCCCTCTAATTTGTTGGAAATAAAAAAGGAAAAATGGAAAAAAATTTAGGTTATTCCCTTGTTTAATTTGCTAGACTGGCACTAATTCTGCAGTTCACTTACTGTACTAGTTAATTTCAATATCCACTCTGCATTCTTGATTTCAACAGGGGAGAAGGTGGATGCTGAGGGCAAAAGGGTACTGGATTGGAGGGGGTGCGAGTGGAGCTTCGCAGCAAATTGTGCATACCCTTTTCACAGCTGTACCTGAATACAACTCATGTATTTTTTTTTTCATGAGGTTTTTAATTGTAGAATTGTTTTGCCACTTTAGCGAAGCTTTACAGAAATAATTTTTCTGACAAACGTTATAAAACTAGATGGAGATCCTCAAACAGAAACGCTGAACTTGCAGGCACGAATACAAATAATATAGAAAGTCTTTTCTGACAGGTTCTAATTTCAAAGTTACTGCATGCTGCAAGGTTACTTAAATTTACAGCAGGGCAGAAAGCAGGTGCTCTAGAGATACTGTCAGCCTGTAGCCCCCATTTTTCATTCATGCACTGTTCCCTTTGCAAGATGAAATATGTTTTTGCTTAAAAATCTTTCCCTTACTCTATAATCAGCTTTTTAAGGAGGAATCACAAACCAGCTCCCATTTCTGGTGTTGACTTATTTTTAAAGGCATTGATTAAACTTCCCAAAACAGCTACACGAGTCACACTTGCTGTTAAATATCAATGGAAGCTGGTGCTTCTGAAAGGCTGTCAGGATGAGGCCCTTAAAAACGCACCATATGTGTCTCTGTGCAGGCAAACAACGTGCAGAGGAGTGTTTCAATATTTTGAATAATCTTTTGAGTAAAAACTAGTTCAGTTAAGTACCTTAGCTGTCTTCCGTGGGAACATTTGTTTTACACAATAGAATTCCCTCTTACAGTTGTCTCTTTTCAGAGAGGTTCATTTAATATTTGTCCACGGTACCACCAACTGCAGTGCTCGTTGAATGGTCAGGAAGGAAAAGTGCCCGTTCTACGCACATTAGACTCTCAGGATGGACAGCTAGACAGATAATATAAATGAGAATGTATAACAAATGCAGAAGAAGAAAGGGGTTGCTGGTGTGAGGGGGAGGAGAGACACTTCAGCATGCTGAAGTCATATTTTAATCACTCCGAGGAGTAACAACAGGTTGCATTATGGCAAGTCTTTTATTTAATGCTGGCGGGTTGGGTTTTTTTGTTATGTGACTGCCATAAAATGTATTTATATGTTTGTGCATAAGAAACTGCACACTTTCCATATAATATGTTGGTTGTCCTTTCATATTGAAAGAAGAGGGGTTTATTTCAAAACTCTAAATCTTACGCCAGTCTAAAACCTGCCCAAATGGCATTTATACCAGTGACTTGCCTGACAAGGGTTCTTTGTGAAGGTGCAAATGTGCAGCAGTCTCCCTGCTGTACAGTTAAACTTTCTATGCATAAATCATTTTAGTAGATTGGGCCAGCAGAGGATTGCTTACAGTGCATTGTGTGTGATTTAATATTATGCTATATCCGATGCTAGAACTTAATTCCAAATCCCCCAAATGGCGTAACATGTATCAAAGTTTGAGTCCAGACAGTGTTTTAGCACCTAGAAGGCTGGCAGTAACAATGCTAAAGCACTTAGGTCTCCTTAAGCAATTAAAAATCTTTTCTTTCCCATAAAACACTTCAAATTGGGTGAACTGCTGACCCGGGACCGGACCTGCACTGCTGTTAGATTCCAGCCCCCCTTCCCGGGGAAGGGGATGGGCTGATGAGGGTTGTTTCCCCTTTTGTTCAGTCTGTTTCCTGTAAAAGCGGCTGTAGACTTGTAGTAAACCAGCTTATAAAGGATGTCCCTACACATGCAGAGAACAGGAGCGACAAGAACGTTTCCATGAAGGTTTTGTTAAATTAAAATTTAGCAAAATGTTGCACTTGAAATTGAGTCATTCAGATTTCATTTTTTAAAAATCAACAGATTCATTCAAAAGTGAGTTGGCAATTTAAAATATTTATATCCTTAAGGAATCAGGCTGGAACTACATAACTTCTGTAAGATTAAACCAATTTTGTGTTCTTAACTGAAACCAGTAGTGAAATTCATGAAAGATTTCACTTTTTCTGTGTTCTCAGCATGTGAGGTGATTTTTCTGTGAGGTACAAGAAAAGATGAATTTTAGTTGTCTGGGCCATCAGCCTTTATGAATCATTAATTACAAGAAACGGACTCCGTGCTGTCAGTTTGTCATCTGAGTCTGCACGTGCATTAGATTAAAATGTTAAAAGTGCAACATTTTGGGCTGTGGCTGATGTAAATTTTTGTAGTTGCTCACGTTTTAAAATTTGCTGTGGGATTTCCAGTAGTCATAAATGGTTTTGAAGAGACTTATAAACAAATTCCAAATCCTTTCAAGTAGTGATACTAAGGTAAATTGACTGTCAACTTTAATAAGACGGACTAACTCCCATTGTCTTAATACGGGTCTTGCTCCTGGGCTGGCTGAATGCCAGGGCATTTGATTTCGCCGCTCTTTTTCCCGATAAGCGCTGAGCTGCCCCTGGAAGAAGTGGGTGCTTGGGCAAGATACGGAGGTACCGAGCAGGACGTGTGGTCCTGCTGGTGGGGAGCCCAGAGGGGAGGCAGCAGCGCTTCGTGTGCCGCGCAGCGTCTCGGGGCAAGGTGCTCCGCAGCTGATGGGCTCTGCCCTTGCAAGAACTGGCATGTCGTTGCTAATGAGCATCTCCCCAGTAGAACAGCAGGGGTTAGATACCAACAGTCTGCTGCCATGTCGTGTTATTTCTTGGTTTGGTGGTGGGTTGGTTTGTTTTTTTTTTCATTTTCCTGTTTTTTTCTTAGGGTTCCTATGTCTTTAAACTAACTGAATTAGAAACCATATTAGAAACCACTTTAATGATCCGTTTGAAGTGCTTTTTTCTGATGCTGTTGTGGGACAGAGACTCTTAGAAAAGAGGTTAATTTCATCTGGGGGAAGTTCCCAGTGATCAGTTGGCCCAGCTGGTAAGCATCCTCTCCCCTCCAACATACAGCTTGTCACCTTTTCTCTTGAAGGCAAGAAAAAAGTTAAGTGGCTCATACTGCAAAACCAGGACCTTAACTTGTATCTTCTGGCAGGTTGCAGAAGCACTGAGTTGCTTCCAGTGAATGTTTACACTGCCTAGTCTTCTGAGGGAGGTGTTGGAGGAGACCGCGTCAGTTGATGGTTTGGCAAGTGGGAGAGAGCTCCCATAGGAAGGCAAGGCTCTGTGCCCAGAACTTTTACTTTACTGTTCCTGATAGAAGTATTTAACCTTTATGAAAAAACTGTTGATCACATGATTGTTCATTTTTGTTAAGACTGAGAATTTTTTTTCACATGTGCACCTTTTAGCCTCTGTTTTCTTGGTGAGATTTAGTGAGGAAATGCTGCAAAAGAACAAGTAAGTTTCTAAAACAAAGGCTAACATCTTCTATTTTATAATTTTTCTCCCATTCTTTTTTCACTGCTTTTCCTGTTTCCTTTGCTCAGTTTACATAAGATTTTTTTTTCTCTTAAGGTAAAAAGTTACAAGAATGGACTTCTGTTATTATTTGTCTAACTTTCATCATAATTTACTTGGTGCTCTAATACATTTTTCAGCAATTCATCTTTTGAAAATAGTAGGCACAGGTAATTATTTCAAATCTTCTTTTTTAAATATATCAAAATAAAATGCTGTAAATCCTTCACTCTTTCAGCCAAGTGGAAAATGTCCTACGTTTTATTTTGATTCTAATTAAGCTGTTTAATACTCTAAGGATGATATAGAGAAATGTGGAACTTCAGAAATAAGGTTAAGCTGCATATATTCTTAGGAAGAGTGCCTCTTTAAAAGGGCACTTCTAAGAATCAAGCACAATGATTCAGCAAAACCTCTATGTTCTGTGTCTATGTATGTATGTATGTGAAAAATCAGGCTTGATTCCTGGATTTTTGGTACTCAATATTTAAAAGATGTTTTCAGCACTGCTTTTCTATTGTTGATGTTTCCAGTGGTCTTACAGGCTTTATGAAATTGTTCTCTTTTGGAATATTAGATTTTTGTAGCATATGGCCCATGCTGTGTGAGGTACGTTGGAGGAGGAGGGAAGACATTCAACGTAGTGCAGCAGCTGTGTAGTCTGGGAGTTTTCATTGAGAAAATGCTTGTTCTAAACTCTGCACTGCACTCTTAAGGATGGCTTCACGAGTAGCAGGGTGTGTATTTTGGGATATCCATTTCAAGCACAGCATTTGATTACCACACCCCCTTTTAGTCACTTTTTCCCCCTCTCCCTGCCAGCTCAGTGCTGTGTGTCTGCGACGTGCCAGCCGTGTGCCCTGTTGCATTGCAGGGAAACATCAGGTTAAAGTAGAGATGCATTTGATCCTGTGTGAGCTATTTTCTTGCATCGACATGACTTCTTTGTCTTTTTATAAACGGTTTGGTAGGCCTTCTAATGTCTAGTTCATCCTTCTATTATAAGTATTTATTACAAATGGAAAATGGTACGCATTACAGGAAACTGAAAAAACTTCTATGGAAAAGTAAAGCAAGCTTTGAACTGCAGCAATATATGTACAAAACACACACGTACACATAGAAATGTGGTATTTATACTGTCTCTACTGTTGTAAATAAGAAACGAAGAATACCTTGCTCTGTAATTCCACTGGTCTGAACAGCCGGTTAACTCTGCAGAGCTTTTTAATTCCTAAACTGCAACTGAGAGCCTGTAATACAGAGATATTCCCGAGGGACTGACGTGTTTCAGCTGAAAGGTGTCCTGCGAAAGAAGCAGCTGTTCGCCTCTAACGAAGCCCCCTGGCTGTGCCATTGTGCAGTTAATATATCCAGCCAAACTGGAGCTAGACGTGCATCGTTCGACACGGGCTGGGCAGAAATCCTTCCTCTGTGCCACACGAGGCCTTGTGGCGTCTGGGCAGCTGCCCCAGCACCGTGGGAATGCTCTGCTGTTCAGGAACGTCGGTGCTATTTCATTCAGAAAGGGCGACGTGGCCTATGAAGGAGTTAGGAGGAAGTTCTGGGCTGGCTGCAGTTCACAGGAGTTGTAACTGGGGGAGTACAGTCGTGAGGGAGGATAGTACAGGTGGATTTGCTGAGCCAAGCTATGGCCATGAAACTGCAGCATCCTTAGCAGGGCCAGTGTGTGCTCGTTAGGGGATTCTTAGACACCTCTAAAAGATGCTCTTCGGTTTGTTTTTTAAAAATGTATTGCATGAGGTATTTAGGAGGTCCTAGCTCATTGCTGAGAGTCGGTCACAGTTCCTGTAATGTCACCTGGTGAGTGACAGGCTTGTCTCTTCACAGAGCCCTAGCAGCTATGGTGGGGTCCTCACCTTCGCTGGCGTCCACCTGGATGGGTCTGATTGCAGCCTGGAAATTAAATAACATTCCAGCATTCACCCTGTAACTGTGACACGGTGCTGACTTCTTCTGGCAATGAAGTTGAATTCGATCATACTTGTAAGGAGTTCTGAAATCTGCAGCCCTCCCTATGAAATAAGCTGTTAAACTGACAGGTTTTTTTAAGACTGAGGCTCTGATAAGTGATGTGAATTGCAGAGCCTGACTAGTTTCTCTCCAGTACAGTTGTTCTGTAAGGCCTTGTAAAATTATAACACAGTTGATGTAGTGCTAAGGGAATGTAGCAGGTTTTTAATTACAGCTTCTTTCTTCTTTCTTTATAAAGTTCATAGTACAACAGTTAGAATTTTAAAACATGAACTTCAGAAGCTTTTGAGGTGGCCTGGAATTTCATCTCATGTTCCACGGCAGCTTTTCTCCTTTTTTTTTTTTTTTTTTAAACTTTCAGTAGTTAAAATAAGGATTAATTTGCTTGGAGAAAGCCATGTATGGATAAGAATATGTGGGATTATTCAGGAATGCTTGTGAATGTGCAGGCTGTCCTTGCATATTTGGAGTGGGATGTCTTTAATTCCTGGAAAACAGCCTGCAGCAGTGTTCTCACCTTTGGTATAAGCAGTCGGATGACTGCTTACACCTGGTCTTTGCATTGGCTGCCCTGAAAGTGATAGGTTACTGTAAAGATGGCCTTTGGGCATTTAAGGTCCTTAACTGTCTAGGCACTGAGTATCATCTGTGTTTTCCATTTTATTGGGTATTTATTCTCTGAAACCACCTATTTCTTTTGCTTTTTAGTTGACAGGTAATTGTGTGTTGGCACTGAGGATGAGTAAAAGTTCAGAGGCTTATTCTCAATGGTCTTAATCTTTAGACCTCTCTGAATTTATACAAGTGCTTCTTCATAATTCTGTCTGTTTTCTGAACTATTTCCGTATTTTTCTTTCAAATATGAGAGATGTAGCTCTAATACAGTGTCTCTGGGTAAGCTTACTTGGTTGGTATTGGGGCCACCGTCACAAACCAGGAAAGGCTGTGAAAGCTGTGTATCTGGGAAGGCCAGATCTAGGGCTCTGGCTCCTTGCAAACTCTTGGTTTTGTTTTGGTGGGGTTTTTTAAATACATCCTTTCCTATTTTCTATCATGAGGGCTAATAGCATTCTGTAAAATATGTAACGGTGAGTAGATTCCACCTTGAAATGATGCACTACGGTGGTCTGATATGCCTCTTCATATTACAGCGTTGCTGCCTCACCATTCCTGCCTCTGGCCAGCTTTTCCACATGGCAGTGAGAGCTCTGGGCATTGATTAGAGAGGAGCAGAGTCCAGATGTGGATGGGAGAGATTTTTTTTGTGCACAGGGGTTTTTGGGACTCTTTCTTCGCAATGTTGCTTCCCTCTGTGCTTCCAGTTGGAGGCCAGAAGAACCCTGAAATTTGGCAAGGTATAAATGGTGCTTTTTTTTTTTTTTTTTTTTAAATTTCATTAGTATATGTGCTTCTGAATGTTTTAGAGACCAGAGTTTTAATATTGGCTTTGACTGTGGTTTAATGATAACAGTTTTAAGATCTGGTTTCATAAATCTCAGAATTTCACAGTTGCTGGACCTGTCAGGAGAAAGCTGTGAAGACTGAGTGCTTTTCCAGAAACTGTTCGCTGAGGAGCGCATTTTGTTGTAGTGGAAGATGATGGAGAAATTAGTTCTGTTGAAAGTTTTTCCTCTCCCAATTTGACCCTTGTGATTTTGTGACTTTTAAAATTTATTTTTACATTGTCATATAGTGCTGGAACTTACCATACTATTCTTGGTTTAGCTTGGTTTCAAGCACTTGAATAAAGGTTTCATTTAAAAAATGAAGAATGAAATCTAACCTGGTTTTGATTGTAGTAGACAAAGTCAAAGACCGTTGTATGCCAAGGGTGTATACTGTCCAAGACACACATTATTGTTCTCGTTAGAAAACACGTGTGCGTCTTTGTTTCATTATTTGTTCCTGGTAAGTGGACATTTTATAAACTCCCACCTGAGGGCATGGCACCTCCAAAAAGGACTGTGTCAAGGTTAGTCATAATGAGTAAAATATGCAAATTCAAATTAAAAATATTTTCTTAATCGAGGATGCATAAATTATTCCCAGTGGGCACCTAAGTGACAATAAATTTCACATGCCTGGGAATTAACATGCCCCACTTATATTACTTTGCTGTTCCATTAAAAAAATGCATTATTCATTTAAATGGCTTCTACTGTATTTAGGTTCTGAAAAAGACATCCAACTGATATTTCGAGGCCTAAATCTGAGCAACATATAGGGCAATTGTGCATGTACTTGCGTACTAAACTTGGAAAAGGTGTTACATTTAACATGTTTTTAAAAGCACAAAAATAAAATCATACAAAAAGAGATGTACCAATTCAGCTAATTGCTGTGATTGACTGAAACAATGTCAGCATTTCTGATATTTCTGATATTGTCTAATTTTAGAGTATTCAGAATGTTTCTGTACGTATCTAAACCTTTTGAGCTGTGGCTGTATCCCTGTTAAACCCACACTGTGGCCAGGCAATGTAGCGCAATAGCATATTTTTTCCTGTCCTCCTTTCAGGGTGGTTTGACTGTCCCCCGATCCGCCGCACGGCTGCTTCTGCGGGCAGCGCTGCTCTGTCCACCCCGCGCAGAGGTGGAGGGGAAGGAAGGAGCTAGAGCCAAAGCATGCATTTTCAAGAGGGACCAAGGAGTATTTGAGCTGGGAATAGGCAGGGGAGAATGAAAATCTGTGGGGATGGCATATGGAGCTCTTGTCTGTCCCTCTGTAGCTGTCTTTTAATAATCTTTATCAGTTTGTTCATAGGAGCAGCAGTTATTAAAAACGGGGCTAGTTCATTCACCTTCTGCACACATCGGCCTTCTTAGCTAAGCAGGTCTGAATGTCCAAGGGTTTTTGTGGGCTCTGACTGAGTGTATACTGAAGACTTTGTAACTAATCTTTTTTTTTTTTTGAAGCCCGTGGAGGTGCTCATAATCCTAAGAATGCCATACAAGCTTAGATTCTGTCTATGGAAATCATTTACAGTGGGATTTCAAAAGCCTAACCCTCCTTCCTTAGAAATCAATTGTTAAGGTCCTCATGACTTCAGTGGGAGTAGTTATGCCAACACAGAGTGCTTTGAAAATGCCTCCCTAAACTGTAAATGAGAATATACATTTGAGAATGTTGCAACCTAATTTTTATACTGAGCTTGTGATGGTAGTAACTGAGTGCCCTAGATTTAGCGCTGTATCTACTTGATTATGTCACTTCACCACCTTGTCCGAATTTGGCACTGTAATTCATATTTACATGGGATTTATTATTTTTGTCTCGTTGGTCCTTGTATTTTTACTGTAGTGGTCCTGTAAGTCCAGATCTACACCTCTACCCACACAGACATTTAAGAAGCAATTTATCCTAGCTATTTCGGTATGCATAAGCATAAGATGTTTTCATTTTTATATATATAAAAGACTAGTTGTTTTGCTGCCTGTACATGTTTAGGGACAAAATGGACTAAACTGAGATATTGTTTGGATTTGCATGTTGGTGGAGCTTTTGGAGGAGGTTGTTTTTTATTTCTTTTCTTTGAAACATCTGGATAAATATTTAGGTGACACTTTATAACATTGGCATACTTCATTGTTCAATTATTTTAGAAATACTAAACTATGACAGATTTTAAAGAATATTTCAAAAACTGAGTCTGGAGGTAACAGCTTTATTACTGCATGATGACTTGACCCATATTTCCTAACATGATTTCCCTACTGTAACTCGAATTGAGTTCATGTAAGTCTAATGATATCAGTTGACCTTGACAGCTAGACCTAAAAGCCTGTAGTTGTCCTTTTTTCTTAGGATCTTTTAGGTTTTTCTTGTTTTAGTTTTTCAGCACTTTCAAGAAATCTCTTTTAAATAAGGGATACCAAAAATTCTACCAAGAAAGCGTACCTAATTCTAACACCAAGTATTTTTGCAATTCCTTTGCATCGAGTGTATTTTATATATAGTTTCACAGTGATACCTCTCTGTAGTGTAAATACTTAATACCTGTGTAGCAGAGAAATGGTGCTAATTACACAGCCACATGAAAAATGGTTATCAAATACTTTTGGCTCCTTTAGTGAGTGATGACTCTGTTATTGTCATTTAAGATTATTCTTAACCTTCAGCTCTGCCTTTAAATGATTTTTATTTATTTGTTTTTTTAAAATCCACCTACTAGTAAATATTTTTCCACTTTCCTCAAGTGGAATTTCCAGCTAAAGTACCTTGGGCTGGTGCCGAGGGTCAGTTTTAACGGTAATGATGAGTTTAAAGTTGGGTATTTTAAAATCCACTAGATTAGAAGCATTAGGCTTCCGCCTAATAATGTAAAGGGGATACTACCAGCTTTCCAGTGGGTATGTCACTTTTAGCTCTGAGATCACATCTTAAAACTTGCTTTGAGCCCTTTAAGAGCAAACCTGAAAACCACCTCATTACTATGCATAGAAAAACTACTTTAATCACTTTGAGATTTCTAAAATGTATTTGTTAAAATCTTTCTCTCATTCTGAGGCTGATATCATTTGACTAAGGGCACTGAGGGAGCCTGACTTGAGAGGTATTGGGACATGAAAATATTGGAAATTCTTATAAGCAGTGTTTAAAATAGCTTTTCTGTAAATGATTTGGTTCACACAGAAAATGTGATCGTCTGGTGCTGTGGTTTGGCAAGCACTCTTGATGAATATGAATAAATTCACAGGTGATTTCACCTTTTATGAGTAACATGACCATGTTTAATTTGTCGTAACAACTTTTCTAGCATCATGAATTCTCCCTTTCTTGTGTTTGCCAGGAGTGTAGGGAAGAGAGAGATGCAGCTGCTGGAGAGAGTCCAGCAAAGGGCCACAAAGATGATTAAGGGACTGGAGCATCTCTCCTCGGAGGAAGGTCTGCGAGAGCTGGGACGTCAGCCTGGAGAAGAGAGGCTCAGGGAATCTCACCATGGTACCTTCCAGTACCTGAAGGAGGGGTGCAAAGAAGTCGGAGCGAGGTTCTTTTCACTGATGCCCAGTGACAGGACTAGAAGCCTCGTCCTGCCTTTGCTCTTTGCTCAGTACTCGCCTGCAGAAAGCGTAGGTCCAGAGTCCTTCATCCTTGTTGGCCAGGCTTACGCAGTCCTCTCCTCACAGGGTGGCTCCTGCAGCCCCCTTTGCCCTCGCTGAGCACCTGCTGCCCGAACCTTGCGTGGGGACACCCTGAGCTCAGGTGGCAGAAGTGTGCCGCCGCTTTGGCCGGCTGAGCGGGATGAGTTGGTCAGAGAGAGTTCAGTGTCTTTCCAAGGTCTGCATCTGCTTTCCACCATCCCAATCCCATTCCTGTTCTCCCAACCCTGAGAACAGCTAAACCGCGTAGGCTGTGTGCGTTCCATACCAATCCCATTCAAGACCTCTCCTATGAAACCAAGCTGTCCTGAACTAAAGGAGAGCCTTCACCTACTCCTTTGCAAGGACAAACTCATTAGAGCAGAGATGTGACGTTGGGATGAACACAGGTGAGGAGAGGTAAGAAATAATTGTGTTGGCATAGCTATCTGTTCATGCCAGATGCTGAAAACACCATTGAAGGACAAAATGCATTCATTTGGGAGTTTGGTGGTTTTTTGTTGTTGAGCTGAGGTTTTGTTGTTTGGTTTTTTTTTTTTTAAAGAAAGTATGGAAATTGTTTTTCTTTGCAAAAATAGTTTTTGGGGGGTTTTTTTTCCTTGATATTTTATTTACTTACACTTGATCATGATATTGGAGGTACTTCAAGTAAGAAAGCAGCCCTGTGATTGGTATTGAGAAGGCAGGAGAGAGCCCTGTGTTACATAGATCAATAAGCTGCTCTCTTGGAAATTTGTTTTTATATTGTTTATTGGAAGGCGATGATGACTGAAAATTTTGAGTGCTTTGATTGTCTGTTACTGATAAGCAGGGATATTTTGTGATTCAGTGACAATCACACAGAATAAAGTTAATTGATGGAATTATTTTTATAATGCTGTTTTTATTGGAGATGCAGTTTGAAACTGAAGATAGATGACATAAAAGACATAATTCTACTTCCATTGAAATAATCTATACTTTTAGCATTTAAGAAATAACCTGGAAGAGGAGGAAGCATTTTGCTCATTAGAGACATTAATAATTCTTCTATATAACTCCTCTTCAGTCAGATAAATTAATTTCTAGATTTGGCCTGGAAACTAATAATCCCTTTCAAATATTAGAATCAGCATAGAAGACTTGGAAGAAAAATCATGATTAGAAATTCTCTAAGCTGAATACAAACTGAAGTTGGCAATTAAATTTGGCTGTAACACTGATGTGATGTATGCGTTGCTAAGATATTTTTTTTTTCCTTAAATTCAGGGCAAAGTGGTTTTGTTGTGTTGGTTTGTTTAATTTTGTTTATTGAAAAAGGTAGTTTGTTTACCTGATAGCCAAGGAAAGCAAAGCAACTGGGATAAAAGAAACTGGTGGTTGCTAAATATTTACTGTTGTTTGACTGGCAAAGTGTGTGGGGGTTTTGTGTTTGGGTTTTTTGGAGGGGATGTTGGTATTTGTGTGGGGCTTGCTTGTTTTTTTGTTTTGGAGTGTTGTGGGTTGTTGGTTTGTTTTTTTGTTTCTTTTGGAAAACATTTAACACAATAAAAATATCCTTTATTTTCAGTTTTATTTAATAACTGGTACAGAGTTCTGTGGGTAGCAGGTAAGGTTACTGATAGGCTGGATATTAAGCTTGTGAAATGTTAATACAGATCTTCAAAAATATTTTGATAGATGTTAATATTGAAACAGCGTTGGAAAGTGAGGGAATATTTCAACATAACTAGCTCTTGTAGTTTGATCACCTGATCCAGTATTTTTGAGTCCTTGCCCTTGCTGGGCTAGAATATGAAATTAAGCATTCAGATCTGGAAACCCCGGTCTCCGGAGAATTTTGCTCTTTTGGATAAGGCAACTCTGTCAGCACAATGGAACCATCTCATGTTGCTGGAATAAAAGGCATTTCTGGAAGGCATTTCAATGAAGATACGAAACTGTAGAGGCCACACAGAGGGAGGGAGAGCAGGGAAGAGATAAGGAAGAGTATGGGTGAAAAAATGTTAGAGAAACACTGGGCCAGCCCCATTATTTTGTGCTAACTTGGGTTAAGTAAGCCTACAGTATGAAACCTTTTTTAAAAAAAACCCAACCACAACATAAAAACCAACAAAAAATAGTTAATGTCTTATTATTAAAATGAAGATGATGCCTGCTGATTTGCTCTGGTTTCATATGCAAACCTGTTTTTATAGTTCCATTTCTGCATGACTCTAGTAGTTTGAGAAAGTTTTAGTATAGACTTGAAATGTCTTCTAATTGAAATGGATTAAAATGTGTTTCACTGCTTTTGTGTGGTCTCGTGGAATGTATTTTTGCATTTAATATTGGTGATTTTTATTTTTATCTGTTACATAGTGTAAGTCGTTGATGTAACTTCAATGTGTGCTGGATTAGCTTCTGCTGTTAACATTCCTTTTTATTTCCAGTTGCTGGAATTACTGCAGCTGATTTTGCCCCAGGCACGGTTCACTGGGGAGCTGGTACCTGGGGTTCCGTTGATATCCCTGTCACTGGCAAGGTAAGGAGAGGTTGACTTGCATTCACTATGAGTAGCAGGCTAGAAATAAATCATTTTAATATGCTTTCTGTAGATAAAAAATTAGGAGGGGCAGTGGGTGTCTTGCTGATTATTTATATGCACGCCAGTAGTTTCTGGGAACCTTGACTATGGTTCCTGAAATAATATTCTTTCTTACTGATTTGTTGAGAAATAACTCTTGCTTAAACACTGAAGGAACTAGCCTCTTTCAAAGGGAGTATTTTCTGTAGGCCAAATCAAAATGATTTTTTTACTTGGGAAAAAAGCCCTCCTAAATGAATATCTGTAACAAAAAGTCTACCACAGAAGTATGAAATTTTAGCCTCTTCTCCATTCAACAAGTTTCTTGTGTAGTCCCTCAAACCCGATTCATACAAAGCTCGTGTGCCATATGTCTGTTTAGTTGTCTGCTGTGATGCTTGCTCTGATGATATTGGACCAATAACTTGATTTTCAGAAATGCTTAATAATTCCTTTTTCGTTGTTGTGATAGCACGGAAGGAGTTATACAGCTGAACGACATTTATTTAGTAAGTCACGTAACATAAGCATCTTTCAAAAAACCCCAGCACTGAGAATGAGTTCTTTTTAAAAAAAGACTCAGTTTTGACAAGTCTGTGCTTAGTGTCTGAATACTAGTGAAATGAATTATTTCCTCGCAACAATGCCATATTTAGCACACTAATAAAAGAGAGGAAGGAAAGTGGATCTTTGATAAGCTAATTATTTTTGGAACTTGCATCAGAGTTTAGTAAATCAGCATGCTGCATCTGCAGTGCTAACCAAACTAATCTAAAATACTTGCCTCCCTGTGGAGGTATAGAAATGTCATAGTCCGTGGAGACCTGCACTGCATTTATGCAGGTCTGCCTTTCCTGTCATAGATTCAACAGACCTTTCCAGAGAAGAGCTACAGTACTTTAAACAACCTTAACGTGGGGTTTAAAGAGATTAATGAATATCAGCCTTGTACTAAATAAATCTTTATCACTTGCTCTACCTACTACAGTAATTGCCTCAGTGCAGTGGAACCCATTCAGTCTGCCAGCTTGCCATTAATCTCAAATACATCTTTGACAAAAGAATCTACCTTATCTTCATTTTGTGTGTGTGTGCACACAAGCTCTGGCACTTAATCAGGTCATCAAAATACTGTATATGGATCTGTTTAGTTGTATGAATGTTGCATGTTTGAGGAGTGCTGACCTCATGTAAGAGATTTATAAATTTTAAAAAACTGGGCTTCCAAAACTGTTTGTTACAGATGTGTTTGCATCCTGTCATTAAATAAAATGCATTAACAAATGTAAGAAGGCCACGAGTGTAGTATAAACCTCACGGTTTATGCAAACAAACAGTATGTGCCTGTGCCCACTAAAACACCCTCACTGTCGCTCCCGCCGAAAAAGCAATAATTTGGGTCATATTGTAGTTAGTTATGCATGTGTTTGGGTGTGCGTATATTTACATATTATGGCTTCAAAACTGATTTATGTTTACAAGCATACCAAAAAACCTTTTAACACGACTATCATATTGTTATAATTTAGAATCAGGCTGCTGTGGTATATAATTAATGCAGATATTTTACACCTGTTTCATAATGCAATCGATTTTAATTTTTATTAGACACAATGTTACAATGAAATTAATCATGTATTTTCATGTGAATTTAGAATTCTTTAAACTGTCTGCCTTTAAAAATTCTTTTTTAAAAAACTATATGCTACTTAGTGTTTCGGGAGTATTTTCAGACTCTTGTGAAAGGACTATCTGTTTTCTAAGCTCACAGCTAAACATGTATATAGAAGTTAGGTATTTTTGGAATAACCATTAAGGATAAGTTATATAAATGGATTAGGTTCTCCCTGGGATGGATAGAAGTCGCTATTTAGGAGGAATACAGTTCTGGGTATGGGAGGGGCCTTGCAGATGTACTCAGGTAGTTCATATCTGCACAGGTAATTGTGTGGCAAAAAAGAAGGTAAGAACAATGTGAACAGACAAGGATTAAGTACATAGACAGGGCAAAGTGAAGTTTCACATGGGGCAGAAATTAGGTGTAGTTTTACATAGTCAGCCTTAAATTAGGTGCTGCATTGGATTCTTTCCCAGTAGATGGGATTCAGATGAGGGTGTGATGTACTGATTAACTTCATCAAGGGAGATGATTCACAGCTGCATTCAACCTGCTTAACCTTAAAGGCTAGGGAGGAAGATGACCGAGACCTAAAAAAAAAAAATTAAAATTTGCAGGGCATATAAAACTCCCCGTGGACTGAAATATCTGCTGTAAATGGTGCTGAACTAATAAGCGAATGTTGCAGTCATTGAGAATGGTGAGGGTACTTTGCATTATTTTTTTAAAATGAAACTATTTAACTTAGGTTTTCAAAAGGGAGGGCACGGATCTTCCGGGTGCTTGTTTTATATTTTGAGTGTTGGCCATGACTTGTAACTGCTGCTGCGTGTACGCTGAGGACGGTGTCTCTTTGAGGCGGTGAGGAGTGGGAGCCGTCGGTGTGGTTTGAGGCGGTGCGGCTGGGGAAGGCTCCGAGCACACTGTGCCCACACCATGGCACATGGGCTACGTCTGACTCCGCGTCCCCAGTCACTGTGGGCGTGCTGGCACAGCGCTGGGGCCCACGGCACCACCCCACCTCGCACCAGACAACGTGCTGCGGTCCTTTCCTCTTGTGCTTGGAATCAGCTTGCCCTGGGCTGATTTGAAGACCTCGTGCTCCTTCGCGTGGCTCAGACCTGATCTACGTTGACTCCACACTTGGAGTCGGGAGACCTGGGTTCCCCATGTGTTCCTGTGCTTGACCTTGGGCGTGTTTCTCTGTCTCTCTGCACAGCAGTTCTCAGGCACAGCGGTCGTGCCTGTTGCTGCCGTTCTTGAAGCGCATTGACACAGGTCTGGAAAGCTTTACATAGAAACGTTAAGTACTATTGATGCTAAGCTCTTGGGGATATCCACGACTTCTGCTTTTCATTGCCGTGTTACACACCAAATTTCTTAAAATCTTTAAGGAAAATAGATTTCTTTGTAAAAGTAGTTTCAGTGAATAAGTAGGTTATGCTGGAATTTCAGCTGACATGAGACTGGATAATCGAGGCTGACCTGTACATTTATTTGAACTGTTCTTGATTAAGGGGTGGGTGTGTTCAGCAGAAAAACCACAAGTGAGAATTTGCCCTTTACATTTAGATGATTATTTTTATACTAGGTTTCTTGACCTTTCAGTGCTGTGGTTGGTGCTTGTGGTTGCTAAGCACTTTTTAGCTCCTTCTTCAAAAATCTGTCACAAGACACTGATGGGTTTGAGACTGTATTCAAGAGCTGGCAGAGTGCTTGTTTTTTTGGTTTTTTTCTGTGGGTTTTTTCCCCTCATTCACAGCAGTCCTCACATAGCTCTTGCTGCTCAGCTGCTAAGACCATGACCTACCTGGTGCTGTAATACTTCTTCCTTTTTCTCCTTTGACCCACTGTTTTCAGAGTTTCCTTAGAGTCCTGCGTATGAACCACACACACTGCAGCTTGATGCCTCTGCGTGTAGCTGCTGGTTTTGCCCTTGCTCTACAGTTGACCTTGCAAGGTCTTTCTTTCACAGTAATGTTTATATTTTATTCACTTTCAGGCTTGAAGACTACACTCCTATAAAAGTGTTTATCTGGAGAGCTGTTATTCACGTGTTAGCAACAATTGCAATAAATGGGTTGACAGCAAAGCAGAAACCCTATATGCATGCGTGAACGGTACATGTACCTCCTGATTAGCACATGTACTCTTTTACAGGATGCCAGAATTATAGCCATTTATTCCAATAGGTTCTCCTAAATATTCACATGACGTTGCAGGACAGAAACTTTTCAGTACCCAAGGGGTCTCTTTTTTATACACTATTTTCCAATTTCTGACATATTGGCAAACTGTTTGAACTAGAAAATGACAAGTGATAGCTGAATTAGTTTGGTCAAAATTTTTGAACTCTGTACCAGAGGTTTAAAATGGTTTGGTACCTAATTAATAACATGTTCAGTTCTGAGATTCCACTGAAGCCTTCTGCAGAGGTGGCTCTTGGGTTGTAAAACTGTTGTGGAACAGAGATGAGGGCAGATATTTCTTTAGCTTTACTGGATGAAGACTTTGGGAAGAACAGGGTGGAAAATAATTATCTTCCCAGAATTCAGCCTGAGAAGAAAATTATTGGGAAGAGTGCTGGACACAGGGGCTGGGATGACAATGACACAGTCAAACCAGAGGCATGCTGGAGATCCTGCCTTGAGCCTTCCGCAACTACCAGCATTTACTTGTGCTATTTTGGGAGAGATTTTTCAGTTTCTCAACTGCAAAATGTCTATAAAGTGTTTTGGTTCTCCTACCCCTCTTCAGTCCTACTCTGCCTAGTTTTGGTTCTTGCCTGCTTTTAGAGAGGTGACGAGTGCTTGTTTGACTAGCAGCTGACACGCTACATCAGGAGACTTTGCTAGTCCTGCTGATGTGGGGCACAACTCCCAGGAGGCATCTAAGGCTGGGACCCCCTAATTTAGTGTCCCACAAAGAGCTAGACCAGAGGAGTCTGCAGTCAATGGAACATTTTCCAAAGGCTCCGTCCTGAGTGAGAAACACAAGTTGTGTTGACAATCCCCGGGACTTCAAGATCTGCAGCAAAATAAAATCTTGTCTACATGATTAATTAACGTTGACTAGGCTTTTAAGACTTGAAATCTTTCCTCTCTCAATCAAAATAATTCTGACTTTCTTAAGTACACTTGCAGATTGAACATGTGTTATTTTTTTCCTTTGGCATCTACACATAGTTGCTATTACTTTAGTTAATGATACAAATCTAGTGGTTAAGAAGGCATTTCTGGATTTTTAGTAATTTCACATCTGTTTTCACAGTTTTATGAGACACTCTTGGAAATACTGAGCACCGATGCTTTTCTGGGTAGCTTCCCTTTTTTGGTGTATACCAGTAGTCACCTCTTGGATGCTAAGGGGTCTTACACTAGGCACCTAAAAACATAGATGATGTATAGATGGTCTATATGACAGGGCTCAATTAGCTTGCTTCTAAACTACGGCTAATAGCTGCTCAAGCTGAACGTTACTTGTGAGCATTTACTACTGGCATATAGTTCTCTAGGACTTTTCTGGCACAGTGATCATCATCTACCTATTCATGTTTCTTGAAACAGCTTCTCCTTTTTGTGAAGGATGTTCTTTGGTTCTAGTAGAGTCTCGGCACTCTCAGCTATAAAAAGCTCTATATGATTGTGCCTTTTTATTGCTACAAATAGTGATCTCCAAATACAAAAAAATTCTAGTTCCCTACTAGTCAAACAGCTAATATTTACTTAGAAGGCAAATGTGTTTTTTCTCTGGTTAAGCTCTGTCGTGGTTTAGCCCTAACCAGCAACTGGGACCGTGCAGCCGCTTGCTCTCTCCCCACCTTGGAGCGATGGGGAAGAGAATCAGAAAAGTGAGAAAATTCCTGGGTTGATATAAAGACAGTTTAATAAGTAAAGCAAAAGCCTCACATGGAAGCAAAGTAGAAGAAGGAATTCATTCCTTGCTTCCCGTCGGAAGGCAGGTGTTTGGCCATCTCCAGGAAAGCTGGGCTCCATCACATGTAGCAGTTAATCGGGAAGACAAAAGCCATCACTCCGAATGTCCCCCTTTCCTGCTTCCCTGAGCTTTATATATAGAGCACGGCACCGTACGGTATGGAATACCGCTGTGGTCAGTTGGGTCCCAGGGGTATCCCCTCCTAGCTTTTTTGTAGACTCCCAGCCTACTGGCTGGCCGGGCAGCGTGAAGAGCAGAAAAGGCCTCGAGAGCTTAGTGGCCACTGAAAACACCAGTGTGCCACCATCGCTGTTTCTCATCCCAGGTCCAAAACAGAGCACTGCCCTAGCTGCTAGTGAGAAAGCCAGCTCTATCGCAGCTGAAACCATGACAAATCCTCTGCTGCTTTCATGGAAGGCTTTTTGAGGAATGCTTTGCTCTTGCATACCAAGCGACAAATTTCCTAATGTCATAATCTCAATAATACAAGATCTTTTTCTGCTTCTTTATACTCTCAAAGCATTAAGTTACCAGAGAGAGGCGTTCATTCGGACAGATAATGTTTTGTCATTTAGAAGTTCAAATATTTAAATTTTTTTGTGTGTGTATCAGACTGATCAAGCTTTGTGAAAAAACTCAAACTGATGGTGTGCATTGATTAAATCATGTTATTTTGTGTACTTGAAATGCTTCCTTTTTTGAGCCCTGCGTGGCCAATAATAGTGACTGGCGATTTCCTTACAGTGTAGTGGGACAGAAATACAGGCAGCAGCTTGACAAAGACATTTGGTGTCGTTCTCAAAACACTACAGCAAAACCTTGAAATTAGGCGTTCTCAGGAATAATTAAACGAGCAAGTTCGGGGTTAACTAAAGCCCGTGCCTATATGTAGGAAGCAATGCAAAGCCGTATACAGTGGAAGGATGTAACTTCTTTGTTCTTGGGTTTTTTCAAGGCTCCTAAGTGGAAAAAGATGAATTAGGACTACAATGAATGGATGAAAATAGATTTTTAATTTTTTTTTTTCTCTTAAGGCACTGCTTCCACCTACAGCTTTCTTCCAAAACTTGAAATGAATGAAATGACTTTCAACTTTAATAAAATTAGAAGTGCTATGAGAAGCCTTTGGGATAGGGGATTTTCACGTATATTTTCTAATGAATGGCATTCTCCAGCTGGCCCCGTACCCTGTCTAATATTTTGCACAGCCTTAGAAATTTTGGTTCTGTATGCTTTATTTGCCATGGATATTTGCATCACAGAGTACTTTGAGAGAGACTCTACTGAGAGTAAAATTTTATTAACTCATTGAGAATATAATATTTTTTATGCAATAATTTTCCACTTCAGAAAGCTTTTGTGTAATATTATAAATCAGGTTCAAGCTAAAATACGCACTGTGGAATTTATAATCCTTGTTTGCTAAATGATAATGATAGCACTAATTAAGTTGCTGTTTACTAGGGAGTCTCGGTCCCTTATACGCTATTGAATGGAGGTAGGGGGGAAAATCTGCCGGAGGAACTCGCCCAGCCTTGTCAGGGAGGTGAAGGTGCTGCTGGCAGTGCAGAGCCCTTCTGGATCCGGGAGCGGGCGGCTGGCCGTGCCTGTGTCCCTCGGTCAGCTCAGCACGCGTGCGCTTGTCCCGGGGCCAGCCACCCGCTGCAACACCTCTTCTGTGCCAGTGTGCCCAGGGATTCTTGCTGTTGCTGTACAAGTGCGCGTTGCGTGTGCTTTGTAACAAAAGCGAGGGTGATTCTAGGAAAAAACGGTTGCTGACACTTGAAAAGTTTCTTGCTCTGAAATGTTGCAAGGTAGGGGTTTTTTCTTCTTTCCTTTAAAATAAAGAACCTACTTTGATGAATGACAGGTTTTCATCTTTCTTATCGTGGAAAAAAGTAGCAAAATAGCAGCTTTGATTCACCTTTCTCTTGAGGGATGTTACAATATATTCCATAAATTGCAATGTCATCTTTATACCAGTGGTATTTTCTTTTTCCAGTGGTCTTGGAATCTCCTCCTGCCCCCTCCCCTTAGGTCTATGTGCCATCTTATGAAAATATGGAGAGGTCTTCCAGTTTGTTTTAATATCCTGGAAGGTTGACCTCAGAAACACTCACCCCATCCTAGAGATGATGAATTGTCACCAAAACATAGATCTTTGTGGGGTTTTTTGTTTGGGGTTTGTTTTTTTTTTTTTTTTGGGGGGGGGGGGGTTGGCTGGTTGGTTTTTTCATTCTACAAGATGGTGTTTTTTTCTTTGAGTTGTTTAAGGTTCAATCTTGGCAACTTGCTGGAGGCAGATGCGCCACGGTGCTCCCTGAGCGCCATTGCTGAGGCCGTCTGTGCAGACACACCAGGACGGGTACGCACGCCCAGTTGCTGGACTAGGGGGTTATAAACTACCAACTGGTTTTCATCAGCCTGTGGTTTTCCTTTCAGAGTCTAAGAGAACTGAAAACAATTTTGTTTGTGGAAAAGCTCGGTACCTGCTTATAATTAACTCTGTGACAGTGGTTTTCACACAAGTCTATTGCTTATTTTATATAAACTTCAAAGGGTTTTATAGCAATGAAATGTTTAACAACTGGAAAAATAAGTAAAACTGAAACATTCCAATAACTCGGAGGAGATCTTTTTTCCAGTGTTTTCTGGGAATATTTGTACCACAAGGCACATCTGGAGATGGGGCGCAGATAGCTCTCCCATGGTTGAGGCTGGGTGCAGGACGGTCCTTCCACCTGTTGGTGTGTGTCTGTGCTCCAGGCTTTATCAAGCACAACCAGAGGGCGCACACTTCTGAAGAGCGTAACGTGGCAATTTTTTGAGTTACCTGTGTGAGATGATTTAGGGTGTCTTTCCGTTTAAGGAATGCTCTGTCCATCCTATCCTGCAAGTCTACTTCTCTTGAACTTTGTTCTAACTGCAGCTGCTCCCAGTGCCTTTCTAATACTTGCTCTTCCACTGTTTTATTGTCTTTCTGTGGCTAAGTTGCCCTTCTGCAATGAACACCTTCCTTCCATGTTTTGTTATATCAAAGTATTCCGGTTTTGAAGTGTAGTATCTAATTATATTTGTGCCAATTTGAATATAAACATTGCATCACAATGGAGTTTTTGAGAAAATCTTTGGATTATTTGTGAGGTTTTGTTCTTAGATTATTTTTTTTAAATCCATGAAGTAAATGATTTCAAACAGTGCAATGATTTTTATTTATTTATTTATTTGTTAAGTAAACCTCACGGCATGTTACTCTACAGAAAACACATAAAAGTAGAAAGTAACTGTTGTGATTTAATGGACAACAGAAAAGGGGTTTTTCTTTTAAGATCTTTATGTGTTTCTTTATAGTAAAGGGAAACTGAAGGTCTGTTTGTTTTTTATACTTAACATGCCCTTTTATTTTAAATTATTGTTTTTCACTTTGCCATGTTATTTTGGTTTAAGAGATCTGTACTAGCACAAAACTAATCTCCCATGTCTAAAGTTAAGTCTTATTAGATTTTGATTATTAAAGTGTATACCCTTTTTTTAATTTATGCTTATTTGTTTGTGGTTATCATATACTTTAATTACAATTTCTTTGCATTATTCTAGAAAGTAAGTTTTTGAATTAATAGAATCATACGTTGTTTTCCTTCATTTCATTACATTTACTTAATTGGAGCCACTAATGCCTGACTTTCTCACAGAGAATAGTATTGTTTGTTACATGGGTCTGAGTTGAGGCAATTGCCTCTAAATGAAATTCCTTCTTAGCAGTAATAGTGTGTAGCTCCTACAGGGGAAGAGAAGAACTTAAATCAGACCCAAAACACGCACTGTGAGTTCTGTAACATTTTGTTTTGTTTTTACAATCACTTAGAAGATTTATCTTATCCGGAGTGTTAAAGCATATCAATCTATTGCTGGTTTCGATAGAGAGTTAGATATATTCTGTATGTGTGCAACAGCATTGTGATCACGTGTCGTCTCGCTTTTGGCTCTTTTAAAACAGTGTGATTGCAACTGAAGTGTGGTGGGGGGTTTTCCGTTGACGTTAATTGCAGGCATAAGAGGTGGCTGTTGGGAAATACAGCCCAAATATGTCTGTCGTTGTTAGATTTTTGTCACGTGTTTGGGGTGCTGATACGCAGAACTGAGGGGCTTCCCTTGCCACAATCTGTGTGTGTGCACATGCGTGTGACTAACTCTGACCTCTTCGGCTGTTTTATTGAGATTGCCTCTGGGACTAGAAGGATATGCAAGCCAAGGAAAACGGCGTACTTCTGTAGTTTGGCTAGCTGTAGCCCTCGGAAGTTCCTCTGATTAGGATGTGGGCTCTTCTAGTTTTGCTGTTATGTGGCTGATCAGTACCCGTTCCAGCCTCAGTTCCAGCAATTGTTATTCCTGGTGAATTGCTGCTCTCCATCTATGCTTATTTGAATTGTGCTTCTAGAAAACTTTCTTGTTGCACTTTTTCAGATGGGAAGGACAATAGATTACATGTTCACTGAACATACTAATTTAGGAGGAATTTATTTTGGTTGTTGTGAAAAAATCAATTGTTGGTTTTACTTTTTTTCTCCAACAGGCTTTTATCAGGCCACTTAGCATCCTATGGACCCCACAGCTATAAGGCATTACCTCCTTGAGGCCAATGGAGAAAACTCTTCAATAGCCGTGATTCCGCTTGCCTGCGTACTACATTAATTGCCATATTGATCATGAGGTAAGCCAGGGAATTTCCTTACTAGTGTGTTTATTATTATTCTTTGGTAAGGTTAAGTTAGGGCTGAGTGACATTCGCTGTTGGTAAGGAACATGGGAGACCTGGTTCTCAACTCGCAACTCGGCATGTTACTGGAGCCCAGACTTTGACCTGGGACAAGTGGAACACTGATTAAATGATTACAGCAAGTTTAATGTTTTGCTAGACCTACAAAGTGTTCTGCACATACCTTCCTTCTCGTTCTTTTACATTCCCAAGACCAGCTTTTGGAGCACCAGGCTCTTTCAGGAATTAACCAGATTTTTTGCTCCTCCTAATGCTTCAGGAGTTGTTATATTTCAGCTCCCTAGCTGATCAGATGTCTCTGTTGCAAAAGTTCCTCCTTATCCCAGTGTCAGGAATGATGGGTGTGGGTGTGATGGTTGGGGAAAGGGAGGATGCTTTAGCCAGCATCACAGAAGAAGCTGTCCCCTCTCCTCAGCCTCCCGGGAATGGGTCTGTGCTTGGCTTGCTGCCATGTGTGTTCGCGTGGGGCACTATAGTGCGCTCTGCTGAGCTGAACTCGTGGCTTTAAGGTTTGTTTGGGTTTGTTTTGAAAGACTTGGATGCAGCTGTCTTGAATTTCCACTCAAATATGTTCATTTGGCCTTGCTTGTAATGAGCTGGATTTCATATTGCCTGTACTGCACAGCCAGCTTGCTACACAGAATCTTAACAGCTTTAATAATTCCCCTAACCATCCAATTAGACTAATAATAAAGGCTTAATTACATATCCAGTTAATCATCAGATTTGTTCACTGAATGGCTTTAATTGGTAGATAGAGCTGTTACACTATTCCAGTTTGAAAGCTATCACCCATTTTTGCTCACAGCTGTATCCACCCGATTGTTTTTATGACTGGGACTTGACCAGCATTTATTAAGACAATAAAAATGCTCCGAAGCAAAGAAACATAACCAAGCCGTGCTGTGGCAGCATCCTCCTACCTCTGGGTGCCTGTGTTCAAGCCAGGACCTCTCTTTACTGTGCTCTGTACTGCTCATGTTGAAGGAACTCCAAATAGCAAATGGCTGCTTTACAGGTTTCCAAAAATGAAGCTGTTCTGTATTCTGCCCAGGTAGTTCCCTCAAAATGACTGTTAAAGACTCTGGGACCTGGAAGCCCCTTGGCTTTGTAGGATTCAATAATGCACCACCTAAGCCATTTTGAAATAGATACTTCGGTAGCCCTGAGTCTTTTCTTATTATGGAAACATATAAATTGGCTCATCCTGTAAAACCCTTCAGTTTTAAAAATGTAAAACCTAATTGCCTTATGGACATTCAAAGAATGGAGGCGCTTCTCTGGGGAGATTTTGCACTGAACCAAAAGATGACAGAACTAGTTACTGATTAAAAAGAAAAGAAGAGTTAACCTTTTGATGCCAGTTGTCAGGATTTCCCCCACATCTATTTCTACCTGGTTTAATTGCTACTGTATTTCTACACCACACAGATCTTACTTCGTTTTCTTCAGGGCTGAATGGGGTAACTGGTTACAGAAACCTCATTGTCCCAGTCATGTTCCCTTCATGCTTTCAAATCAAATGCCCTGTACAACTGCAAAATAATTTCCTTCCTTTAACAAGCCTTCCAGTATCCTGAGTTCAGAAGACTCACGTTCAATGTTGAGTTTTAGCTGACAATATTGACCTTTGCTGTATTTCATGAAGGTATCATTTGAAACTACCTTATTTGGGGGGGGGGTGCTTCTAGTATGTCAAGAATAATTATTCTGCCTTTGCATAAATAATCTTTTATCAGAGGAGAAGAAATGGTGATATTTTTAGCAGGCTTTACACCCTGGGGAAGTAAATGACACACAAAAATGAACTTTCAAAGTCTTGGTCTATAGAAAAAGGAGCAGTGTGTGATGGCAGAAGAGTGAATTTCTGTGAATTAGTACAACTCATTATTCGTGCCGTACACACTTGCTGCCTTACATTCCCTGCACTGTCGCTGGAATATAAAATAAAACCCGGCAGCCGCCTCCCTGGCCCTCCGTGGCGGCCGCTCTGATTGGAAGCCACCTACAGCATGGCAGCGAGCATCAAGGAGCTGCGAGCTGGGAAACACGCAGAGCAGCCGCTCCTTAAAGTGCGTGTCACAAGTTACTTTTAAATATATTTAAGAGGTTTAGGTTTAACAGGCACCCCAGTTCCCCCTCGCAGCTCGTTTAAGGGGGAGGAGGGGTGTACATACAGATCAATAGCACTTTGACAAAGTGTGTTTCCATAGCTGGTCCTTTTTTTTTAAAAAAAAAAAAAAAAAAGAAAAAAAAAGATTTCAGAAAATGCACAGATGCTGAACCTCAGGTATGAGAAATGATCCTACTTCACCAGTCTTGCCTTTAGAGTCCTGGATTTCTGGCTGTTTGGTGCAGGAGCTGTAGATTTATTTAGTATGCATATTGCACATAAAGATTAAACAATGTCAGTGAGAGTGTAGTGTGTAACCTTTCGATTAACTTCTCTTCAGATAATTAATGTAGTTATTCATAATGTGCATGTGTTCATGATACAAATCTAATTCTTTCTGTAATCGAGGTTGGAAAAATCAAGGTCTTGCTGATGGAGCCTGGAGGTGCTGTGTAATGTCTTCATGCAGCAGTATGTAATATATTGATATCACAGCAGCATCTAGGTGATGCCAAAACTAATAGCTGCTGACCCTTGAAACCTATTGGGGTACACTAATACTAATTACTAACTTGACTCTCACGGGCTTCAGCTAGCTCTGTACCACCTCATCTCTCCTACTGGTGCATCCCCGTTCCCCAGAGCCGGAAGGAAAGCTCTGGCACGGCATGTGCCTCAGCAGAGGGAGGAGAAGCGGAGCTGAGCAGAGCTCACCTGCTCCCTGGCTGCTTTTGGGGGCCGGTGGCACCTTTTGGGAGTGCTGCGCGTGGTGTCCCCTTTGCCTGCACTCTTTCTCCTCCTGGCTGTTTGCTGAGACAAGTTGTGTGTGTCGGCTCACAGCTTCGGAGGAGTGTGGAGAGAGCAGCCCGTGCTGGGACAGACAGACTGCGCTTGAGGGAGTGTGGGGCAGGAAGGTATCAGTGCCATCGTATGCCTTTACTGTCTACGCCATAGGAGGAATTTCTTCTAGAGCAGGTTTTGACTTCGCAGGTGCAGACAGCTTTGGAAAAGGAAGAGCCAGAGATGCCTACACCCATCCGTTGCCCCTGAAATCTTATTAACACTTCGCATGCAAAGATTAACAGTACTGCAACACACAGGGGCTCAAGTCCCAGGAGACATTCGAGTGCCCACATAGCGTATTATCATACACTAGTAGCTACAGATTTTCTTGTTTTTCCTTCCACACATTTAAAGCATCTTCATTTGCTGTGTTTTAGCCGCTTGACGGCTTCTGATTGAAGGGGCAGCTGCAGATCAGGGCTGCTCCTGTTTGTATGCTTACTTTCGCTCGGTGCTGCGGGCCAGAACTAAATGAGCCTCTGAGTCACTACAAATTTTCCTTTAGAAGTGACCCCAGTTTAACAACCTGTTCCAAAGGCTGAAAGGGGTCAGTGTGTAAAACGGGTAAACCGAAGCAGATAATTTTTCTCATTACATTTGAATGTGAAATTTTCAGAGGATACTAAGGACACTTCAGATTAATGCAGAGAATTATATCCCTCCGTTTTTTTCTGAAAATGAAAAGAACTAGAGGTAATCTGTGATAAGGGGTATCTTTCTGAGAATCTTCCGATATTACCTTTAAAATGTGTCATTAGTCCTAACTTCAGTATGCCTCTCATTGTGAAGGGGACATAAGTAAAAATAATTTCTTTGTGATTAGAGAGTTTTTTCTAGCGTCACTGCTTTTCTGTCCCACTGTGTGCCATAACTATCCTTGGACTCTGTTAGAGGTAACACATTGCCCAGTTCTTCCCTTGGTGAAGGCCAGTGCTACCTTCTGAATTGCAGGACCTTCATCATCATTTTCAGACAAAATTACTTTATCTGCCTAAGGTTTTTTTTAACGGCTTTTTAAAAATCAGGACCTTGGCAGTTCTCGGGTTATTTGTGTCTGCCATACCCTGTTCACTGTCATCAGGTTGAGATTCCTTTATCTGTCCCTGCCATTATGCAGTGTAACACGTTGCGTACAACCATATCAGGAATCTTCCCGGTTTATGATGGTTCATTAAGTGCATACAATTAAGCATCTGTTCAAACTAAAATGTTAAACTTTATGGCATTTGGTTTGATAGTCAAGTGTGTTCAGTACAAATGCCACATTTCAGTACTTGCCTTTTTAATATTTTATTACGTTGTCTGGAAATTAGCTTTTTACCCTTTTTTTCTGACCCTTTCAGGTTCTGCCCTGAGAGAAACACTACAGCTCCATCTTCCTTCTCCAAAACCACTTCCAGTTCCACCCAGGCCGATCTCTGTGACCTGTCAATTCTTGTTTGCCTCCTCTGTAAATTATATGACCCTTGAGACCTTTTACTTTTCACACTTTGCCTCAAACATTCTTTCTTTCTTCACGTTTATTCAGCTCCATTTAAAACTCTTAAGTGGTTCGCTTTCATTTTTTCACCCACAAGATCAGTAATTAGTTCTTGGAAAGCTCATAGACCTGCAAACTGTACCCTTGCTAAGTGAAGTTGTCGTGTGATCCTATTACTGTGATTCTTCCTTTTCTCAGCGTGCATCCCTCTCCCTTCCTACTGCTCGTCATGGTCTTGTCAAGTATTCAAATGTAAGCTCTTTGGGGAAGGGCTTTATGTTTTAATATGTTTCTTTATAGCTGCTGGTGCACTGTAAGAATAAATGAATGTTCAAGGTCAGTCTACTAAAGTTTGTTTGATGTGCCAAAACTCTTCTCCTGTGCTTTGGATCCGGAAGAATGAGCAAAATCAAGGATTTCTTTATGTCCACCAGCCTTAACTGCCAAATTATGGATGCAGTGTAGAACTATTGCAACCTTTTCCTGGTGCTCATCTTGCCAAAGGGATGTTACAGCAGAAGATAACCCATTTTCAGATGCATTTGAGTCATGAGCCTTTCCACTGAAAGACACGGGTGGGTCTAAGAAGGGTCTGGCTTTGTCTACCAGGATTCTGCAGCCTTTAGAGAGATAAATAATGTCTTTGTTATGAAAATATGAAACAGAAATTTGTGACAGATTGTATGGGACCCAACAGTACTGATCGGGACCGTTCCTGGCGTTAATGGAACCCATGGTATCAGCGTGAAAGCTGAAGAACATGTTTATATGCTATGGAAAATGGGAGCATTCGGATCTGATGACCACTTAAGCATACTCCAGTAGCACAACCAGAACTACATTTCAAAGACGTACCTATTGGTCTGTACTGTGCCAGTCTGGAGCACAAACAAAAAAAGGAGTGGAGACTTTTTACAAATACAATACAAAGCGTGGTATTGCCTTCTGATGCAAGTGTGCTTCTGCTGCTGTGGGAACTGAAGGCGTTCACTGGAGTGAATTCGCCCGACTTCTAAAGTTACCCAAAAGCAGCTGTCTTGCTGCTAGTTTTGGGTTTGTGTATGTGAACCATTAAATGCTGGTTGTGTTTGTCTATCTCTATGTGCTGCTGTACTGCATGCAGGGTAACTTTTGTTTTTCCCCCTCCAGATCCATTCTAAGAACAACATATTAAATAAAGTGGTGTTGCTAGCGAAGGGGACAGTCGCTGTTAAACTTCAACCTCTGCCTGTGCTGAGAAGCTGAAATGTCTGAGGGGAACTGGCCTCTCAAGGGGTTACACAGGAACTTCTGTTTCTCATTTAAAATAATTCTTTTCCTCATCCTGGAACTCTTGGGAGAAACGGAATATTTGCGAGTCAGCATTAGCACAAATATCACCCTACAAAACTAGATATTGGCCATGTAGTGGGTGGAAGAACCTGGAAGATTTGGGAAGACGGGGTTGGTACATAGAGACATCTGAAAAGCAAGTACAACTCAAGCAGTCTGAAGCTTCTGAGCATCTTCCAACACTGTACATGATGGTTTTTGCTACTTGCTCGTGCAAACCCCAGCACTTCATTCCTCTTGTTCTCTACTTGTGTGAAAGTAGCTTTGTCTGCTACTTCACCTGCTGGGAGAGTGGCTGAACAGGAGGTAACTCCTTTCCTCAAAAGTACGTTAGTGTGAAATAAAATTCAGAATGTCAGGGGAAAATCCAGTAAAAGAAGAGAAAATATTGCAGAAGCAGGCTGGTTTTTCAAGTGCCTGATTAGTTGAAATCTTAACTTTTCAGTCTCCTTAACAAGTGATGTGATCCACAAACTCTCTTGTGTCTCTGTTGAGCCCCGTCTGAGGACTGCGGGGTTTTCAGTTCGCACCCATTTAGAGAAATGAACTGGTGTTGCACTTGTCGATTTAGCACTGACTTTTGTCACTGTGTATTGGTGATGTTGAATGAAAGACCCTTTTCTGCATACAGATTTTATTTAAAATCTGAGTCTTGAGAGGTAATCAATTGCTGTCTGAAATTTCACTGTCTGAAAAGATGCTCTTGTGATAATGTTTGTTGAAAAGTATTGATGGGGTGCTGCGGTAGCAGGCACCCTGTGAATCAGGTGGGTGCTGCCAAACCACGCAGTCAGAGGCTGGCCGTGTTGCAGATACAGTTTTTAATGCAGAATTGGGACTAGCCTGTGCAGGAGCCAGGTCTGATAAGTCCCCTGGACTCTTCAAGGATGAAGTCACAGAATGCGTTTAATATATTGTCTATGGATCTCAGCTATCAATAATGAAATGGATTTCCATTCATTTTAATTTTAGTTTTTATATTGTCACCACTGTGGCTAAGCATCTGATGAACTTTAAGTTATTCTCTCCCATTTTGCAATTCTTATCCCCTTTATTTGTCTGCCATTGTGGCATCTCTATCAAATAGGTGTTTGAGGGTCTCTGCTGCTGCCTGCCCAAAGCACAGTGTATTTCTGATTGACATCAGCCCGGGAGTACCCAGCGCTCACTCGGGCTGAGGGAGTGGGCTACAGCGCTTCCTCACTCACAAAATCTGTCCTGAGAAATTGGAATCGCTAAAATGGAAGCTGCGTTATTTTCTATGGGAATTACTGCTCATGTATAACTGGGAAGAGGGGAGAAAATAATGTAGCAAGGAAAGCCTTCAGAAAGAGAGAAAGTAGGTGATAAAAATAGGGCATTTCCCTGACTGAATTTCCAGGCTGTACAGCAAGAGGTTTCACTCCTCCTTTTTTGACCTTAAAAAAAAAAAAAAAA
>VZSF01000891.1:308526-343612 GCA_013398295.1 Chionis minor
AAGAAAGAGGGTTTCCCCCTCCTTTTTTGTACTAAAAAAAAAAAAAAAAAAAAAAAAAAAGAGGCAGCAGGGATGTTGGTACATCAAAACAATATTGGAGGTTTCTTAATAGATTTGAAGTACTGCTCAAAAGAATTGCATTTTATTTTGCTGCTATTGATTACACCGGAACGGGATGCAGCGTGTTCTAAAGCATTCTGTAATTCTAGGGCATGTAATGAGACAGTCCCCATCACAGGTCTCATGAACCTGGGAACTGTTTAGAAAGCTGGCACTGTAATTCTTGAGCAATACATCCCCGCTTCTTGCCACTATCAACTTGATCTAAACTGGCCATACAGTGTAATAATAGTTCTGAGATTAATGTAGTTATTAAAAAAAATTTTTTTAAAAATCCATAACTGGTTGTATTGGTAAATTAAAAATATGGATTTTTTTCATGAGATGAAAAGCGTGCAAATATGCTGTGAAAATGAATGTGCATGCAACAGAAATGTGTGTGAGTGTATAACAAATTGTGTATATAATATAAAATTGTGTAATGTTCAATGATTTCAGCTATAAGTGAGCCCCATCTGGTGGTGGTGTAAGGGAACAACTAAAGTTGCAAGTGCAGGGAAAGGATTCATAAGAAACCTCTGACTCTTTCAAAAGATCAGACATTTAACTAATATAAATGACATATATGCGTCTAGGTGCAATATAGTCTCTACACTTTTTAAAAATACTCAGCTCTGCAGTGCAAACTAATAGTTCTATCTTAATAAAGAATGAAAAAATATTTTTGGAAGTTTTGCAGATAGTTTTTTGTCTTTTGTGGGGATTGAATTTTAATGCAAATGCTTGCTTGTGGTGTACTAACTTTTTCACATTTGTGATTCAAATAAATGTCAACAATTTCTTCAGCTTAGAAAAACAATACTGAGTGGGGTTTTGTTTGTGGACTGTTTGTTTGTGGAAAAAATATTAATAATCACCAGCTCCTGTGATTTTGGTGTACAACATAGTAGCAGTGCACCGGCTGATGAGGACAAAGAGAGCGAGTGGAAGGGTGGCACTGGCAGACCACGTGCGGATGAAACTCAAGTTGGGCTTTTCCATCGTATTTCTCATGTGGAGTTGGTCCAGGTTGATTTGCCTTCAGTGCTAGTAGCAATCATTAGAAGTTAAGGGTTGTTATCCCATGTCTGTTTTGGATCGACTCCAGGGGTTAGACGTTGCCGTCAGCGCGGTAATCACTTTGGTTTTCGCCTTTGCGCGGAGTCACAGCAACAGCTCGGTAATGTGGGGTTCCTGGGAGCTGGGTCTCGTGGCTGCCACCGCTGGAGCTGGCACGGTGACTGCTGGGGTGGCCTGCAGGAAGGGGAGGGGGGCGCTGCTGGGGTGGCACTAGGAGGCTACTGCGGCCCCAGCTGTATGCCCACGCCAGTCTGGGTCACGTCCTGATGCCCATGCCGGTCTGGGTCAGGTCCTGGTGGCCTTTCTCTGCGTGCGGGCTGAAAACAGCATCGCTGCTGCCTGCCCGGTACGCTCCCGTGGGCAGGCTTCGGCGTGCAGCCCGGCAGCGCAGCCAGGTCGCTCTGCTCCTGCCTTAAACCCGGGCACGGGTGGTGTTTGGGAGTTCTCGATAGGCAGTTTGGGGGTTTGCACGGCATATAGAGCTAATCGGCAACATGCCAACTGCTCTTTCACAGGTCTTCCGTTACAGTTCTGCTAGTTCTAGCTAAATCACTTTCTTTTTGTTCTAGTTTTTGTTAACGATCTGCATGGCTTTCAGCTCTACCTGTTAATTGCAACACCAGTTTGAGGACCTCTTCTACTACGTACTGTTCTTCTGAGCGGCTTGGAAAGGGTTTTCTGTTTGAGGACATCTTAGAAGACTGAGAAATTGAGTTACAGCTAAGTTAACCACACAATCCTCATCCCCACTTGAACTAATATTTAGACCGTTTTATGCTGTCTGGTGCTGTGAATTTGCTGTGAATCTCCGTAGAGAAGCTATTTCATGAAGCTCTGTGTATGGGGATTTTCTGAGATCCTTCTCCTCCCTTCAGCACTATCTTCCTGCGCTGCACAAATTGTGCAAACTTAACCCTTTTCCCACTTTGCTGGAGGGCTGGGGAGGCTGTGATCCTGATTCTGACTAGGCTGAGAGAAATCATTTCACATTGCAGTACTCGGCATTTCTCACAGAGACTCATTTCCGTGCTGGTATTTACCGTCCTCTTTTGACCTGTTTCAGCTGTGACATCTTAAATTGCAAAGAATGTGGAAGTTTGTCATTTATACAATTGAATTGCTTATGAGCTGTTAATTGCATTGGCTGCAGCTATCATACGGTGTGTGATAGAGCTGCTTTTCATTAAGATTTTAGGTCTCCAAAACAAAAGTAACACCAATGCCTCTCTAGGGGTCAAAGTTGTCCATTTCTGGTTTAGACTTAAGTGAATACATGAGTGGCATATGAAGTTTTGGGTTGTTTTTGAATTGATAGTGGTAGCTGTTGAAATTAGAACTGCGCTGGTTTTTGTAACAGCAATGCATTGTTTAATAATACAACATCATTCTTCTTTTCTACATTTTGTTTTTAAAATGGATTGTGGATTTTGTTTTGATTTGCATCTCCCTTCGCACAATCTAGGTATGAGACTTCAGTTCGGAAGTGCTTTGTGTTTGGATGAGCTAGTTTTGACACAAAGACTGGACTGAGGGGAAGGGAAGGTATGATTGGGAAAGCTTATAAAAATATTGAAACAAAAACCACTGTTTGTCTTTCAGGTGGGGTAAATTATCCTCTGATTAAAATAGGATTTTTCAGAACGATGGAGAATACACTAGAAGCATTAACAGGCCACAAGCCTCCCTGATGGTTAGTAGTGGCACAGAAGTTTGAATAAAGCACCGTCACAAAGAGCTAAGTCTTTGGCTCACAGGATTTTGACTACGACCAGAATGAGTTTATAGGAACTTTGAAATTTCATGCAGTACTGTATACAGAGGGATGGCTGAGTTTTATCATTGGCCAGTGTGGAACTCTTTAGGAGCTGGAGCATAATGATATTTGGAGCACATAACCATGAAACATAATTGCTAATCTTGATTGCTGCGATTCCCAAATTTGTGTTTGTTAGATCTTCTGTCTTGAGTTACTGTATTTGGATGGATGCACACGGTGAATCCAACTTTATGAATGTATCTGGGGAGAAAGAAAGCTTTACAAGATGATTTTAATGTCAATTGATATAAAGTACACTTTGGGTCCATGTAAGTAAGAAATATAAATTGGTTGTGTGGCATTTGTATACTGAAGAGTTTGTATTGTTTGATTTAGGTAATGCAGTGTGTCACTAGGGAGGGAAGTTATTGACCAAAACTTGATTTAAGTGGACCTGATTTCTAACCTTCGTCTTTAGGTTTTTTTCTGCCAGATTTTCTGAATTGTTCCCTGCTTCCTGTAAGAAGACTTTAATCAAAACCATATTGTGTGGGAAAATGCAAGTGGTTTTGAAGTTGAAAATTTGAATATACATTTTTAATGGTGGGGTTTTTTCTGTGGGGAAAAACAAAGTATAAACGAGTTCCACATTTTTTCTGATTTTGAATTTGTTACAATTCCAAGAACTATTATTATAAAGATATATATCTATATAGATATCTATATATCTATATCTGTCGCGTATCAGCTAGTCGGAGCGAAACCAGGAGGTATTGTCCCAGGAAATGCAAGGCACGGTGCAGCACAGGTCCCTGCCGGAGTTCAGCTGCCCTTAGAGGTCCCTCTTACGGTTTGGTATTGCTGACACAGCTGTATCTCTGACCGATCTGTTCAGAGACAGAAACGCACGTAAAAGCAGATAAATTGCTCCAACACTAAGCAGCTGGTCTGTAAGCTGCGTTCATGGGGTAAATCCTTACAATAAGTATTTCTAATTTTGGCTAGTTAGATCTCAGTCTAAATGAACACTGTCCTTTTTCAATAGTTGTTATAGTTTGAAAACCTGTTGAAAAATAAGTTTAGTTTGCACGAGTATTGTTTTCCACATACGCCTCTTATCAGCTTCTCATCCTGATTAAACAAACGATTACGGAGTCCTGCAGTAATGGACCGAGAGGTGATCTCTCTTAAAAGAACAAAGTAATCAAAACATCAGTTGCTTTCAAGGCTCAGAAGAGATGGGAATTAATTTAATATGCTGTTGTCATAACTTCAGATAATTAAAAGCTCATCTAATGACTTTAAATGCTAGTTGAGAGAATTTAAGCTCTATAGTACCGTCCTGGGCTTTGAGAAGAGAGCAGTCTCGGTGTTGAGTTTGGATTCTCTCTTGCGAAGATGAAGGTCTGCCAGAGCTCTTGGTTCCTTATACAATTGCAGCAGTGATAATATTGCTCTGAGATAGGTGCAGACACCTGCACACAAGAAAACCAACAAAAGGTCTTGCAAACGGTTTGTAATTTTTGGTTGGCTTTTTCAGACATAGTTGTCACTAATGGCTTCGTAGTGCCCTATTAGAGACATTTCTGGAGTTGTGTGCTGTAGGCACACACATCCTTCTTTAATAAGAATAATTTCAAGTGATGTCAGCCTTACGGCATCTTCAGCAGTATTTGGAGAAAAAGGTGATCTATTAATATGCCTGGTTTGAATTATTGGTGCTTGAAAAATGCTGGATTATATTTTTTTTATTATTTTAATGAGTAGTCAGATCACTAATAAATCCCCAACAGCCGACGTGGTTTACTAGCTGACTGAAAAGAAGAAAAAGAAAAAAAAAAAAACCACAAGGAAACCCAAACCACCAACAAAGAAAAAGGGAAATATTTTGTCAGCAGAGTATTTGGCATCTTCTTTTAAAAAAAAAAAAATAGTTATTTCCATGACTTATTGCTAATAAATGACCTTTTTTGGCAGGTAAAAATCCGGTCGAGTGTCTCCTTAGATTTCAGTCCCTAGTGACAACACTATTAAGGGAAACAATTTTCTGCCATCTGGAAAGTGTTCTCACTGCGTCCCACCTGTGCCCCAAGAGCACAGGGTGTGAGGGAAGGTTGGACAACCACCCAAAGCCAGAGCTCTCCATCCATAGCACACTGGAGCAGGAAGCATCACTGGGTAGGCCAGGCCATCACCATGGCTTCCTCAGGTTCATGAGCTGGGAGTGGCTGAGGTAGTGGTTGGATTGAGGTTTTTGGTTTAATCTTTAAAGGAGCACATGGGCTTACTTCTTTCTCTCCCACCAAATGTTCTCTAGACATCCATTCTAACCTAAATCATTAATTGATTCAAAGAAGATTTCAAAAGCTCTCACTGAAAACACAGGTGTTCTTCTGCCATTGGAGGTGGAGTGACAGAACAAGAGGACTCAAATTACTCTTGAAAGAAAAATTGGCACCCTCTGCACCAATCCTCAACTATTTTTTACTGTCAAGATACTAGTATATCATATGTTTAAACCTCCTTTACTGATGACTTAAATATTGTTATAGCATGCTAAAGAATTACTAGATTCCTGCTCCAATAGTGCTGAATTTGCTCCCAAAAGTCAAGTTATCAACTGTAATATTAACTGCATGGTGTACGTCATGTGGTTTGACATCGGCCTTAAAGACTTCTCTAGATTTATAATACCAAGCAGTAGGAATATTTACTAATTCTTCTGATAGTTGTAATAATTTCTCATTATCATTTATCATCATTTTGCAACGCAGTAACTGAATGGAAGCAACCCCATATAGCTGTTGCCATTAAAAGATCATTTGCCAGCAGCAACACACGGTGTTGTGTAGGTTAGTTCCCAGGCTAACTCCAGAAGCTAAATGGAGTAGCTCTGTTCGCTGTTGGGAGCTGGCGAGTTGTTAATGGCACCCGTCATACCTATTTTTTTCACTGCAAATCCTGGAGATGTTCTTCTTTTTCAGAAACAATAGTCTAACCTGCAGCTCAGTAATCCTTCAGGTCTGATTGGAGCTAGGGTCTTTGGTTAAATTTGTCTTCATTGCAAGCGCTTTCAGAGAGAAATCTTCCAGCTTTCATCAGTTGGAGATGCAGGAGCTGGTTCATGCCTAGGAAACGGAGGAAACGACAGCTTCTCTCCCATTTCTGATAACTTCTGCAAGGAAGGAGTCATTGCTGTAGCTCCTTGGTTGGGTAAGCTACTGTTAACCATGTTAAAACTCTTTTCTGCAGCTGCCCATCCTGGAGGTGCTGATCATTTGGAACACAACGTGAGAGTTGCTTTCCGGGCCACTGGAATTGGTAGTTGAAACTGATAGTGTAGAGGAGTTGTTTCTGTTGAAGAGGGTGAAATCACTGGAGCAATTTTGTTGTACATGTGTGTGTAGAATAGAAATCCTAATATGCTTCTCTCTTAGTCGGTACTGGTTTGTCTTTTACTTCTATACTGTCTAAATCACTTGAAATTTGTGACTATTTATTTAGTCTCATAATCCCCTTGTGTGTAATTGAGTATCCCCATTTCACAGATAAAGTACTAATTGATTTCCTCACATTATGCAGGGAATTTGGCAGAGCAGAGAGTTGAACGTATGTCTCCAGAGCCTGAGATTCCCTCAGTACTTACTGGGCCATATTCTTTTTCTGTATCTCTCCCTTTTCCCCCATTTTGTTCCTCTCTTTTTTTCCCCAGTTCTGAGAAATGTGTGCCGCACTGTAGGGAGTAGATAGATAGCCTTGGAATATAGATGTCAGTTTAGAAATGTGTCTTAAATAAGAACCCAATCTGGATGCACAGAGGACACCACTCCAAGGAGAAGGATGGGTAGTAAGGGATGTCAAAGGACAGTGAGTAGTTCTGCATCAGTTTGCGTCACTTGATGGGCTCTGGATCCCTACTGTTAGCAAGCAGGATTGCATAATAATAAAAGAAAGACCTCTAATAATGGGTCAATGTTTTTCACCTTAAAATGCTTGCTTGTTTTCTTGCTATCTTTTTTCCAGAGCAACTACTTAGGACAGACACATATTCAGTGATTGGTATTTGAAAAAATAAAACTGCCCTTTGTTAAGAGCTGCTACTGAGTTATGTGTTGTTCCATGTGTATTGAAAAGCTCTGGGATTTGCTAAGTATAAATCTTAACAGTGGTCACTGATACCATGTTCTGATAAATACCAAACCCAGTGATTTTCTTCCAGTGCTTTAGAATGTATAACGCAAAAGTTATTTTACTTTTACTTACTACCGTTAAATGTAAAAAAGTTGTAGGAAAACAATTGCTGGTACAGAAGCAATTCACAGCAGAAAATTAGTGTTACCAACCAAACTTTCATGGACGCCATGTATGCCTTGCCTTGATGTAGTCTTTCTAATTTGAACTGTGTAATTTTTTTTAAGGCTGTAATACTTCCTAATATTTTATTAGAAATCATTATTTTAGAGTTATAAAACATGTATCCTCTTTTCCTAAGAGGCCAAAATGGCTACAGGTCTTTCAAGTTAAATTCTGTACATAATTAGATAATTTTAAAAATGCATCTTATTTACCCAGAAGTGATTCCAGTCTCTTGACAACACACAAATAAGGAAGATAATTTTTTCAGTGTGTATTTACAAAGCTGCCTAGCCTTTCAGTCAATATGTAGCATGGCAGCTTGCACAAATATATTCTTTAGTACATCTAAGCTGTAACTTGCAGCATGCAGACATGAGCTGGGAAGCCCTCACTGGAGCTAACACTGCTATGTATATTCAATTATAAATATAGAAACCAGTTTTTAAAACTCTCAAACATATCTGTCTCAACAGCAGCTCAAATCTTTTTTTAACAGCAGTACTTCCTTGGGGGACACTAGCATAAACCGCACCTTTTAAAAAGAATAGATCTCTGTACAGGAACTCTATTCTGACTCCCTTCTTTGTGGGTCACTGGGGTAAGGGGCATTTTCCTTCACTCTTCTTGTTTGAACCCTTTGCACAGTACTTGAGTCTGCTGCTGTGATTATTTTTTGCCGTGCTTTGCTTGCGTTCTCTGGATTGCTTGTTCTGCCACCAGCCACGTCAGTCAGTCAAACCCCTTCAGAAACTTCAAGGTACTGTCACAGTCTCTACAGTCCTTCCTCGTGCTCGGCGGTTTGGCCTCTGCTGGATGCAGGTGCCTCTCTGCATCTGCAGGGTTTGCTGTCTGTTTTGCTGTGGGGCTTGTGAATTGCCACCGTCACCATTTGGGGTGGATTGGAGGATAAGAAAACAGCCAGAGAACCTGAAATTGGGATTTGGTTATAAACTAGCACAAAAGATGAAAGTACTGGGATAGTCTAGTCCCCGGAAAAAGATTTTCCTTGAAAAATGGAGGAGTCATGTTTTGTACTGTTTCTGCATGCGGATGTATCCTCGGAGTAGGTAAGCCACGTGAGGACGTGTTCTGTTTAACTGGTACACTGCTCTGTCTCATTTCTGTTCTCCACTGAACCAAGTGGATAAATGGAAGTCGAATCACCACGTGTGCTAGCTAATATGTGGGTTGAGCTTTATTCACCCTTTGCAGAATGTGCAAAACCAGCCTTTGTAACAGTGCTCTAAGAAGGAGAAAAATCCCAGTGTAGTGAAGTGCAGCCGTGGAGAAACGCAGTGTTATTCCTCTGCTCACGAAAGCGGTGCCAGGTTAATGAACGCCTTCGCTCTAAAATCACCCTGCATTAACAGTTCCGCCGCTTGCAGGCAGACCTGCGAGCCAGCACGCAGGCTGTGTAGCCCACACGACGTGTGGCTTTGTCCGTGCTGATGTGTGGGGCAGGGCTGCCCCGGTTCAGGGGTCTTTGGCCGATCAGCACTGTTTGGGATGCATCCGGCGCCGCGCGTGTGTGCCCGTGGGCGACGTGCCCCGGGGTGGGTGGAAGGAGAGCGGTTCCTCCTCCCCGCAGTGGATTCATCTGGCGCGGTGGAGGCCAGAGTGAAGAACTGTTCCCTAGAACCTACCCCGCGCTCCTGCTTCCTTAGCTCCAGGCCATTGCTCCTTGTCCTGCTATCTTCTGAGACCGGAGAATTCCCTTCCTTCATTTATATTATTACCTTGAAGGTATTTATAGACTGTGATTGAGGCCCCTTGAGTCTTCTCTCTTTGAGACTATGTAAGTTTAGCTCCCGCAATCTCTCCTCACACATCTTACCCTCTAATTCCTCTATTGCCTCTTTGTATTTTCTCTAATATTTTAAACACTTTTCCTAAACTCCAAGCACCTGAGCCAGCTGTAGTGTATCACTAAGCAGGGCAATGCTATTAATGCCTACTTAATATTCACTTCCCCTGTAATTCATCCAAGACCAATACTGGCTTGTGCCCTTGCATATAGTATTGTATGCTCCCATTTTGTCGACTACTATCAAATATTAAATCTCTTCTTTTGCCTTTGTGTGTATCTCATACCACAGTTCTAGCGCTGTTTTGTTCTGCTTTTATAGTTATAATTGATGCTTTATGCATTAAGCATTTTTTCTTACTGGTCTCAATTTACTTTTTATACAGTTCTGTTTCTTTTTTTTTTTTTTTTTAATTTGACCTTAGTCATCAGTGTTTTAGGCCATCTCGTGCCTGTCTAAATGTGGACAATAAGTAGGGTCCGCTATGTCCACAGATATTGAAAGATGACTATGTAATGACAAATACCTGTCACTTCTCAAAAGTGGTAACAACTTTCATCACAAATACCTGCATATGGTGTCTAAAAAATGAGCACACATTCCTGTGACTGGGAATTCACCTGCCCAACCACTGCTTTGTCCACAGGTTTGAAAAGTTGAGGTGCTATTACAACCTATGCACAAGAGGCTGAAGATGGAGGAATGAACCATCGCTTTTCTTTAATCTGCTAGGTCCTTTGTCACAGAAGCTGAATATCTGATGTGAAGACCTGATTCTCCGTGATACTGGTAGGTCTTTGAGTCTTTCTTTCGGCGGGCTATTAGATGTCATACTGATATGGAACACACTCAGCACTGTGGATCAGATGCTGTAGGAGAACTGACCGGGTAAGAGGAATGATGGTGAGGACCAGGCTGAGAGATCTTTTATTGATATTTGGCAGGTTTCCTAAAGGGACCTGCTGCATTTCCTATTGCCCTTGTAGCCAAATGTGTCCAGTTCATGGGACAGAGCAATGTTCCTTGTGTCATTTTTATAGATAAGCACCAGGTCTTTTAGTTAATTTCTGATAATTAAATAAAATAATAAAATTCAAGGGTGGCTTTGTGAGACAAGCAATTGAATTGGTGGTGGTTTAGGAATAAAAGTGAGCTTGTGGTAACAGCAGCTGGAGAGGATGTTTTACTGTACTGAATAGGGAAAAGGCATCCTATTGACATATTGAGAGAAAACCTCAGGATCTTCTGAAATTGCGTGAAAACCAGTAAGAAAAAAGTGGTTCAAAACGAGCAGGGCTGTCCCCTTGGTAACTCCGCATGTCCTGCGAAAGGCTGTCAGGGTGCGTGTTCCAAAGATTCGTCACTTGGTGACGTCTCTGTTGGGTTGGGCGGCAGGGACAGGGCGTCCAGGCATCCTTCTCCTTCCAGATGCAAGGATGCAGAAATTTGGTAACCATCAAATCAGTGTTTTGGTGACCAGAAGCTTAGTTTCTGTCCTTTGAACTTTGCACGTGCAAAGGAACAGCATTCCACTGGGGTGGAGGAAAGCATTCGCCCTGGCTGCTACAATCTCCAAAGACAATGAGCATGGGAATCGACAAATGTTTATGGCACCAGCTTTGTCACTCCACCGGTCTGTTGGTCTGTTGTACTTAGATGCTAATCAGTTGGTATAGTAGTAATTTAAATCACCGGGTTAAAAAAATACGCTTTCACTAAATGCTTTTTTTCACCTTACTATTTGTCTGTCAGCATGAGATCATTATCTCCTGGTAAGGTTCTCTTCCACTGACATTATCTCTTAATTATATTAAAATGAAAGACAGAAGAAAAACTAATATTTTACTGTTCAGGAATAATTTCTAAAACTATCATTTAGATTTAAGGACTGTGTCAATAAAGCAGAGGGGGGATGCTCTTTGGATTCAGTGTAATTGCTGTAGTACGGAAAATGGATTATATCTCTTAATCTGGTAAATGAATCCTCATAAAAACGGCATGAATGTTATATCTTCCCTGTCTGAACTTGCTCTTTGGGTTGATAAATGCAGGAAGCTGAGAAAGTCGGGCAGATGGTCACTGAGATGGCTTCGCAGAACCTCTCTGAGACCAGGTATAATGGGATGGCCTCTCGGTTCACTCAGTTAGGTGGCACCTTCCGGTACTTTCCACTGCCAATACAAGTCATAGTCACTTACAGCTCTTTTTTATTCGACAGTTACAAACTAAATGCTTAAGATAGTCCTTCCAAGGAATTTAAATATCAAATAGAAATAAAATAAGACAAAAATTAGAATTAAGGTCACCCATACCAAACAGTGGTATTAATTACTTGGTCAAATTACAGGCCTTTCTTGTAGCTTTAACTGCAGGGCACTTGGGTTGGAATTGATCTTTTTCTTATCACTGTGTTTTAAATCCTGCCCACTACTGGCAGTGTCTGAATGGTAGCCATCCTTTTAATCGCTGTTGAGCGCAAACAGAAAGGAATTTGCATGTATTCTTCAGAAGAAGAAAATGCTACAAGGGTGTACTTGAATTGGGGGTGGGAGGAAATGTACTATCTAAGAACTGGTCATGATTTCATAATTAGGGATTAATTGAGTTTTGCACATAAATTAGGGCTGACCAACCTCTCTTTTATGTGTGAGTAATACTATGTTTTTATAATTCAAAAAAACTCCCTTTAAACTAGAGACTTAATTCAGTTTACAGATTAAAAATTAATTAAACACATGTCTTTCAGAACATTCAGTCCCCCAAGTCAGATGATTTTCTCCCCTCAGTCTTAGTCTTACTGTACAGACAGAATCCTCTAATCTGTCCAGTTAAAGTAATATTTATAAGGTGTGCAGGGTACAAGGGACGTAACTTTGGATTGTTCTCAATAAATGGAGCTTTCATCTTCTGCAGAGGTTTAATTAATAATGTTTTTTCCTCAGATAATTCTATATAAAAGTACCTTCTTCCAAACTGTCTGTCACCTCCTTCTGGTCTGGTTTGGAAAAAGGAGTGAGGATAAAAAAAGATTATTTTTTTTTAATTATTATTTTATGTTTTTTTAACAGAAGCCATTTCTCAAAACAGCCACCAACTCTGTTCCAACATTAATGGCTCCAAATTGGCCATCCCACACTAAGGGACATAGTTAATATCGTCTGTGAATCAAAACGGTTCATTTCCATGCTGGTAAAGGCTGTTTATTTGCAAGTTTAAGGTTAATTCTGCAGTTTGGGTGTTTGTATCGCTAGGGGTTCTTATGGTTATTTCCAGAACCCACATAATGATTTTACTCTCATCTTAATGCGTCTTTACCGTAGTTGGAAATGTGTTCTGAATGTTTAGCGTAGGCAAGCGATACGCAACTAAAAATCCTGGCTATGTGGCCAATGTCACGGCGTCCCGAGGCAGGTAATTTGTTCTGTGTGAGGCAGGGGGAGAGAGGGAGGAAGGTTTGGTCCTTAGCAGCCATTTGCTGCGGAGTTATAAATCATTTTGGGTATTCAGAATCGTCAGACTAGAATGGTTTGAGTGGTCGTAATGTATGTAAAAGTGGACCAGATTTTTTAAAGCTTTAGATATACTGTAGCAGCACTTAGCAGCTTGCTGGTATCGGCCAAAGTAAACGTGTTAGACATGTAATCCTTATTAGTGTGTATTTTAAACTGAATAGCAGAATAAATAGGCATTTAAAAGCTGCCTACCTTATCAGTGCACAGCTCATTACACTGACAGAAGGTGGGCAGATACACTGGAATTTTTTTTTTTTTTTTTTAAAGGAACCACTTACCTTTTGTATTCTCAAGCAACCACAGGAGGCAAATGCCTGAGAGTGTCATTGTTTCCCAAGGAATGCGGATCTGCTACTGAACCAGGACCCGAGGTCTTAGAAACTCAAGAGCCAGATCAGGTCCAACTCCCCAAAAATGAATGCAGTAGTCAGAATTCAAATTGTAATTCCTTTTGTGATAACTTTCCCAAGAAGGAAGCGTCAGTTGGACAAGAAGTGAGAGATCTATAGGTTTGGAGGCAAGTGAGGGAATTACCTTTAGTTTAGGCATGTTGGAAAGCCACTAGGCTTTTACTCAGTGTTGCGTGTGGAGAGGGTGCTATAATGGGTGTTTAAAAGCAAAGCAGCCTTTGTGTTCTTCACATTTTCTTCTCATGCAAGTCTCTAAATCCCTATGATTTATGAAATTACACCCAGTTTTCATGCACATATTTTACCAGGTGCTTAATACACATTAAAACCCACAAATGATATAGAAGTACAGTTAACAAATGTTATACAAAAATAAACATTCTCCCCTCTACAACATCACCAGCTTTTATTGAAAAAAAAAGCAAACAACAAATAGGCTTTGTAAAACCTTCCTGACCCTGCACAGCGCCTGTATTCCCTCAGCCATGAGTGAAACCGTCACCACCTCAGAAACCCTTTTGGCTCAATTGTTTTCTTCTTCTGCACTTGTTTTTTGATTTGGCTCACAATTTTCCTGTGAAATTTTACCCCTGCAAAAATGAATCAAAAAACTAGAGCAACTGCCTAAAATTCCCACCCTCATCAAGCGTTGAGAACCCTGATTTCTCTAGTTTTTTTACTTCCCTCAGGTATGGGAAACCTAGCCCTACAGTCTGGTGTCAGTGATACGTATGTACTTGGAAGAGGCTGAAATTCCCAGAGGCAGTTGTTGAAGGACCGGCTCTTTTTATAAACCGCAAATACACAAGTAAATTATTGCGGTTTGTACTTCAATATGCTCTTCAAAGGTTACGCCTGCTATAGATGAGACTCGGCTCAGACCTACAAGTTCCTGCTCATCCTTGACATTTCTTTGGAGTTAGGAACTGGGATAAAAGGATGCATGATGGAGATTCAGGCTGGTTCCCAATAAGAAGCTTTGTTTTAAGTGATGGTCTCTGTATTGCCATGCAATACATAGATTTCACATACATTTCACAATACTTGTGAAAACTGCATTAACTTACTATATTCTGTCCTCAGAAATATATACAAGGCAGCATTTTTTTCTTAAATGATGATAAAGGTAAACATTTATCTTGTTTAGCTAGGAATCACTCAATTTTTCTTTCCTTCTGCTTTATCAGGTTGTCATTCAAGCTCTTTACAGTGTCAAGGACTCTGTTAATCTTCTTAAACTAAATGTTAAGAGAGAAGTGTCACAACTCTTAGTAAGTTAGGATTCTGAAACTACTTGTGACTGTCTATGTATTTTTGTGAGAAAAATAAAGATTTATCTATTTTTTAGTTAATTGAAGCTATAACCATTGTCATTTCTGTGACTAAGACAATTCCAAACGTGTTATGGCTAGTTAGATTCTTCTCTTCCATTAGATTTTATGTATGTGAGATTCAGTTAATCTTTTCTTTCTTTTTTTCCCCCCCTTTCCCCTCCTGTTTAGATGTTGAAAATACCCATATTTTTCCACTCCGTGCTTGGACTGACTCACTGGTGTTGAAGACTCTCCATGTCTTAGCTCTTTTACTGTCCAGCTGGCCTGTAACATCCCTCACTACAGTCTTCTGACTCATTCACGTCAGCCAGATTTCACAAAGGTGAGGAGAGGAAGATGCTCATTTCAAAGGTATTTGTGCTGCTGAGGCAAACGGGTCCTGACGGTGGTGAACAGCAACTGAACGGTACTGCAGATACCTCATGGTAACGTTATCCTGAATTTAATATAAACAGCCCTATGTGAAAATGGGTATTGATGGTTGATTTTAGAGAGGATTGTAGAGAGTTACAGAATTCAGAAGAAATAAACTGGCTCTTACTGTGTTGGGCCATGGAGTAATGTCCTGGCAACCAGACAGAAAGTGTTACCCGAGCAGGTACCCCTGTAGCAGGGCACGGCCACCTTGCTCCAGCTGGGGCAGTAGCTTGACCACGTTCAAGTGACCAGAATAGGCATTAAATTGAGGGCAATTTTAAAACCATTTACTGTAGAAAAGCCTTTTGAACAGGGGAATGATTTAAGCAGTTGCGTTTCTGTTGCCTCGTAAAGGTTCCCACTGTGTGTTTTCCACATTGAAAACTTGAGGTTCTATAAAAAGCCCTCAGTGCATGTACTGGATTATAAAACTTTTTTCAAAATAAATTAATATTGCAAATGCTTTTTCTACTTTGCATCCTTTCTGGGAACAAATTTCTCAGTGTTTATATGATCAGATAAAGGTATTATCTCTTTATCTGCAGTTGAATCACCGTAAAAAGCATTTTGACAGAAGAATGTCTTCACTACGATGGGATACGTAACAGATTTGCTATCCTACCTGTGGTTTGGTGTTTAGAAAATAGCATATGGCTGCTGGCTATGATAAAAGTGTCATTTTCTGCATTTTTAGGGTCTTGTTCTCAGAGAGGTTTTTAAAATTGCACAAATGAGCAGTTATATACATATTTGGGATGATTTATATTTAATCTGTGCATGTTCAGAGTGGACTACAAATGGCAAGCTTTGGAGACTTGTTACAAATATTATTGGGACCAAAGGTACAGCACAGGCAATTTTTGTGCCAGAGCTGAGCCCCCATTGACTAGCGGAGAAAAATTAGCCAAAGTTTAGGTGTGGAAGTAGTGTAGGAGGATATTCCTCTCTTCCGAAAGCAGAATTTGCAGCTTCTTTCATGTCCAGTCAGTGATGCCCTTCGCTACGTTTGCGTGCGTTCCTTGTTAGAGGTTTAATGTACTTTCATTTCGTCAAGTGCTGCAATCACTGCTTACTGACGTGCCGTCCGAAAGGGATAAACTGCGGGCCAGAGCAGGCAGTGGCGTGTGCGGGAGGTCGGAGCAGCGCTGAGGCACGCTGTGACGAGGAGGTGCGCGCAGCCCCTCGGCAGGCGCTCCCAGCCCTGAGCGCGGAGCCACGCGCTCCCGTGCGGCGGCGCTGGGGAGAGGTTGGCTACTGGAGGGCACGAGGGGCAGGGAGGCAGGTCAGGGGCCTTCACACGCGGTAGCCGTTTGCCGAGAGGAACAAATGTGACTCTGCAGAAATGCAGCAAATTAACCAATACGTCTTTTGACGGAGGAGAAAAATCATTCACCTACGAGCATCTCTCAGAAGGTGGAACATCAGGACTAAAATACTTGCACAAAAGCCTGGATTCACTAATCTGGGGCTCCCAGGGATTTCAGGTCATCTAATAGCTTGATGAAACAGAGTAGCTCATCCGCTGGGATGTGGATGTCAGTAGCAATGGGCCTTTCCCAGGGCTATTGGAAGAGCAATGGACTAACAACTGTGGGAGACAGTGTACTGAGAGCAGCTTTATGGGGGAGATTGTGGTTTTATATGATTATAGGATATGCTAGTTATCAGACCCAGGAGATTAAATAACGTATTTGTCATTAAGCAAGAACTTAAGCACGCTGTTAAGAGTAAGGCAGTATTTTTACAATATTACATGGTATAGATTCTTCTTAACGTTTCAAAAAAAAAAAAAGACCTGGGAGTGAATATGTGCAGTTCTGGTTGAGGTGACCTTTAAGTACAAGAGGGGACGAAGCCTGGGAAAACACACTATAAACAAGCTTCAGTAGGAATATTTTTCTCCATGTTTGTCTTCTGATTTAAAGTAAAACCTTCTGTAAAAGCCACGTATAGGAAAAAAGAAAAATGCAGCTTCCCGTGTCATTGACAATTCACTGCCAGGAATACAAATCAAAGACTTGGCACCTTAATTTCCCCCCTTAATTTGTAATTATAGTCTGCCTGAGTCCTACGCATCTGCTGGGCATTTCAGATGCAGCTTCTGGAGGGAAATAGCGCTTTGCTTCCAAGCAGGCGCTGAAGAAGAGCACAGTGTGTTGCACCCCGAGGACGGGCATGAGCAGGCTGCTCCCTGCAGCCCGCGGGTGCTCGGGAGAGCTGGGGCTCCGTAGCCTGTGTTCAGCCTGGCTTCCCACCGGCGCTGGGCTGCGCGGAGGAGAGGGAGCCCACACTCTCCCCATCTCCCCCCAAGCCCCCATTTTTGGTGCTGCCCGGAGTGGGAAGGATGGAGGCAGGCAGAGCTGGACTGAGCTGGCTGTTGTATGCGTCAGCACAAGCCTGTATGTCCCGGGAGAAGAACGGGTTCTGTATCCGGGGAAGAAGAGATCAGAAGAGGGAGGTGGGCGAGAGGGACCTGCGCCTTCCTTGAGGAGGGGAGAGGGTGGGGGTGCAGGGGGACACAGGAGGGAGCTGGGCAGACGGAGCGGGCATTGCTCTGGGCGCTGGTGGTGGCAGATGAAAAGGAATACGTAGTCTTGCAGGGGCTGGGGATCACGGCCTCGTGTCCCAGGCACAGGGCAGCATGGTTCTTGCCTGTGTGTCTTTTAACTGCCATCACTGGAGTCTGAATTTCTCCAGGTCTGTGTCCTGAGCAGGAGGAGGGAAGCAGCCTGGAGATCGGAGAGAGCTGGCAGCTCTCCCTGGAGCGCCATGCATCTTCCTGGCTCCCCCACCCTCGTGTGCAGTTTTGCTGCTGCCAGGGTAGATAAAAAACGATGTTATTTTGTTTCTCATGCTGCAGGAGGGGAAACTGACTTTTGGCTGTGGTGCTGGAACGCTTTGAGCAGCCCATGACATGCAACCTGCTCAATCAATAGGTGGAAACAAGTGTTTTCTCTCCTAAATGATGCCCCCAGAGGTCTGTATGTGTCTGACAACGTAGTTAAAGCTGAGTGGCCGCTAGTAAAAACTGACTTTCAGGAACTGTAACACGATAGCTGGGACTAATCTTTAGTCTTGCCACAATTCTTATATGGGGCCTCAGCCATTTGAACATCTACAAGAACGTCTTGATGTCCAGATTTAAGGTATCAATATTTGACCTTCTCCCCCGCCTTTGTCCTTCAACTTTGTCTCCCACTTTATTTTCTTAAAGGAAGAAACAGCAGTAGCTGAAATGTCACTTCTGTAGTTAACGTACCTGGCTACAAATATAACAGTAGCCTATAATTTAATTTAGGAAAATTAGAAGGCTATTTCTGACCCAGCAACATTAGAAGTTGAAGTCTATTTGTCACTTGCAAACACAGAGCTCAGACAGCAACAGTGCAAACTTCTTCATGTTAGTCCCTAGTGTGATACTAATGTTGGCTGGGAGTAAGAGAGTTCGTTTTGTGGACCCTGCCTCAGAGTGCAGATTAGCTATCGTGCTTAATTGTGTGTGCTGGGTCGGAGGATGTGGTACGGCTGGGGACAGCGCTGAAGCTGCTGCACCTACGCTCCCAGGGAGAGAGTGCGGCTGCTTTCCTGCTGAAGAATCGGCACACATAGTTCTAGGAGAAAATGAGAACAAATACAGCATTCCCCCCCTCCTCTAGATGCACCTGCTTGCAATCAAAGACTTAGAGTTGTCAAATCTTCAATGTAATGTTAGTATTTACTGCCAAACCAGTACGGAAATTTACCATGCTGCATTGTAACAGACTTATAGTAAGGTGTACTCAGTTGTGATTTGTTTACTAAAAAAACATATCTAGAAGACGCTTTGTTTACTTTTTTTAAATGTAATGAACTTAGATTTATTTACCTAGAAACGGGTATATGTTATTACTCTGAATTGTGATTCAAAGAGCCACCTTTTTACTAAGGGCTCAATACGGTCATTGCGTTCTGTACTTGTAGTTAATGACGTGTAATTAGCAAGTGTTACATTGTTGCACGGTGTATTTTGTTGGTGGCAGTGTGAATGCAGGTGTAATTCACTTATCTTTCCAAAAAATCAGCAATAGAAGTATTTGAAACTGCCTCCTTCTCCATGTACTGACACTGCACTGGACTCCAGCTGCTGGCACTGTAACACACTATTTTGCTTAATACCATTTAATGCTCTTGCCTGTGAAATTCAAAGCTTTGCTCTACAGTTTTCAGGCCTGGAGGCTGCTGTCGTTCAGGAAAATACCAGCATCTGTTGAATTTCTTGGAATACATCAATTTGGGTGATGGTATTTTTAAGCATCACTCATACTTCAATTCAGCTTTGAGTGTTTCAAATCCTTTTATGCACAGCCAGATTAAAATAACTTAAAACTTGTACTGTATTGATTCAACAGAAGTTTTGTGATAGAATAAACAAAGAAAAGAATTGCATCTTTAATTAGCGTGGTGAAGAATACTTGTTTCCAGGGCCTGCACGTTGTGATGATCTGACTTCCTTGGAGTTCTGACGTTCTTGGAGCTCTTCAGAATTACTTGGCGTGTGAGCGATTGAGACAAAGCTTGCAACCTGGCTGTTGTGAGGCTGTCTCGTGAAGTCCAGTCTGCAAGGAACTGTAGCTGGCCTCCTGTTTCTGTTTTGATACATGAAAAAGCGTTTGCCAACTTTTTCATTGCAACTGTGTAAATTATTGAAGTAGTAATTAGGCTGAGGTTGGATTCCATTCTCTGACTTGTAGCATTGCCTCACAGAGAAGGCAGCAAGGGAATTATTTACCTTTTAATTGTAGTTCTCTGAAGGTGGGAGTCTCTATGGATTGATGCTCAGGGGGTCTCAGCTGTTGTGACCTTGGGTACTGAATGACTAGATTAAATGGTAAAGTTTAGAACTGGTCATAATGAGTTAGTACAAAAAGATGCCTTGAGGGGTCTATATGGCATATCATAGCCCCTAACTCCCAAATCCTTTTCAGACTAATTATAATAATTAGAACTTAAATAGGAATAAAACCCCAGCTCTCAGGGGGAGGTGGGAGGATGAGTGTGGCTCTAATAGCGGACACCATGCTTGGAGAACTCAATTATAAGCAAGTAATTTCCTTCTCTCCAAAAGGTAATTGGCCTCTTCCACATCTCTGTTCTCACAGATGATGGGGGAGAATTGCGTGGAGAGGGCGCTCCGCTGCCAATAGGAGCCAGGATTGCCGAACAGCGTGTGGAAATGAAAACCAGCAACGGCCTTCATCTTCTTCTGGACTAAAAAGGAAACGTCCTGAACACTGCGAATACATATGGGAAAAGCACAGAAGCACAGTAGGTGGGTGTACTGAAAGCATTTTGCCTTCATTGCCCCGGAGCTGGATGGCTTTCATACAGACCCAGAACAGGAGCGATTCTCCAAGGTCGCTGCTGCGTGTCAGTATCCCATCGCTGAGACCACCCCACAAATAAGTATTAATAATGACTTGGCTTTAGCTATTCCTCCGAGACTGCTGTAGTGGCCAGTTAGCTAAAACACAGCAGCAAACTCATTATGAACAATAAACCTTAGGTTTCACATTTTTAACATGCACGTATAAATTCCACTTTTTTTACAGTTTTAGTTGAGGAGCTTCACTGTAAGGTGTTGCCAAGGAAAGAAGCCCCAGGGGTAAATCTCTACACCTCTCTCCTCTGCAGTTCTTCCTCCCCGTGCCCGGCCACCAAGCAGCTCTCCAGCCTGGCAGACGTTACAACTCCCAGAGGATCAAAGTGAGTTGAGGTTTGCTGCTGCAAAATGACAAAAATACTCTGCTGATACCAAGTCAAGTTTAAGAGCGGCTTATGACTGGATTGTGTTTATGACCCTTTCCTATACAGGAAATATAACTTACTGGCAATGCTGACAGCAAGCCTCTACTGTATCGGTTGGGGACAAAATCAGCTGAACAAATCTGTGATTAAAGTTAGGAAATTGCCTAATGTCCTGACAACATTGTAGAGCCTCTGAGATTTGCTTGCACTTAGTAAAATGCATGAAGTTCTGGAACAGAAACACGTGGCTTTTAGTTTTAAAACATTTTGTAACTGACTGATTTCATCTGACAGTAGTCTCAGCACAGATAGCAATTGCTTACAAAACCAGATGTTTTTATCTCATATCCTATAATTCTTTGCAGTCGGGGGCGGGGGGGAATCCACTTCTTTTCCAAAGACACATCTTCATATAATACCAGACTATCTTCACATCTGTGGGGTCTCTGCTCTGAGGGTATTAAAACTCTAGATCTCCAAATCTCTACATTTGTAGGGATCCTGTTAGATGAGGCAGCAGTCCTTTTCTTCCAGCTGCCCCCAAATCACAAAGTTAGTGTTCAGGCCTATTTCTGGCTGCAGTGGCATTTAAGGATGTATCTGAAAGTGCAATTACCCCAGGAAGTCCTTGGCTGGAAGAGAAAACTGATTGTTCTCAGCTTCCCAATAATGGGTAGAAAACTGCACAATGCTGTGCATGGGCAGTGGTGCTTCTTGCATCAAATGTTGGCAAACTTTTAACTAGCAAATTTCCAAAGGTGTTTTTAACCTCCTTGGCGTTCAGCATCTGTAAAAGCTGTGGTTGCCATAGTAGCAAGTTGTTGCCTGAGTGACAGTGTTCTTATGATGTCATCAGAAAACAGCCTGTTCCCAGGAATACCTTGAACTCCGTATATAAAAGTGGTGCCCTCAGTGTAGTTCAGCATGGAAACAATTAGAAATGCATGTTTTTATATCGTTATGAAATACCTCTTTTCGATGTGCTGGCACATCTTGACATCCACAGTGGAATTTTTAAAGAAAACAAGAGAATTACTTTGGACTTTGTGAAAAGGGTTTATTATGTAAAATGTGCATCCGAGAGCGAGTGTTTGTTACGTTAACCATAATCATTACGTGCCTATCTGCTACAGACTGGCTATTGTTTAACTGCAATGTTTTATTCTATGTTACGAGGTTCAGACGAGTTTCTTAGCTCCACTCCTTAAAGCACCACAAGTTTAAAGCTTGATGATGGTTTATTCTTCTCTCTTCTCAGTGCTTGACAAAGGGTGCCCTTTTCCTTGACATACATTTCTATACAGAAATAATGGGCACTTCATGAATTCTACTATTTTACCAGCTGAGATTCATACGTGATAAGTAACAGCTCAGAGATGGAGGGTCTGAGATGGCACATGTTGGTCTGGAGTGGCAGCCAGGACGTTGCTAGATACAGACCATGGCACCCAGCAAATCCGTAGTCTCTCTGAAACTGCCAATATGGTGTCACACAATCAGTGCCCCCCCCGGCCTAGGTGTCTGCCCGTATTTCATTTCACGCCATCAAATGTTTGCACTGTGTATCTTTCTCTCACTTTAAGTCAAATTAAATATTTTGCAGAGCCTGTTGCATTTAGTATGTCTCCCTGCACCTTATAAAATAGAAAGGATTACTTCCTATGGTTAAAGATTGGTGGGAATTTTTTAAAAAAATGGCTAGCTGATAAATCTGTGTGCAAGTATTGAAGAATAAAAATATTTTTCTAGCCTCTTCTTTCTTCCGAAAAAAAGTTAATTGGCCTGATCTGCTTTTTAACAGCAGCATTTATTACCTTTTGTGGCAAATAGGTTTGTTTAATTCCCATTTCCTTTTATTCCCTTGGAATAATAGATCATTTATATTTTATTTCATTTAGAACGCTCTGGACTTGAGCTGTCTTGCAGCAGAGAGAGCTGGAGAATGGAGCAACAACTGTATTATTGAAGAGCTCCGTAGCCACAGACTGGGAAAAGCATGATCGGATGTGATTTTCAGAACAGATGCCCAAGCAGAGTTGGCAGTTAATTAAAAGCACTATGTACTTAATGATTAACTAATCACAGCATGATGGCATTCAACGGAGATGCAAGAAACTTCTCTGCTGGATTCAACAGAGAAACTCCTAATGTCTGCCTTCAGGGTACCGTACTTACAGCCGTTTGCTTTTGCATTACCAGCAGAGACAACATGAGCAGTTAGTCTAGCAAATTTCATTAAGCATTGCTTAGTTAAAACTTTAAAAACAGAAAAGATGAGCTTAGTCAATACTGTATCAGCTATAAATATGGCACAGTTTGTCTTTAGAGGTAGTATTCCACAGCCATGTCGTCAAACAAATGACTGCAAAGCACTCTGAACATTTAATCATGCTTCATGAGGGAGCTATATTAAGTATTATTTCCATTTTACCAATGAGTAAATAAGGGATGGGACAGAGAGGTTACAGGACATAAATGGTATGTCTGTAAATAACAGTCTGGAAAGTTCTGGATTTTAATGAACAGATGTTTATTTTCTTTGCAACAGAATTACAGAATCATGCTTACAGTGCAACACGTATTCATTTCAATGTTCTCTTCTTAACCTCTTTCTCCAATTTTTTTTTTTTTAAAATTTTACCTTCAAGTATTTGTTTCTCTTTTACAGGAACGAACTATCTTTTTGCCTAAATTTATGTGCAGCACCTAGCACTATAAGATTCTGTGGTGTGACAACCCAATTAAATAATTACAATATTACATTTCTGCGTTTCATGGATTGTGTTCGTAGAAAACCCAGTTATGTGCAAAATGTGGTGCAGAAAACTGAGGCATTTTCAACCCAATTAGAAATTAAATTTCTGGGAAATCTCTGGGGTGATTGCTTTCTTGTCACAATTCTGCTTCATGGTGTGGATGCAATTCAGATAATTGGAACTAGCAAGGAGAATGACAGTGGATTTAGGAAAAAAACATTGCAGTTTGAATTCAGTGATGATACTGAAGAGAACACTTTAAAATTATCGTTAGAGGTTGCCAAAGATAATTGCTCCAGTGCGAACGTGTTTGGCAAAATAAAACATCTCCTTTTTGCAGTGGTGAAGTACTCTGCCTGGCTGTAAGGGTGTCTGGGTCCTGCTCCCGACTCGCGCAGGCTGCGGGTGAAGGGTGCGAAGCCTCCGTCTCCTCCAGTCTCAATTTGCAGGTAGCAGTACCCAACATGGGAAGCGATCTTGGAGTAATTAAACACGTACACTGTGCACAAGAGACTCTTGGCTAGAGCAGGCTGTCACACCCAACACCAAGGCAAACTGGGGCTTATTCTCTTGATACAGTTTGAGTATGGTTTTCTTCCTTGCAGCTAGGTCTAATTCAGGAAAAAAATAGCATTTATCACCTCCATTGTCCCTGTTGCCATGGCCAGCTGGTCTGCACATAATGTGCTTCGATGTGAAATTAGCTTTTCCCAAAGCAGAGCTTTCAGAAGCATAAACAACCAGCTTTTCTTTTTCAGGAAAGAGCTGGAACGAGACTGGCCGCCGTCGCTGTGGTGGCAGCAGCTGCTCAGCGGGTGTTCCTGTCGAGCCCCCTCGTCACCCTCATGCACCCTCTGCTGCCATTGCCCACTGAGCGCCCGCTCTCCAGGAAAAGAGATGAGCAATGAGCTGTGGCACAGAAGGTAAAGGTGTCAAGTGGAGGTCCAGTGTCTCACTGTCTGCCTGAAGCCAGGATGTCCTTCTCCGGATCCACGGGGCACTGATGCAGTTCTCTGGTGCCGCTGCAGTTGGGACAAATTTGTTCTGCTCTGCGTGCCCCCTCGTGGCTGTTGGCGCGTAACTCTGTGGAGCCAAGACCTTGTCCCAGGGATTTTCGCCTGCGGAGTGGAAGACATGTACAGGGCAGCCCAGGGGTTGTTGGTCACTGTCCAGAAGCCTTAAAAGGTAAAGCATTTGTAAAATCCCTTGATTTTTGAGTTTCAGGTCCCTGGTTCTAATATGGAGAAGCAAATGCAAAGTGCCTAAACCGGTGTTTACAGGACAGTTGTTGCTAGAGTGAAGTTGTTCCCAGCCCCCTCTCGAAGGAGAGGAGGCCCCAGGAGTGCAAGCCCATAGCATGGCCATGGGGCTCAGGAGTGGGAATGCTGCTGGACTTCTGTTGCAGTGCATGGTGAGTGCCGGAATCTCCAGATTGTGTCACCTCTTTTCAAAAGGGGTACCAGCCTGTTCCCATGATATTTTCCTAGGTGGTTTTCCTCATCCAAGTAGTTGTTTTTCTATGAGGAAGGGCATCAGTGGAGATGGACCTGTCAATAAGCTTGCCGAGAGAGGTTGTCTGTCTATTAAGAAAGCAAAATAATGGTCTTAGTCAGTGACTGGACAAGTTAGAGACAAGAAGGAAATCAAATGTTAGCACAAACTGATCTGACAGTAGATCTTCTTTGCTACTCTGACCAGAAAAAGGAGTAAACAAAACTGATACTAAAGTGAATGTGCTCAGGGCTTTCCACATATAGAAGAATATAGTGTCCTTGTTTTCAAGGCAGAAAAACAAAGCCAACAAGTGCAACGTGAGCAAAGCATGAAGTGGCTCCTCTCCATGGTAACCTGTTGTGTGAGTAACATCTTTTTGGTGATAAGGCATGTAGGACGCTCGTAAGCCCCACAGGAATAAAACATCTTGACTAGCTCTCTGTGTGTACTCTGGATAAACAACCAAGCGCACCACAGATGAGAGACACTTCAGATTGTATTTGGGTTGTGGGGTGTTACTTGACATCGTAATGGACTTGTGCCAATGTATCAGAACTTTCCATGGGCACCAGAGGTGCTTCTTACTTTTTTTTTTTTTTTTTTTTTTTTTTTTACCTGACTCATAAACCCAAGATTACTTTGAAAAGTATCTGGGCAGCTCATTGAAAAGGCCATAGTTTTAATGGGAAATTACAGTGTTAAAGTCCCTATTACAGCATCCTGGGTGTAGTGGAGGCTGACCTTTCTCATAGGATGGTAATAGAAAGCTGAGAGCAATGGAAAAAGTCAAGAAAGGAAAACATTTATCTTGTTTCATATTTCTCTGTACACTTATGCTAGGCTTCTCCTCTAGTCACTTTAGGACAAAGCCCCCAGAAAACAGATGCTGAGAAAAGAGACCAGAAAGCATCACTTTGTGAGGAAGCGCAGCAGAGTGGCTCTGTGGAAGGAGCAGCCCCAGTCCCGCGAGCGCAGCTAACGCGCCCTGGTACCCCTGGGCACGGCAGTCGCGGGGGAGCCAAGTACAGCCAAGCTGTGGCGGCGTTTTCTGCCCCCTTCTCCTGGTAGCTACTTGACATTGTCCCTTCAAAGAAGAACGAGCTGGCAGGAGGAGAGGATCAGAGAAAGAGCGAGCGGTGTTCCTGCTGAGAGTTCAGTGTTTGTGTGTGTCCATCTGGGGGTTAGCTCTCCTCTTTCCCCATCACTTCATGCTCTGACAGGAACATTAATGAAAAATCAATGCTTGGCAAATGGAGAAAGAAAAAAAGCCACCAAAGCAACAACAAAAGGGTGTTGAAGATGAAGTTTTCAAATAATGGAGAATAAGCAAACTTGTAAAAAGTATGTCAGTATCTTTTTTTAAATGTCAAAGACTCAGACAAAAAGACAGCTTGCATCCCACTGAGCTGGGGTGCGGATAGCTGGTTTCCACCAGTGCTGAAGAAAGGCTACTTTGGATGGTTGGTAGAACGTGAAAAATCATTGAGATCTGAGCTTTAACCTACGCTCCTTACTTGCTAAATTGTTTTTTTCATGCTGTGGACCACCAATGTCATTTATTAGAGTAATAAAAATAAGTTTTCCTTATGATTGTCTCACTTTTATGTTACTCTGAGTTTATAAAAATATCTGTTATTTCTTTTAACATAGGAAGAATTTCTAGGTGCAACTTTCTATCAGGACTGATGCATTTTCTGTAACGGAAGATGTTAACAATGTGCAAAGATACTGGATATCACATTTCACATTGAGCAGGTATTGTCTTTCTGTGAAAATTAGTGAAAGCACTAACTAAATACATTTTCCAAAGCCTGATCCAGTATTATTTCCACTTGCTTCAAGGATTATCCACCTGTTGTTAAGACGAGCCCCTAACTTGCAAAGCACAGTGGTGGAGTAGATCATCTGTGAAGAGATATGTGTATTTTTCCCTTTGCCCTGTGTGTTGAATTGTACTTTTTTTACATTCCTCACAAAAAAAAAAAGGTTCACATTTTAGAATAGGTACGTGTTAACTAATTAAAAGTTTCAGAAAATATGTCTCAGAGCAATACAATAGTGCTCCCTCCCAGTTTTATCAATAAAACCTGACGTAAAAAGAAAAGCGTGCAACTTGGAAAACAAACCCTGCGATCAATCAGTTGGTTCTGCTTGTTGCCATGTAAACTTCTTTCTTAATTTTCAGCATACGGAAGCCTAGAGGATGAATTGACCTTGTACAAACTTAACCAACCTCAGCAATCTCCCACCAGATGTGTGCTTCATTATTTAAGTGATACCACACTGTCAGACTCCTTCTGAAATGAAGTGGACATGCCAATGCGGCGTCTGGTCCTCCGATCCTCAGCTCCTGTAAGTAGAAAACACTGTACAGACGGAGAGCTGATTCCGTGTGCTCCAGGGAGACTCACGTGGATTTGAAATGTTAATCGATGCAGTTCAGAGCTCTCTGGCAAAGTTATGTCCTGACAGTGGTAGAGCTTCCGAACTTCTGAGCTGCTTCATGTCTCCAGTGTAAATCTGTGTTTATAATACGTTTCAAAGTTCAGGATTTCAAATATTTTGTTAGAGTTGATAACAGATAAGCCTTAATTAATTCAATTTTTACACTACTCTTTAAATGTATGTGATTTTAGGCAAAAACAGGCTCTGCACATTTATAATAGCAAGAAAGGGAAGGCAGGCATTGCAGAGCCGAGGGCCCCTCAGTAAATGCCCTGGTTAGGGCACAGCTGCTGCCCACTTGCAGGGGAGGCATATGGAGAGGTCCAGTGATAGCTACTGAGAGGAACTGGATGGAGTGAGCTGCCAAATGTGACACTTGCTGTTTCCGGAGCGGGCGATGGGAATGCTACAGCAGGCTCTGGTCAAAGCAGGGTAAGTCAGCAGAGCCACCTCGGAGAACAGCCTGCTCGAGGAAGACGACAGCACAAATAGCTCAGCTGAATCAGTGCAAGCCACATAATGAGTGGATTTCAAAAGAACAGGTTAAAAACATACTGTGACTTTTGCAGAGAGCAGGAGATATTTGTAACAACACTCAATTTTCCACCTAACTTGATGATTGTTGGTGAGTTTTCCTGTCTAAATAAACATGCGTGCTTGGAGGCAACAGAATGGCAACCCCTGACTGACCCCGATGTCTCCGTTTTTAGGAGACAGCTTAAGAATTTCACACCTCAGTGCCAAATTTAATTTACTATTTTTTTAATAAAGATTACTTGCACAGTGTGGAGGCATTTGGTTTAAGCAGGGCCTGAAAGATTTTGAGCATTTAGAAGCGTGCAGCAGAGCATGCCAAATTAAGCTGGTTTTCTAAGCACAGGCAGTTTCTTTGATTTTCATTAATTTATTGCATGTGTAATTACTTCAAGAATTGCGCATGGAGCTAAAAGAAAATTCTTTGAATTCATGGGGAAAAAAATCCATTTAAGCTTAACAAGGGTGTAGAGAACTGTGACAGTTAGCTGAATGAGAGGTCTTCTAATGATGAGGGATATCTTACACACTCCTGCATGCATTACTTTTGGGGGGGGAGAAGTTTACTCCATTAACTGATGATATTTAAAGCTTCTGACATTTCTTTCTTTGTCCATTCAGTAATCTGTTCAGCCTTCAGGCCAAGCAGCTTCTATTGTAGCCCCTACTCCTGTACATCTTTGTAAATCTGAGGTGTGTCTTCAGTTTCTAGAGAAAAGGTTTGCATTGTGCAAGGTACTATATAGCCGTGGGATAAAACATTCTTGTTTCATGGGTCTGCCATCTAAATGGACAAACCAGGAAAGGGGGAAGGAAGTGGATGGTGTCTGAGACATCTGCTCAATCAGACTTTGGAAATGAGCGCAGGGAAAGGAATCAAAATTCCTGACTGAGTACAGCCTTCCACCCAGTACCAATACTGTCTGCATCCCCGGTGCAAGCCCTTCTTGGTTTTGGAGGAGCATCTCCAACCTGTCATCAAAATCTGCCACTCTTTTTCCTTTAAGCAAGTAATCTTATAAATATCAATTGAGCATACTAAGATATTCTCGTGCATATTCCTGAATCAGACCTATTTTCAAAGCTATGGACAAATTAAGCTTTAGCTAAAAAATTGAGCTGGTGTAACATGTTACTGCAGTTGAGATCCTGAGCAGGTTTTGCAGTTGGCTGTATCCCTGTGTATCCTGCTCCCAAGCACCCCATGCCCCAGGCTGTAGCTGGTTTCAGAGTGATCAAATAGTTTGTGAGCACTAAGAGAGATGCAGGCGGTTTGGGTTTCCCTTGGCCCTGGAGAGAACGCGCAGAACCCTGACCTTGCAAGTCCAGGCTTGCAAAAAACACGTAGCCACGGTCAGCTTGCCTAGCTTAATGCCCTGTTCTTTAAAGTGGTTTTATTAGGACTAGCTTAGGATTGCACTGACACGGCGGTGTTGCTTCAGTTTGCATCAGACCATGAACAGAGCCGGTGTGGACGTCAAATAACTGTATCTGTGAGGGTCTGGCTGGGGGCACTTTCAGAAGAAGAGAGCACCAAACCCCGTCTTCCTGCCTGTGCTCCGGAGGTGAGTCAGGCGACTGGCGTGAGGGGAAGGGAATAGGAGGCACAAGTTACTTGCCTTAATAGCACTGTCAAGAACTTTTAGTTTTCTTTCTTCAAAAGCGTTTGAGAAGCAGAGGGGACAGCTTAAAAGAAAAGTAACTCTAATGGAGAGAGATGTAGAGGCTGGTCATCCTGAAACTGCACTTTAACTGTATCACTATGGATTATCCCCCATCTGACGTACACTCTGAGCTCTTTAAAAATCCAAGCACAAGATGTTTAGCTTAAAATTATTTAACAATATTTTTATTGTGTTAAGATCCCTTTTTTTCACCCGAGTTAGCAAGTCTGGTCCCCAGCCTGTGCTGCTGGTGCACTGGTGCTGGAATGCACAGGGTAACTCTCTCTTTTTTTAGGGGAACCTATTTGATGCATGAGCCAAATATTGGAAACTTTGAGAGTATGTTTTGCCCTAGAAAGCTTTTTTCCTGGTTAATTCTGTTGCAGACCTGTTAAAAAACAGTTCTTTCACACTTACGGAAGTAAAATGCACATTTTGAACAGGCCAATGAAGAATGATTCCAGCCATAGGTTTACTGTAGCAATAGGAACTAAAAGCATCCTCATGCTTATTTAATAATTTGGAGGAAAAGCCACCTGTACACAAAAGGAACTAAAAGTTGTGGGGGTTTTTGTTAAATTAAAAAACCATTCCTATCTGAAACGTTGACAAAGTTTGAAATGCCATTTATTCTGTATTACAGGTACCCAGTTTCCAGGGCTGATCAACCTGGAGCTGCACCACTAAAGGGTAATACTTGACACTAGTGGAATTCATCTATTAGTAGATGTATCACTTAACACCTCACTAAACTAGCGTTTGATAGCTCCTCGACCGTGCATGAGCTATTCCCTAGAGCATTAAATTTCACCCAGAATGCATCACAATCATAAGTATACTTAGAATAACAAGGCAACTGTGCATGAAACCTGTTAGTTATGTGTGCAAATGGCTTGCTGAACTCTGGATCTGAGAGTTGTCTGGGCTGCTTCTGGTTAAACAAAAAGAAAAAAGTATCCTTATGGTTAATTGTCCTTATTGCATCTTTTAAAATTCCTTTAACAAAACATCCCAAAAGTCCAACAATTTTTCTTTCTGAGCTATGACCACTTGTTAGCCTATTCTAAAGCTTTGTTTTCAGTTGATGTGTTTTAGAGCAGTACTTGACTTGCCTGAATTAAGCTGCCCGCAGTTCTTAATCATCTTTGACAACTAATTGTCTAACTCACACTGCATGCAGTCTTGTCGGCACATGTGTGGATTGTACACTCACGTAGCAGCTGTGCTGTTTCCACCAGCAGCGTTAAATAGATGTTACCTGCTAAAGGCATGGCACTGCTGGGGAAGAGACACTAGTGAAAAGCAGGAAGGGATTGAGAATGCCTTGGCACAAGCAGCTCTGCCGTAAATTTGGCTTATATTGTAAATGTAGGATCTTTATTTGAAGAAAGTTTCAGTCCTAGTTAAAAGCGGCATTCTTCTGAACTGCCCAGCTTAAAGAAGGCAGATAATGAGTTCAGGTGTGCACAGAAGGGCTTTGCTGGGCTCGGCAGGGCATGGTGAGTGAGTGTTGCTGATGAAGAGAAACTTGGGGCCAGTGCTCAGAGTCCAGCCCTGATCTTGGAGCGCTTTTCCTGCGGTGCCGAGACAAGTAACTTCACAGTCCTTATGCAGGGAGCACGTTTGAAATGTTTTTCCTGAGAAGTCAGTGAACTCTGCATTTCTCACTTCCAGGAGCCCCCTGCTGCTGAGAGGGGTGAAGAGCTCGCGTGTTACTAAGTCACAACAGCAGTTTTGCAAGTTAAAACTGCCTTTTCCTTCTTCCAGTGTAAAACAGAGACTTACAGAAGTCCCAGCAATGTTATTTTGCACAGAACAACGCTAAAGACAGTATACTATTAGGAACATTAAAACTAGATGATGACAGGGTGTTGTTTTGGGAAAGTCTTCCCAAGCCTTTCCTGATGCTCTTAGGTGCCTGTGGTAAACCACGTTTGCTGCAGCTGAATCCTAACTTCTGCAAACTTAAAATCAGAGCTTCAAAAACTTGTTTGCCTTCAAATATATGAAGGAAAGTAATTTAGCAGTCTTCTGTGGTCACTGAAAGACAAGTAGCAACCCAATTTTTTTTTCTAAGACTTTCTGCTATCACAATATGCCTGCTTTTTGAGAGACTGGATTGATTTTTGAGTCATTAAAATGTGATCTCATCCTTCAGAAACCAGAGAGAAAGGGTAATCTTACACGTGAGCTCTCCCCATTGCTGCTGTTGGGGAACTCCATAGGTATAATGGTGCTGTGGAAATACATGGTACAAGACTACAGAAAGCTGGGACTGAACTAAACACGAAGCAAGAATGACTAAGTGCATTATCCTCTGCAAAGCAGCGTTTCCAGCCTGTGCGTCTTTATCTTGTGTGGCATTAAGAGGGATTGGTTTTGTTGAGTAAAGGAAAACGTAAAACGCCACCACAACAAAAACTTAGAACATCATTGTATTTGCAGAACATTATCACCAGTGTGTGCGTGTGTATATATAAAAAAGATTCCTCCTTTACTGATGTTTTTACAGTTCTCACTAGAATAACAGAGAAAAAAAAAAGAATTAATATAAGAAGAAGGGAGAGGATAAAGCCTGAAATGCAATTAAATGCATGCAGCTATGTTTATTTTGACAAATTGGCATTTTGTGAGATGTTTCATTAGATGGTCTTTAGCCAGTTCCTGATCTATTGTGTTAGTAATATTTTTAACAGTCAAGGGAAAAGAGAATGTTGTGTTCCGCCCTATGTTCCTCTTCTCTGCAGTCCCCTCCGTCCTGGATTCCCTTAGGCGGCAGGAACTGCAGTGCTCAGAAGCCACACGCGTTCGCACGCAAGCAGGTACGGAGCCAAGTCTAACACGAAGTAAACTGGAGCGGTGCCGTGAGCTGGGAAGGGGGTGCTCAGTGCTTTGGTTTCCTGGGAGTGAAAGCTTCAACTTCATTTGAGAAATGTTTAATGTAAAAGCCACAGGTGAGTTTGGCGACCCGACACATGATAGTGTGGTCTCTTAGGAATTATTCACGACAACAGTTTCTTGTTGCGTCTTTGAGGTTTTTTATTTTTTTTAATTTTCTGGTATATTTAGCAGAAAAATACGGGACAGGGGCTTGACATCATCCCTAATGGTGTTTCATAGTCTTTTAAATGATTTCTGCTTTAATTCAGTGTATATTTATTGCTTCTCCTCAACTGTAGGATCTGTAGGTTTTTAATCAGCAAAAATGTTTTCCCGCTTTTGATATATTGGGAGTTGCAGTGCACCATCCTGTGATTTTAATTTTTATTTATTTATTTATTTACTGCCTCCTCCTCCTTCCCGCCCTCCCCGAAGATGCTGGAGCCGCTCATTTTTAGTACCAATAGTTTGATAAGAGGAGCAGTTATCAGAAATTATCTATCTAGTACTTTGTCTATTCCTTTTGTTACAATGGAGGCATAAAGCACAAATGCAGGTAGTCAAATGCAAACCAGGATTATTTAAGATTTTTTATTATTATATGGGTATTTAAAGTATTTAAGTAGGTTTTTAAAATTATTATTTAAGTGTAACTTGTAGAAAATGTCCAGTAGTGTCTTGCCCGGCGTTTAGTCCCCCCGAGAGATCGCTGGAGCAGTTACTGGCTTTTGAGTGCTGACTCCATTGGCCTCATCCTGCTACACGGCCGATCACTGAGCGGTGCTTCCCTTGGCCTGTCATTCTGCAGGTATCAAAAGCAGTGGGAATCAAGCCTTTTGTTAGCAAATAAAAGCATCGCCACCCAGGAAAGCATGTCAGCTTTTTTGATTTATTTGTTCAGAATTTTTCACTTATTGCCTTCTGGGTCAAATGACAAGTATTTGGAGGCAGAGTGTAGCTTCAAAGTCATCTTTTTTAAGGAACCTAATTATGTAGCTCATCTTAGTAGAAATGTATTCCTGATCAAGAAAGTTTACTGCATCATGTTTCTCAAAGGATGAACCTATTGAATCTTTAAGCTGTTGTTCTTCACTAGCCTGATTCATCTAGTGAAAATGGGGAAGAGGCAAGTACAGTTATCAGGGCCCAAAGGCAGAGGATGAAAGCAGAGAAATTGGCTTCTGCTGTTCCTGGCCCTCTCTTTGGGAAACAGCTTTTGCTTATCTCAAGGAAAAAAAAAGTTAGTTTTTTTTATTAACTTTCAAATAAGTATGTAACTCAACACACAGACCTGTACTCGGTGACACGTTTTCTTCCTAGCTTTGCTCTAATACTTTTGACAATCCCTGTTAAACCAAATATATATAATGTTTTCTTCTAGCAATTAATCTGCAGTAGCACGGCCTGGTACACTACTTCAGGAAAACAGAGATATTTTAAATTTCTTAATGTTTTGCCCTACAAATATTGTAATAGTTGGGGAAATAGAGAGGTGGAAATTTTCCTTAGATGAACATATGCCAGACGTGCTTGCTTTTCAAGAGCTGTGATTGTCAGAGGTCCAAAATGGGCCAAGTCAAATTAGCACTAATTAGCACTTCAGCATCATTTGTGCTGTAAATACTGCATTCACCACAACTTACTACTGCCTCATTGTGGCAGCCTGTGAATAAATCCTCAAGCACCTAGCAGATGCTCAGATGTTTAGAGGACATAAACCATGCCACTAACTAGATACCATGATAGTCTGCATTTATGAGCACCCGATATGTTCAAAAAGAAAAAAGCACCACAATCTTAATTCCTATTAACAGGCTGAGAGATGCATTAATACTGAGACAGTGTCTTCATATACTACGGGATTCATTACCTTATTTTTGTAAAGCATTGTTCTAAATTTCTCTAAATCCTATCCGGTAGTTGCATTATTAATCTAGTTTGTAAACTACAGTCTGGAAGATTTATTTATAAGGGCTTTTTAACACAGGCATCTGCCTGCTTGCCTAGTTCCTGTCTCCCATTTAGAGATCCGAGAGTGAAGGTGGCTGTCTCTGAAACAAATAATGCAGAGGGTCTCGTCGCAAAGCGAGGGGCTGCACTTGCTCTTCTCTTGCAAAATTCAGCGGCTGCTCCTCGGCTGTGTGAACAGCTGTGGCAGCAGCCCCAGCCGGCGGAAGAAGAGTGGGCAGGACGGCAGAGGAGATGGAGCAGGAGAGGGACGGCGGCATTTGGCTGAGCAGTTGGGTAGGGATGAACTGAAAGCAAGGGAGGGCTGGCAAGAGGGGTTTGAAAAGGGTCAAAACATGGAACAGAGCTAGTGGTATGTCCCATGGTGCTGCCAAGAGATCACCGAGAGCCTGGCTGGAAAGAGTTGCATAAGGACTCTTAAATGCGTTTGATCTGAGCAATGTTTCTAATGCTGATGAGACCAGACATGCTTTATAGGACTACTTGAAGCTCAGTTTTATATTTTAATCATGCTAAACTTTTTGACAGCAAGAAAACAGAGGAACGGTCTCTGCTTCCTCCCTGAAAACGTGACTTGGAGAGAAAGTTTGCTTTTCTCTGACTTAGAAACTTGGTAATGCCCAAATGTTTTAAAAAACCCAACCAAACAAGCAGAAAACAAACAGAAAACAAGCAAAAAACCCCCAAACCCCAAACCTCCAAAACCTAACAAAAAGTTCAAACCTTGTTTAATGCATCATCATGAAGAACTGCCTGTACTTTTTTTTTTTTTTTTTTTTTTTTTTTAAGGAT
>VZSF01000891.1:343662-356534 GCA_013398295.1 Chionis minor
TTTTTTTTTTTTTTTTTTTTTTTTTTTTAACAGAGCACCTTATCCAAGGCGATGAAACCTTTCAGTAGTAAAGGAAGAAAATTGCCTTGGAATGGATGATTTCATTGATCATCCATCTGCGCTGCTTTAAAAGAGTAAATGGTCTTTCTGACATCTCTTCCCACCACATATCAGTTCTCATTTTCAGAGTCTCTGTCTGGCAATTGTATACATTCGGGGATGCTACTTAGAAGTAATAAAACATGCTATGGATGTGATGAAATAAAATTAGTCTGTGATGCCACAGACGAAACGTATGTTGAATGCTTCTCCCAGGGCTAAGTGGGGTATTTAATCATCAGAGTTTTGGTCCTTGGCCTTTTAAAATGCTTGATTACGTACATTCAGGAGTCTTGGCCCCCAGAGAATTACGTGGAAGTTTGGAAAGGTTGGAATTTGATTGCGGAACACTGCTGGTATTGATTTCTTCTAGTAGTCACTAAAACTTACAAACAAATTTAAACAATATGTTTCTGTTTTTATCATTTTTATTACGATAAGCACAGGAAAATGGCATTTTTTTCTGAATTCTAGTTGTGAAAATGGTATTAGGAGATATTATGATTCAAGATTATATTCTCACTTGTCTTTAGCATTATGAGTAGTGACATCTGCCTGCCTTAGAGTTTGAATTAAAAAAAGCATTGCTGTCTGGTTTATTATTATTATTGCTCCTACATTCTCATGCAAGCTGTAAAACTATTTTAGCATAAATTCCTCATGTAAATGCTATTTTTAAGTGCTATCAGGTTTGAATAGAAGTCATTAAATCCTTCTGAGCAGTAACAACCGGCAGAGTTTAATGGAGCCCCCATCAAAGATGAACATGGAAGAAGATGGAGAGATGCTTCTGTGCATGCTGCCTGCAGCCTGGAGGGGAAAAGAGCAAGGAGAACCTCTATAATTTACTGTGCTTCTCTGTTGTAGGGAAAAAGAATTAAAACGCATAACCTAAACCAAAGCCCAGTAAGGCCTGTGGGAGGCTTTCTGTTAACTTCAATGTGCGCTAGATCTGGTTGATAGATTTCTAAAATACAAAGCATTTCACATGGCATGTTGAAGAGATTTTACCATGCAACAGACACGTATAATGAGATCTTTCATTCTCTCTCTTTCCTAGATTTGGCCTTGAAGAAAACCCTGGGGCTGAATGTTGCTGAGCTTTGGGCAGAGGTAGATTCTGACCTGAACTTTGAGGACAGATTCCTTGTCTGTTCTTGTTTGTTGCTACATGTAAGCTCTTTCTCATTTGCTGCTTTGTTCCTGGTTATTTGCAGGGTAAAGGATTCTGAAACCAAAATAGTTTTGCACATGGATATCTGGGCTATGGGGGCCGTAGCTCTTCTCTCTACCCCATGAAGAGGGCTTGCTGCTTCCCTCCTGCGGTGTGTCTTGTAGCCACGGATGTGGGGAGGGTCACCTTTACCTGTAGGTGCTGGCAAGTGTCACTTTTTCTCAGCAAGAATGCACTAGGTAGAATACCTTGTAAAAAGTTAAGATTTGCTTTTCAGGTAGTTAGACACGAGCACACCAGCGTGCCATTGTATGCTCCTAGTTGCTTTGGTCATCTGTTAGTTTCTTGAGTGGCTCTTTGTACCAAACACCTACATATCCTAAGTATCAGAAATTTATATGCTTTTTAAAGTGTTGATTTCCTTTTCTCTGTGATTCACAGAATCACTAAATGATAGAGGTTGAAAGGAACCCCTGGAGATCATCTAGTCCAACCCCTCCGCCAAAGCAGGTTCACCTACAGCAGGCTGCACAGAAACACGTCCAGGCGGGTTTTGAATATCTTCAGAAAAGGAGACTCCACAACCTCTCTGTCTGTTCCAGTGCTCTGTCACTCAAGGTAAAGAAGTTTTTCCTCACGTTGAGATGGCATTCCCTGTGTTCCAGTTTGTGCCTGTTGCCCTTTGTCCTGTTGCTGAACACCACTGAAAAGAGTCTGCCCCCGTCCTCTTCACACCCACCCTGTAGATACTGATAAGCATTGATGAGATCCGCTCTCAAGTCTTCTCCAGGCTGAACAGACCCAGGTCCCTCAGCCTCCCCTCCTGAGAGAGGTGCTCCACTCCCCTGAGCATCTCCATAGCCCTCCGCTGGACTCCCCCCAGCAGTTCCCTGCCTTTCTTGAGCTGGGGAGCCCAGAACTGGACACAGTGCTCCAGGTGTGGCCTCACCAGGGCAGAGTAGAGGGGGAGGATGACCTTCCTCCACCTGCTGGCCACACTTTTTAATGCATCCCAGGATAACATTGGCCTTCTTGACAACGAGGGCACATTGCTGCCTCATGGTCAACTTGCTGTCCACCAGGACTCCCGGATCCTTCTCTGCAGAGCTGCTTTCCAGCAGGTCAGCCTCCAACCTGTACTGGTGCGTGGGATTATTCCTCCCGAGGTGCAGGACCCTACACTTGCCCTTGTTGAACTTCATTACGTTCCTCTCCATGCAACTCTCCAGCCTGTCCAGGTCTCACTGAATGGTGGCACAGCCTTCTGGTGCGTCAGCCACTCCTCCTGGTTTTGTGTCATCAGCAAACTTGCTGAGGGCACACTCTGTCCCCTCATCCAGGGCATTGATGGATACGCTGAACAAGACTGGACCCAGTACTGACTCCTGGGGAACACCACTAGCTACAGGCCTCCAACTACTCTGTGCCACTGGTCGTAACCCTCTGAGCTCTACCATTCAGCTCTCAATCCACCTCGCTGTCCACTCAGAATTTACCTATGAAGATGTTATAGGAGACAGCGTCAAAAGCCTTGCCAAAGTCAAGGTAGACAACATTGACTTCTCTCCCCTCGTCCACCCAGCCAGTCATGCCACCACAGAAGACTATCAATTAGATTGATTCTTGACAACGTAATTCATGTGAGCAATGAGGGATTTTTTTCTATACAAAATAATTCATATAAGAGAGAGAAGTGTATTGCCCCCTTTGTATCTGGAAAAGAGATATCGTTGCAGGAAAATCATCCCTTATTTCTGACCTGGCACTTGGGCATTGACTCCAAAAGTGTTGCAGGTGCTTTTTAGACTGGGCATCTATTTTGCAGGATTTGGATTGCTGCAGACTCCAAGGCCATCTCCTGCTTCCTGTTATGTGTACTACTGCAGGTTTGCCCAGAAACGTGATTGTCTTTAGCTGACCATTAATGTCACTGAGAAGACTTGAGAACGGAGGAGACGAGGCACCAGGTGAGCAATTGTTCTTCAGCTTTTCTGTTCCTTGTCATCAGAAGATTAGGATGGAGATGCTGTGTGCTATTTTGGAAGGCTATATGCCTCCTTTGTGAACAGGAGTGAGTGGACTCTCCTGTGTGGGCAGGCTGGGGGACAGGGAACATCTTGGCTGGAGAGGAGTCATCCACACCGCTTTCTCAGCAGTGGTTGAGCGAGTCATTCACTTTGTTGTTCCTAGACAACCTCAAAAAACTGCTGCTGTCCCCAGGGAGTCCCACCAGGAGAGCTAGAGCAAACCTCAGCTAGAGGGCCAGGACCCGCAGCAAGCTGCCTTCTGTGAAGTATCTCCAGCTCTAGGGTTGGCTCCTTCGATTTCCTGACAGCTGTTTTTTCTGTTTTGTCCAATTTTAGAACTTCACTGCAAATCTAGTGTCTTGCCTTGGGTGTTTCTAGAGGAGTTGGCATGAAAGTCATAGGGCAAGCAGGGGAGGGTGACTTTGCCATTATTCTAGTTTAACTTTATTATTTTCTATAAATTAGCCCAGGAATAGGTCCAGGAATAGAAATAGGGTGAGGGAAGGTGTCACCAAAGTGTGCATTTCTGTAAGGTTTGTCTGAAGGCTTCCCTTGGCAGCTGAAGTAATGACCCAGCAAAGCTGCTGCATCCAGTTGCTTGTTGCCTGTAACAGCTTCAGGTCGCCGTGGTTTATGCCCAGATCACACGGACACCCCCCAGTCACTACGTGCCAGCACACGGGGCAAAGGACAAGCTCCTGCCCATGTGCAGTTTCATTCCACCAGGTGCTCTTGCGGCTGGCAGACTACAAGCAGTACGGTGCAGACTATGACTGTTTGCATTGCGGAGCCCATTAAAAAGTGAGAAGATGCGGTGAGAGCTGATAGAGCTTCACAGAACTGCAAACAGTTCACGAAGCTAATACCCTGGGACAGCTCATTTGCCTAACACAGAGCATGTAAAATACTCAAGTGGTATAACGCAGTACAAATATTTACTAAAATCAGTTTTTAGTGTTTACTTTTGAGTGGGAGAGCACATTTTGAAAATTAATCTTTGCTGTGCCCAGCTATGCAATGCGGAATATGTTCAACAGAATCCTGTCATCGAGCCATGGATGCACACGTAGATGTTTTAGGCAGTGAATGAGTTGAAGTGCATCCTGCTGTGTTGTGCCGAGCACAGGAGAAATAAAAGGTGTCGCTGGGCCCAGAATTCTGTATCAGAAATGTCATGTTTAAACACAGTGATGACTTTGTATATGTTCAGATGTAATTAGAGTCAGCTCAGAAAGGCCCTTGAAGAGTTTACTGTGGCACTTCCAGCATCTTGCCTAAATAGTGAAGCTGATGTCTTTGGCAAGTGCTTATCAGCAGCTGGTAGCCGTGAACAGCAGGAAGCTGTTTCTCATGGTACTCAAAGCTGTGGGCTCCCGGGTGGTACCGTCAAGGTACCTCACAGGAAAAGTGTTGGTGCTTTTGTGCCCTACACAAGGCTGTCGAGGCCACTGCAGCTTTGGCAACGTGCTGCTGCTGACACCAAAGCAAATCTGTATGTTCACAGAAACAAATATGCCATGATTCCTCTCAGCGCGTAGTGTTGGTAAAGTGGTCGCATTCTGCTGTCACCTACTCGTCCAAGCAGTTCTTCAGTTCCTTTGTTTCTGAGCAGTTGAGAGAGATGAGTTTAGGAGGATGCCGATGAAAACAGTGCATGGAAAGAAATTTTCAATGAGGTCACTCTGCTGTTTCATCAGACGAGGAGGAGGTTAAGGACAACCATTCAGGCTTGCTGTGAATTCAGATCTCTAGTAAAAGGTAGAGATTCTCAAACATTCGTCAGACAGTTTATACAGGAATGTAATGTTTTTCAAATACATTACTTGCCAAGTGATTTATTCTTCTCTGTTCTCCCACATTTCAACAGATTTAAAAAAAAAAAAAAAATCTATTTATGGGGACATTTTTCTTCAGCATTTTGTGAAGGTACTTGCACTGACACAAGGAGTGTAACAGTACTGGCATGTCATTGTTCTCATTCTTTTCGATCTGCTTTGCCCTGATGTGAATGACCACACAATGCTTAGGACAGTAGAAACTGGCTCTGTGTGTGTGTGTGTGATGTGCTTTTAAAAGACCCTGTGTGTAGGCTCACCTGCCCCTATGGTGTGTTACCAGAACAGGGCTTTGTGGGTTTGGGAGCTTGCCAAGGGCACTTCGAATCCTGGGGCTGAGCCCCTTTGCTGTCCGAATTCTTGCTATTCTATTAATGGGTGGTTTCAACACCTAAAATCCTTCATTTTGCCATGGATGTGGTTCATATTTCAGAGGACATGGGAGTGATTGATGCTTTTTGTAACTGTGCTGTTGAATTTGTGCTTTTCTACCTTAGCAAGAGCTCCGTCGCAGTGTCTGAGCAAGCCAAAGGCCACAGGGATGTTCAGCCTTCCCCGAGTGGCACCTTGGTTACCACATGAAGTTATATGTGGATGTCTGATGTAATTTCTTGTGGAATAACTGTGCATAAAATCCAAAGAAGGGTATCCCAAAGTGGGAAAGAGACCCATGGACTGAGGAGGCTGTGCAAAGTCAATGAGATTTAAAAGAATCAATAGTTCATCTTGCTTCTCTGAACCTCATAACAAATGTCACAACCGCAACCGTGGTTGATATGTCCCTTGCATATATTCTTTTTCCAGAAGTCTGAGTATATTTGTAGATAGTTTCTATCAAAACAGCATGACAGTCCAGGTATGTTTAATATTTCCTTCACCTGTGGCTGTTGGTCATTACAAAGCGGAGAAGGCATCATGCTGGGGTGAGCAGAGCTGCAGAGTGAAACCAGAAAACACCATGTGTTTGAGATGGACGCGAAGCACCGTTCATGAAAACTCTTTTGATTAAAATTAAAACTGCTAACAGCAAGGCCTTTGTTTAAAAAAGGAAAGGAAAAAAGAACATGAGGAAAAAAGGAGAGAGGGCAGAGTTGGCAGAAGGGGGAGAGGGTGAGTGTTTCCAAAATTCTTAACAACCAGTGGCAGTGAAAGGAGGATGTGGGAAATCCTGCTCCGCTGACAGGACCTACCGTATCCTGGCAGCAGCCTGCAGGGGACAATGCTGCACAAAGGCATTTGCAAATTCTCCAGAATGCTTTTTGCTCCCGAGGTATGTAATTTAAGAGTGCCGCTTTTTCTACATCCAACTGCCATGTAACACTACTGAGTTTTTATGTTGTAGACGTAAATCATAAATTGAAGTCAAGTGAGTCTTAACATTTAAAGTATGGACTAACTAGAGAGAGGATAGATCTGCAGTATCACAAAGTTCTAATGAGGTCAGGGCTGAAATACTACAAGAAATGCTTTTTCTTTTTTTCTCTTTTTGTCTGGGAGCCGTTATCTATTTTAATGCCTCTTTATTGAAATATGAATCATCTGAGTCCTACCTTTGATTTGTGTCTTTGTCTGTGCTTTGTTGACTTCACAGGTTATACAGAACACAGCAGGAGAGAGCCACGAGACTCTGTATTGAGCATTGTAATGCATTAGAGTAATCACTTTTCTCTCTAACGCATCAGATGTTGTCATCAAGTTTTATGAGTATAGGTGTTACTTTCCTCAGAATCTCCTGAAACTATTCATCTTAATTAGCAGTAGTATAAGCTTCTTCATAAACTTGGAATACATTTTATTACAAAGAAATTTTGTGGTAAATGTACCCACTTAGTATTTCTGAAGAAAGTCATACAAGTTTGGGTTGTTTTTTTTTTTCCTGTGACTCAGAAATCTTTCTTTATAAAATTAATTTGAAACTGTTGCTGTAAGGTTAGAAGTCGCAGTATTTTCTCCTTAAGGGACCAGCTGGTGAACTCTGGTTTGTGGTTCAGAGGCTAAGCTGCTCCGAGCACTCCTGAGCCCTGGCTGCACTCCAGGCAGGATCCCAGAACTGCTGGTGTGGTGGCAGCATCCCAGGTAGCAGGTAGCTGTTGTTCCCTTTGTTTTCCTTGCTGTGATGTCACATGTTTTCTTAACATCCTGTGTGAATATGTAGGTATTTTCTGTCTTTCACCTCTGATCCAAAAAAGCTTTTAATCTGGGGGCAGCAAGTGCCAAATGGATTGCGTTATAAAATACCACCATTTCAAAAGACAAACAATACAAAGAGATAATCCAGCTGTTGATGGCCAACCCTATGAACAGGTTTCTTGAATATGAGCTCAGCTGTTGCTCACGAAACTTTCACAGTAAAAGAAAATATGGGCTAAATAGTCTCTGTTCCCTGAGATGTGCATGGTTGTAAGTTGATGTACCAGTCCACGAGCAGCAGCTGCCCAGTAAGCTGGCACTGGTGTTGAGAACATTGTTCCATGCGGTGTTATTTCTAGTCCCAGTCTTTTGTTCCTAGGGTTTTTTTTAAGGGGTTGATGAATAGAAAACCCTGAGTGAAGTGGTTTGGCATTTGTTTTCTGATGTGGCAAACAACAGACGTTGCAGTCATAGCTGTGTTCAAGGCCACCTTATTCATTAGCAGCCTTAAAGTAGCTGTGCCCTGTCACTATGAAACACTGTCGGTATTTTTCTTCATTGGTTGCAAAGTAGAATTTGACAAGAGAAGTGCTCAGAGAGCAGCAAGCAACAAGAGACATCTTGTACATTTGAACAGGGTATTTATAGATTATTCTTATTATCAGCTCTTTTGCCATGGGGTGGTTCACCCTTGAAGATCTCTCCGCACTATTCCAAACAGCAGTGCTATCCTTGCGAGGTTTGCCTGCAGGGGAGCGTACCCCCTTCACCCCTAAATTCTTTGTGACCCCATGCTGGGTACTGCCTGGCTTCTTGTCTTTAAGAGTAAAGGCATCCTCTGGCGCTGATTGTCTGAAAAGCAGGAGCAGGTTTGGCACTGCGAGGACCATGGATGTCACCCGCCCTGCTCTTGCTGGGGCCGGGCGGGAGCCAGCAACGGCGCTGGGCTTGCTCCCGGTCGCCGGTGGTCGTGCTGCGGGCAGCTCACGTGCAGCCTGGTTCTCACCGTGCAAGGCTGCTTCGTGCTGCTCTGAGCCTCCCACACTTCCGTTTTCTGTTTAAGTGGTGATCCAGTCGAACTGGCATCTTTTTACCTCTTTATTACAGTCTTGCCATATGAAAAGATTATTTGAACTCCCACAGAGTGATGCACAGGGAGTTGTTTTTCCCCCACTGATGTTTTGGTTTTGAGCATTGTGTTGAGTATGTCCATTTGGGTGTCCAAACATGCATCTCAAGTTCTGTAAAGGTGACAAAAGGTGTCTGTGTACATGCAGAAAGCATCACAGCTTTGTGCAGGTTGTGATTACTCTATATAGAGCCTGGGCAAGAGAGGTTATAGTAAGTGCTGGCATTTAGGGAGAAGCAGTTTGTCTGTTCATGTCACTCAGTGCAACAGCTGCATCTGAAATTTGTTGCCCTTTGCTTACAGCCTGGTCCTGGTATTTGAAGCACTTTGAGTGTTTCACTGCTCAGGTGTCCAGAATTTGAAACAAAATCAATTATAACTGCTATAGGCAGGGGGGTTTATGGTCATAATGTTCCAGTGATAGTGTCAGGGGAAAGCGTCAGGAACTTTCAGCTAATGTTTATTTGCAGACATTTCTACACAGCCTTAAAATAGCAGTAATCGGTGCAGAAAAAGCAGGTACAGTATGATATCTGTCCCTACAGGAAAGTAACTATATAGATAGGTAATATAATACTAGGAATAGAAAAAAAACGAGATGGGATACAAAAATGCAAGTCATGTTTTAGATGGAAGACGGTTGGTTTCACTGCACTGGTTTCTAATGGCAATCTCTTTGCAGGATACTTCAAAAGTGATGGATTGAGGCACACACATAATGACCTGTTCCAGTCAGAAACTGAGACAGCCTCAAAGGGAGCTGCTGACGAGATCTATACACTGAGACGTGTGAGTGTGTACAAGAGCAGTGTTGGTACAATTTTGCATGTATATCTTCCTGCCAAAAAGTTAAAACAAAAAAGTCAAGACTGCACATTTTGGAGGATTAATCATCTGAGGTTTTTCTTTAATTTATCACCAACAGGAGTAACGTTCACTTCGTTTCTGTTTTACAGGGACACCCATATAGCTTTTAAAAAGCATAAATAAAATGAAGTCCACACAGGCTATGGGTCTGTACAGCAGCTGTTCACATGACGCTATATTTTATCTGCATACATTTAATCATTTTTTCCTGAGCAACTGTCTCAATCTGTCAAAATATTTGTAAATGGATTCGGTTTCCAGTGAAATTTGCTTTCGCTAGCACAACAGGGAGACAGGGAAGACTTATGCCAGGTGGGAAGAAAAAAAGCAAAATTGTTTTCCATTGCAGGTGGAACAGCTCAGTCCTAAGGCGTTTGCCTTGATGACTGTGTGAAGCCAGTACTCTCACTTAGCAGCTACCTCATTTCTGGGAGATGTTTCATTTCATCGGACAGATTTCTCCAGGACTGATCAAGCACACACAAAATGGTAGGTGGCAGAGGATGGCTCAATTTCAGTAGAGGAGGAACTCACTTGGAGAGGAGGGATATTTGGGATTTGTTCCTGGTTTTATCCCTGACTCCCTGTGTCCTTCTCTTGTTTTCCTCTTCTGCTTAATGGGGTAATGCTTCCTTCCTGTATCTTGGAAATCTCTAGTCTGAGGATGCCTGGGGATGCCTGGGGGCTGTGTGACGACTTACTGCAACAGTTAAAGAGATGAGCTGCTAACCACTTTCCATCCATTCTCCAGCAAATTCAGTGTCTGAATTAGCTCAGCCTCCTTGTAACTGACCCTGTGAGTGTGGGAACAAGACCACTTAAGCCTCTTGGCTTTCCAGATCCACCACTGCCCTTTTTGTGAGATAACACAGATCCCTGTGTTAGACTCATAAGACAGGGAGGATCAAGGCGTCCTAAGAAAGTGGCGATGGGGGCAGGTGTCATCATGATGCATAATTGCTTTCCAGAACTATCCTGGAGGAAGCTGGTTAAAGCAGAGGATGTGGGGTGACTTTCAGAAGAGAAAACACACAGATATGCCAGCGTTGCCCACCAACATGGTCTCGCAGGTGGGTCTAACATCAGCTGCCTGCGGGCTACCACAGCAGCCTCTGTAGCTGCAGCCATACCAGGGCTGTGCACTTGCAGCTGTAGAAATCCACATGCTTTCACTGTGCCCTAAAGGAAATAAGCCTTACAGGTCATATCAATATATTGAACTTGAACTCTGTTGTACAAACCAGAAAATCCAGATGTCAAGTCTATTTTTAAGCCCTAATCTGTAGCAATTAAAGTGAGAGTTTGATGTATGTTCTAAATCAAGGGGATTTCTGTGTGCACAAGACCACCTGGGGCCTTACAGCAGGGTTTGCGGGGCGAAGGAGCTGGTTGGGTTAGTTGCGTAGCTCGGCGGATGTTTCAGCCTGGGCGGGAGCTGCGTGTGGGGTAACTAGAGCAAAGAACACACAGGCAGTGCCCAGCACTGGCCACACGGGCTGCTTTGGCAGAGTCTTGGAGCCCATCCTTTATGCCTCTGAGTGAGGGTACAGGTAGCCCAGGTGAACCTTGCTACAAAGCAGAACAGTTAACAGCCACCTTGCCTTGGCTCAGCCCGTTGTGTGTGCGTCCCAGCTGGGACCACTGACGCTCCTGATGTGTCCAGCTGTGGCTTCACGAGGGCACTGGGAGTCAGTGCTGGCAGCGCGCACTGCTCCCTGCTGGCAGAAGGGCAGGGACTTGCATCGTGCTTCTGCCTGAGACCAAGGCCTCCAGCCAGATTAACCTCACCAGCTTTGACCACTGGTGGAAAGGAGAAGTGGGGAAGCGCTCTCAAACCAGGTACTTGTTTCAGCTGCAAGACGAAGCCCTACCACCGCCTGGCTGAGATCAATGCCCTGCTGCATTATCCAGACCTACGCCCCACCATACAAGCAGTATCACCCCGCCTAGAAAATACACGGTTCTTCAGGTATGATTGTCTTTCCATGAAGACTGTCACGTTCTGACAGCTCCCAGGAATGCTAAAATCTCATGCATTTTACACCAAAACCATGCAGTCTGTTGGTGTCAAGAGCTGTGTGCAGGGTCGTCATTGCAAAAGAGAATTAGACCACTGATGATTTCGCTTATGGCTCCTTTGGCGTTCTGGACTTCATACTCGCTGGTTAAGTGGCCAGATGTCCTGAAGTCGTTGCGTACAGCTGGACAATAAACTAATTGCTACAGAGAAATAGCGGAGGCCTTCCCGCTTTGTTAGGGTAAAACTGACAGTTTTATTGACTGGCTTTTTGCCTTGATCATATTTACAGGGTTACACTCAACCTATTTAAATCATTTCAGTAGCAAGCTGGATACTCCCTGAAAGCAGTTCTGATTCCAGCCTGAAGAATAGGTAGCTGTTTAATGGATACAATGAACTGTCATAGCCACATTTTAATATAAAAAATAATTATTCCTCTGTAACAGCTGACAGTTTGTTTTGCTGCAGGCAAAATACAGCTTTGATCAGTACACTGCCAAAATGAATGCAACTAGTTTGAGAAACACACCACGCTAGCAAATCAGTGCTTTTACTACCTGTGTACAAGACATGATTTTGTTTTTATACATAAATGAATCTACTACTGATATTGTTATAAACACAAGTTAAATAAATAAAATAAAAACAGAGCAAAGCTAAGAGCAAGTATCAGCCCCACACTGAATGAGAAGTAGTTGATAGATGAAGGATCCCTGCAGCTGCGTGTGCCGGGCTGTTCCTCAGGCTGTGGCCCTGTAGGACGGGGAGGGTCTGTGGCCACTGCTGCTCTGTAGGACGGGGAGGGTCTGTGGCCACTGCTGCTCTGTAGGACGGGGAGGGTCTGTGGCCACTGCTGCTCTCTAGGACGGGGAGGGTCTGTGGCCACTGCTGCTCTGTAGGACAGGGAGGGTCTCCTGGTGGTCAAACAGTGGTGAGGAGAGACAACCCTCCTCCCGTAGGAGCCTACACGCGTTCCCACAGCCGCAAGGGAGCAAAGTGTGTGTGTGCGCACGTGAAGTTAACGGCGTACGGATCCTAATTGGTTGCAAATGAAATTATTGTGGCAGCTTGACAGAACGTGAACTTGGGAAGATGAGATATGCCTTTACTCTGAAGACACGGTTTAGAAATACAATTCGAGGACATACAGCTACGCTCTTCTGAACGTGCTGTCCCGGTCTGCTGCCACACACCCCCCTCGGCTCTGCCGGCCCCGAAATGCTGTGACAGAGGGGCCGGGCGCGTGGCTGGGGACGGACGCGACAGCCTCCCACTTCGGTGTTTGCAGTGGTGGCTGCGCCTCATCGTAACCACCTCGGAGATGGTCCCTTGGTTGGTTTTACTCTTTTGTCACTAAGGCAGAGAAAGTCAGGGTTTCCGAGGAGCTTTGCTGGAAAATGTCACGTAAATGTTACCAGCCTGCGGCCAGCGGGAGCTCTGCGGAGCGCGCTGCCGGCGCCGGCGGTGGGAGCGGCCCGGCGGAGGGAGAGCCCTGGGTGAAGGCCAAGGGCGCCGGTACCGGCAGCTGCTGCGCGCGCGCGGGGCGGCAGGGGGCGCTGGTGCTGCGGGAACGGCCGGGGCGGGGAGGGGA
>VZSF01000892.1:0-25184 GCA_013398295.1 Chionis minor
AGCATCGCCCGCGGTGCGGCGCGTTGTTTGGCTGCCGGGGGTTGTCTTTCTCCTTGTCAGCGGGTTCGGGGAGGAAAGCTGAGATTCTGTCTTAATTATCGCAGAACGTATAAAAGCGTAATTGCTAAAATTATTCAATAGCGGTTAACAATTAAAAGATTATCCCGGTAGTCTGCAGCTAGCAAGGAGCAGACTGTACTAATTGGATAGTTAATGACATTTAAATAGGCAGGCTTTCTTAAAATAGTAAGCTTCACTCTTCCAGGGAACTGAATAGGGTGTTGGAATATTTAATAATTATATCGTGGTGACGGTGCCACTTCGGGAAGGGCTGTGGTAATTAAGTTGTTCCCTTGGCCAGCAGCACTGGGACGGACTTTGCGCCGGTTTTCCAGCAACGGCTGAGAGAAGGCTGGATGTTCCTCCTTTTTCCTTGGATAGGTAAATAGAGCAAAACACCTTCCAAAGTGGTGTGAAACCAAAAGGAAAGGGGAGGCGATATTTTACATAGCGGCCACTGCAACCTTCTCCCAGCTTTTACTGACATCGTTTGACCGAATCGATAATCGAAGTTGAGTTTTAGCGCCACTCGCTACTCGAGTTTTATGTCACTTCATGCCACTTACACTGACTGGGAATAGTTGCCGTTTAATATTGTGAAGACTGGATCAGGGATGGCGTAACAACACCCCTCTTGTCAAAACCCAAACAGCTAAGCAGTATTTATATATATTTTTTTTTGATAGTAATAACATACCAATTTAAACACTGTACTTCAATAGCAAAGTGATAGATAAATCACGTTCTCCACGGCTAAACTTTATTTTCTAAACTTTGTTCTCCACCTCTCTCATATTTCTTGCACAACTTGAAAACGTTCTAGGAGAAACTCCTCGAGTAAGTGCATAAACTTGTTGCATTTTGTTTTAAAAGTTTGCTCGGTGTAACGTGTAATAAAGTTGGCGTAATAGGAAGCAACACAATGTAATCTTACGCTTGCTGTATTTGTTTCCCACAGAGGAAATCTTTCCTACTATCTTCAGCAAAGACATATATTAAGGAAAATGCCAGAAATGGAATTAAATGAGAGATTAAGTTTAATGAATTAAACAGGATATTCTATTTTAAGAGCTACGGGAGAGAGCAACACGTAATTAAAATTGTAAATGGGCTCTCATATACCTAAGGTTTATTCAGCCGATCTTAAATTTTGTCGTCAACATAGGTTTGTCTTCCTCTGAGGTAAAAAAATACAAAAATAAATAAACTCCTCCAACGCTGGTCTAAATACAGGAAGGGCTCAGAGCGTGTGTCTCCCAAGTGGGTGAAAATGCTGAGCTTCACAAAAGTCACATTCACAACTGTAAAACTAGTCTATTTTCTCCTCGTGTCGGACGCTACTGTTGTCACTTAGGAATCTTTTCGTGTCAGATCCCAACCTTGCTCTTTTCACTATTACGGATACAGTTCTCAAACGCTGGCTTTATTCTTGCATGCCAAAGTATTCAAATATTTCCGATCAGCGTTGCTGATTCTGAACCTGAATTCCATTCTGTGCTTTCCCACATGGGGGTTTCTAAAAATCAGAATAACCGAGCTTTTGTGTCTTCCTCAATTTCGTGTAAAAATGTTAGCTTGAATGAAGAAGGGGTTTAATGTTAAGATTGGATTTCCTCCAAAACAAAAGCACGACTTTCCACCCAGCTGGTAAATGGCTGGCTGAATGTGTTATCAAAGATTTACATGACACTGATGTCTTGACATCTGGATTTGTGGAGTGTCTTTGATAAAACACGGAGTGTGAGAAAATACAGAAGAGGGTTTTTTTTGAAGGGGGGAAAAAACCCCCAACGCCAAACCAGAAGGATTATTAAAAAAGGCTTTCCCTGACATACTGGATTGTATAAAGCTGTTTTGGGGAGCTGTGTTTGTGTATTTTCCATATATTTTATTAAAATTATACCAGTGCAAGTTTTACAAGAAAATGAACTCTGCTTGAAAAATCCTCCTAACGAAGCACAGCTACCTTTCTCCTACAACATTTACATATTTTTTTTCCCCTTGATTTTTCACAACTCTTCAGCAGTAAATCTATGCAAGAAGATTCCCCAGCGTTATTAAGCTTATTCTTCTGTATTGCTTCTAAATTGTACCACTTGAGGTCTTTCTTTCATTCTAACATTTGCAATCCTAATGTTAAACTTCATGTCCTTGGTAGGTTGAAAATACCTTTCTGCTCTTCAGACACTTCCGAAAGGTACATTCCAATACCCCTACTATATCTAGAAGCATTGTATTTACTGAACTCATAGCTCAATATGGACAAACTCCAAAACTTGCATCTGAGAAAACGTAATTTTAAGGGCGGGGATAGGGGATGGAGGCAGGGAATTTCTTAAATCCTCTGATTACCATATTCCTACTGCTTGTTAAATGAGGGAACATCCACTTCTGGGCTCATGCCTCTGTCAGAACAGTAAAATAACTTATGGTTGACTTTGGAGCTACAACATACATTACAAATCATTCCAGGGGAAACACGTATTTAAGAAAGAGAGATGTGAAATATTTGTTGATGCATTGACGTGAACAAGCTACGAAATTCAGGATCAGTATATTCGTGGTGTGGCTAATAAAATAATAATTAGTACTTGTGATAGATAGAGGAATCAGACTTCTGGAAGCCAATACTTCTGTTTTTAAAAAAAATACGTTGGCTTCATAGATGTTGACAATTTTTTTAACGTTATAATAGCATTTTGCTGTATTAAAGATAGCATTTGAAGTTATAAACTAATGAGTTCTATAGGCTTAGCAGAGTCATGGTCTGCAAATGATCAGAGTGACTAAAGCATTAAATTACACTTTTATTTGTGCAATAAAGATAATTTCATACAAGACTTGGCTTGCAGCTCTGGTATTGTATGAATAGGTTTGTACTTCTGAAATTGAGTTCTTTCATTCAGGCCCGTAAAGAAACTAAGTTTTACATGTGGACCTGTTACTTCTGGACTATGAATTGAGCAATTTAAGGATGGATGTCTAGGACTAGGTTTTTTTGGTGACTAACATTTTATCAGGAATGACTGATCTTGGTTTAGCGCACACACACACACGTGTGCATTGATACGTATCTCAGTAAGTGCCCATATATGCTTTCTGTGTGAAAACCAGGCTTTTATTTAATAAACTTTAGCAAGAGAGATAATCTTTCAGCTTTGCAAATTGCTTTAAAGATTTAATTTCTCTAGTATCTTGCGCTCCAAACAGTACATCTCTTACAAGGTAAGAAAGAATTTGCAGAGATTCTTTTAAAGCATGGGAAGTGTTTTAACTGTAGCACGTAGCAAGACCAGCACGAACTATTTGCAAATCCTTTTCCTCTAGAAACATGAATGAGTCAAAGATGATGTTAGTTTTGCTAATTCAAATTGCACCTGTAATGTTAAACTGTTGCAGTATAGTACGTGAACGCAGTCTGCCTGGGAGCTCTGCTGAAGTCTAGAACTCTTGAGCATGTCTCTTCTAATAGCTGCTAAATGTTCCAGTGTTAATTAAGAGGTAATGTAAGTGGAATCGAATGTTATGACAGCGTAATGGTCTCCTGTTGAATATAAGTTCCATGGCTAAGCAGAGGCACTTTCAGAAAACAAGCATATTTTAACATTGTCTGTTCAATAGGACGTGTTTCTGCAAAAGCCTTAAATAATCCCCCATAGAGAAATCTCTTCAGCGTGTTTCTGTTGCAGCAGTCTAACGAGAGCAGCAGCGCTTTCCCTTCGTTAGCTGAGCTCAGAGCGGCTTGACAGAAATCAGTAGGGTGACGCGCATGGTGGGTCTCTGCTCCGGTCTTTGTCCACACCAGTTCCCCAGACTTCTGCTGGCTGGAGCTTTGGGTTCCTCCATGGGGAAAGGAAGTGAGAAGGGCTAGCTGCCTTCCAGGAGGTGCCGGTGTGACTCTTGGGCAGTGCAGAACTGCAGAGGGCAGACGCGCGGCCATCCCGCTGTCTGTCATCTTGACCCACATGGAATATTTAGGGTAGGAGCATTTTAAACGTAAAAGGGGAAGTGGTCGAGTTGTTCTTCCGTTCCGATAGACACCTGTGCATTGACCGTTCTGTTTATTGAGGGATCATTCTCTCTTTAAAGCAGTGTTAAAAATCACACTGGTTTAATCTCTGAAGAATCAGAGAATCTTAGAATCATCTAGGCTGGAAGGAATCTTTAAGACCATCGAGTCCAACCATCAACCCAACACTGCCAAACCCACCCTTATCCCATGCCCCTCAGCTCCACGTCTGCCCGGCTGGGAAATACCTCCAGGGATGGCGACTCCACCACTGCCCTGGGCAGCCTGTTGCAATGCTTGACAACCCTTTCCATGAAGAAGTTTTTCCTAATATCCAACCTAAACCTCCCCTGGCGCAACTTAAGGCCATTTCATCTTGTCGTATCACTTGTTGCTTGGGAGAAGAGACCGACCCCCCTGGCTACACCCTCCTCTCAGGCAGTTGCAGAGAGCGAGAAGGTCTCCCCTCAGCCTCCTCTTCTCCAGGCTGAACAACCCCAGTTCCCTCAGCCGCTCCTCAGGAGACTTGTGCTCCAGACCCCTCACCAGCTCCGTGCCCTTCTCTGGACATGCTCCAGCCCCTCAATGTCTTTCTTGGAGTGAGGGGCCCAACAATGAACACAGGATTGGAGGGGGGACCTCCCCAGTGCCCAGTACAAGGAGATGATCACTGCCGTAGTCCTCATGGCCACGCTATTCCTGACACAGGCCAGGATGCTGTTGGCCTTCTTGGCCACCTGGGCACACTGCTGGCTCATGTTCAGCCGGCTGTTACCAAGCGGTATGTAACAAACCATCCTGGCTGAAGTACCATTCCCAGGTGGATCTTCACCTTTTCACTGTAAACCTGTTCTCCCCTGGGACAAGGTAACATTGCATGGAGCCATAACGATGTTCCAAAGAACAGCCCTTTCCAAGGGCAGGGAGCAGGACACAGGGCACCGTTGGGAGGGAGGCAGGAAGCCAGCAAGGATTGAGCTCATATTTATCCACTTCCAGAGCAAGTGGGGTGAGGGAGAAAGAAGGATGAGCGTGTGCTAATTGACAGTGGGCAGCGCCCTGGGTCACGGCAGGAGCGAAGCTTGTTGAAGTTTGGACTGAAACACCTCCAGCTTGGCTCTGAGAGACATTATCTCGGCAGCTAATTCCACTTTAAGGGAGGCTGACCATTATGTGTACGATTTCAGATGAAAGCGTTTGAACTCTTAATGAAATTACCTGAAATTGCACTGATTTATGCAGTGACAACCATCTAACGTTGTGACGGATAAAACCCATTTAGGCCTTGTTCCTGCGGACACTATGTACATGTTTAATCTGATGACGAGTCCTGCTCGTATTTTTAGGACTACAACTTGATACAACAAGAGATATGAAGCGAAATCTTTTATCAGAAGCAAAACCCGTTTAATACTTTTCTTTTTTGGAAACTAACAACTTCAATTTTCATTTTGGTGGCTCTCTGACCGGCAAGGAGTCATACCTCAGCAACTGTATATAGTACAATTTCACTTACATGCTAACCCCTGTAAATCATTGGGGTATAACTTGTTCTTGGACAGAGGAGATTCCTAAACCTAATTTTATGTTACACTGAAATAAAACATCACATTTAAGGAACATACAAGTCTTGCAAAGGTAATTTTTAAAGATTTCTAACTGTTTGCTGCAGCGAAGGGGATAAAATACAGGGATGAGAATCGAAATGGACTAGCTGATGGTCTAAGGGGAAATTAAGCTTTGGAGAGAAGAGGTGATAGTTAATAGAGTTTTGTCTTTCTTTTTTTTTGTATTTCAGCAAATCTGCTGCTAATTTAAGGTGTGGGCAGAGGATAGCCGGTGAATTAGGTACTGTGGGTAAGAAGATACCGTCCGTTCAGTTAAAAGCTAGTGTTAATTTAACTGGATTTTTAGCTGCCTTTCAGATTAAACTGCACATGTATTCCTAGTCCCTTGCAGCAGGAAGTAAGATATGTTCATTTGCAACTGCAAGCCTAATTAATTTTACTTCACTTTGCAAAAGATTTATTGTGGCTTACGCGTCCCTGGGAAAAGAAATCATAGATTGTTGTAAAATGCTGTAGCATGAAGATTTTTTTTTTATTTTTAATTTTTTTTTTAAATAAAGATTGACTAGTTAGGGCTTACTTCAGTGGTACCTGGGATTAGCAACACTGAGGCACAGGTAGAATCAGGGTTAGGTTTTAGCACCCTTCCTTATACTCCCTCGTAAATACTTGTAACTTAGTGAGTAGTCCCTCAGATACGCTCTGTGATTTCTCATGCAAAAATTGGGGAAAAAACTACACAAAGAGAATGAGGGGAGATTGCATGGGAGTGATTGGCAAACTAGCAACAGCTGCTGCAGCAATCAAAGGGGATGGCAAGTAGTTATTCTTTAGTAGGAACTGAAGGAGAGAGGATTGGATTTAACATAAAGAAGAAAAAGGAGGAGTGATGAGAGAACAGCTGAAGAAGGCTTTAAAATACTACCTTGTCAGACGCTCTTGGGACAAAGAGGTTAGTCAACAAGGGGGGAAAAAAGATTTTTTTATTTTTTAAATGAAAAGAACTGTTACTTCTTTGAGCTAGAAGTGTGAAGTTGGGTATGAAGTTTGTCTCTTGAAGAGCTTGTGATGTGCTGTAGAGGATGTGGAGCGAGTAGCTGAATCTCAAACAGAATGTGGGTTCTTTGGGTTTAAGCCAGGTTGGGGAGAACCAATCTTTGTACGTGCAGGGTTTACTTTGTGCTGTGTGGACTCATATTCTTGGGGGACAGGAAGAGCTTTTAGCCATTTCTGAAATATCCTGCCCTTATTTCCTTTTTATAGATTTTCATCCTACTGGTTTTTTGGGGTTTTTTTTCCCTCTGTCTTTGTTTTCTTTACTTCTGTGATTCAAGCGCATGAGGATCTGAAGATAAAATTGACCTAAACTGAAAACTCCCTGAACCAGTAGAATTGACTGGGGCTGTGATCACACTCAATTTCACACTGCTGCTAGTGTCATGTAGAGTAATATTGTGAAGGATTCTGTCAATTTTTGGTTCAGCTGCTAGTTGTCATAATGGTAAAGAATCACAGGGAGAGTCCCTATCTTCAGTCAGTAAATGAGAAACTTTATTAGAGAAAGGAAAACTGGTATTTTCTCTGAAGCTTTCTTTTTTTCCTCATTATAAAGCTTTCACGTAGAATCTTTTTATTTCCCAACTGAACATCTGCAGCTGATTTTCAAAAACTGTACGTGACATTTGAAGCCTGGGTTCCATATATATTTTTCTTGGTGGAAAAGTTAAATTGTTCCAACTCTTTGGCTATTCCCTTCTACTCTCTAACAACCTTCTCAATTGAATTACCTAGAGGAATATACACACGACTAATCTAAACTAAGTAATTCTGTGGCACAAAAAACCCACAACAAAAAAAATCCAACTAAAAGAAGAAAAAAAAAAAGGTAGATTTTTAACCATATTGAATTGCCTAGATGCCTTCACATAGTTTTGCTAGTGCAAAGGAGGGTGCAGAGTACGGGTTGGATTCCCTCCTGGGAGGGAAGAGGCGGGAGGATCTGCTTTAGTCAGCCTGGCCACCAGGAGGTAGATCCATAGAGCTTCTGCTTCATGCTTGGTGTCATCTATACTCTGTAATCAGAGGGTTTTGTGATCATGTCATTATCATCTTTAATCATTTATGTTCTGCAATAACAGCTGGAGACCTAGTTAGAGAGCAGGACAGGACTCTCTTATGCTGGGTGTGGTGGGCATTTAACAAGTACAGATTCTGTTTTGTCCTTGTGGTGGACGTAAGATTGCACTGTCTTGTCAAGATAATAGGACAAGAGGAAGTGTCCTCAAGTTGCGCCAGAGGAGGTTTAGATTAGATATTATGAAAAATTTCATGCCCAAAGGGTTGTCAAACATTGGAACAGGCTGCCCAGGGCAGTGGTGGAGTCCCCATCCCTGGAGGTATGTCAAAGCTGGGCAGACGTGGTGCTGAGGGACGTGGGTTTGGCAGTGTTGGGTTGATGGACTCGATGCTTTTAAAGGTCCATTCCAACCTGGGTGATTCTATGGTGACCGCATATGCATATACAGCAGATCTCCTCAAACATGAAAGAATATTTGTTCCTATTTGGGACTACAGACAATGTAGTTAAGCTTATTAATTTTTCTATTGCTTTCTTTTTTTTTCTTCTTCTCGCCCTTGCACCATTCTACTATTTATTCCTCACGGGGAATTTCATGGCTGTCAAATCACACACTGATGATCCTATTTGCTGTTTATGTACTAGTAGCCCTTGGTGTAGCGTAAGTAGTGAGCAGCTATCTACTGTGAAAAATTCTTTGCTAAGGAAATTTTCTATTACTGCTTTAGTTTACTCGACTACAACAGCTTTCTCCACCCACCCAGCGAGTTGTCCCTCTTGCTTGTCTCTTTTGGTCTTGTCCACTTCTCTCGGGTGTGACTGTACTTCTGCTATTACTGTAGTTATGGGTGTTTGCAACTTGTCATTGTGTTCGCTCTGGGCAGCCCTGGTGGCTGTGAGTGGCTTTCCTTTTCCCCAAGTCTTTGTCTGGCTCCGTTTCCTTGCCCCTCACCTCCCCGCAGAAATACTCCAAAGTTAATATTTTGGGAGCCGAATCTGAGTCTCGGACAATCCTTTCTGCGAATAACCTGTAAGCCTGGAAAAAGGTCTGGTGTGAAATCTGCGTATCAGCTCTTCTTTCTCCTCTTTCTTGTAGAAAGAGGAAAGCGTGAGGAAAAGATGCAGTAAGTAGATTGTATTTTTAAGATTAAGATTTTAAATTTAAGATTTTTAAGATTTATATCTTCAAAATACAATCTACCGCCCCAAATTGTTTCTTCATTAGCACGCAAATTATGATCTGCTCAGTGGTAGGACTTTCAGAATAGCACAGGAAGGGTATTGCTTGGGATTTTTTTCTGAAAGCCAGTTTGAAGTCACTGCAAGAGAAGCGTTAGCTGCATGAAAAGCTTGTCAACTTACCCAGGGAAAAGATGCACACTGGGTACACAGGCATAAGGCTCGATTTCATCACTGTCGTGGTAATCCATCTCAAACTATACTTTTGGGAGGCCACTTCTACGTTTAATGTCAATTTACATTGCGGTGAATACCTTGTTTCTATTTCCTCGCCGCGCTGAAGAGCTCCGTGCTTAGGAGATGACAGCATCATTGAAATGCCTCGCCTGTTTGTAAAATATCTACCCTGACAAAACATACACAGCCGAACGTAAACTGTAGAAAATAATAGTGCGTACTGAACTGCCGGTAATTTCGGCTCTAGTAAAACAAAAGCCACTCCTGAAGTTATCCTGCATTTCCCCTCCGCTCCTTCAGTACTCCCAGATGATGAATGAATCTCCGTGTGTTTAAAGCCTCCCGAGTCTCGACTCTGAGGGGACCCACAAGAGAAGTTTAAATGTCAGTAAGAATTTTCTTTTTTTTTNCCTCAGTAACCACAGGAGAAATATTGCTCTGTGGGGTGAAAAATGAAGCAAGATATTTCAGGAATTATGCATTCAAACCGCTCCCGCAAACTTCAGTTTTACAAAACAAAAGCTTTCATCGTTCGGTGAAGACAGTACTTTGTGCCATCTTTAGAGAATAATACCAAACCTGTCTGACTAAACCCTGCATTAACTCCCTTTAAAAGGTGTTATGCTGTGTAATGTGCAGAAATAATATGCTGTAATGTGCCTGCAGTTCCTTGAAATCCAGAATCAGTCTGTTACCCAATATAATGATTTTTTGCAAGGAAATACAAGGGCAGTGTGTGACACTCTGTGAAGTACAAATGGTACATACTTCTCTTTCAGTGACTGTGCTGCTGCAACTTGCTCTCTGTTTCTCAGAACTCTGACAAACGCTACCAAATATACTGCATATTGCAAATATCACAGTGATAGGGCCTCAATATTTAATATTTTATTGTTGTCGCTGCTGTGGAAAAGGCTAAGCACAAATAGCTTTTAATGAGAAATTAATTTTAACTCTCTGCTAACTTAAGAATTTACATGATTTGAGGGTTGTTGATGTGTACGACACATGTACTTTGTACTCTGGCTGTGCCTGCTGGTGAAGAGCTGTGTTGAAAACATCCTTTTCTTCACAATTGACATAATTATCACGTGCCTTGCTCTTCTCGGTTTCTTTCTCAGGACTTTTCTTCATGAAACCACCTCTAGTTAAAAGAAACACCACATTTACTCCAGATAGGTAGTCCTTCTCTTCTCATAGTATCTCATAGTTGAACCAAAACAAGCCCAGAAAACAAAAAAGCTCATTTATCTCTTTTTAAAAAAACCCACATTATCTATGTATAAATATTCTATTAACTTATCAGTCCTGAAATCCACTATGAAAATGCTGAATGTTAAATGACACTGGACTGGAAGCTAAAGCTGTAGTTTTTTGCTGGACCAGTAATTTTTCTTGGTTGTTTTATTCTTGTGAACTTCTACTTTTCCACCTCTTCCTCTGAAGGTATTCAAATGTAAATAAACAAGACTTAAAAATGTTCTTTAAGTGCAAGACTGCTAGACATTTAATGCTTTCTTGTTAAAATTGGCATAAAACTTTTCTGTAAATTTTTGTAAACTGTAAGGTTTTTGTAAACTTACCTCCCAGTTGAAAGAACTGTAATAGCTCAAAGATGAGAAACTGCACAATACATCAGTTTCTTTCGCAGAAAAAGCACTCTTGAAAGAAAAATCTGCTATTTCTAATTTTATGTTGTGGTTTACAGACCAGACGTTCTTCAATTCCATTAATATATTTTTGTATTACTTGTCAGTATCAAGCTAGTTTAAAAAAAAAATTAAAAAAAAAAATTCTAGGACCCAGTCTTGCTAATATTCATAGTTGTTCAAGCTAGAATTAAAAACATGTAAATAAGAGCGTGCATAGAATAACTTTCAGTGCTGTAGCTCCAATCTAAAAATACATCACTTCTAGAAGTCTGAAAAATCAGGTATTTGGAAAAAAAATGGCGTGATGCTAATACTTGTTTTCTTTTACTTCAGTTCAGTCTTGCCTCTTTTGATAAAATACCCATGGTTTTTCTGTTAAAACCAAGATTATCGTGTGGTGCCTTTCCAGTGCAAAATATTTCTTATGACACGTTTGAATAAATTTAATTTAAGATCCTTCATATTTATTTCTGGCTTTGAGCGTTATCTTGTCCATGCAGAAATTATAACCTGCTCAGTATGTGCAAACAAATGATGTAAACGTTTTGAAAATCCTAGCTGGCAAATCGGAAAAAGTGAAAATCACTTTTTACTTGAAGACCCTTTCTATAAAGAGCGACTTGGGAAATAGTAACACTCCAGTTTTCCGTTGAGAAGTGGCTCTAGGGTGTGCACTATTGAGTACATAATATAACCCACTGAATACTGAAGGGTTATATCTCCATTCTTTGCTGCTACAAAGAATTATGAAATTTATGTGAGGATGTAAAGCTCAAGAGTAGCTAGTAAAATGTGAACATTCCTCACCTTAACGGAATTTCCTCGTTTGTTAGCATGCGTATTCTTAAATGCTGAAGAATTCACTATTCTTACACGAGGACTTTCACATCTTCCCCTTGTCTGGGTTTTGTGAGGCAGACCTATAGTTTCCTGCTGCTTGGTCCCATTTGGATTTAAATTCAAAACATTTGTGTACTTTTAAGGTGATAAGTACCTTGAAACCTCTTTTTTCAATTCTATTATCTGACTGTTACGGTCCAATCTATCCTCCACATTTTAATTTCCTGTAATAAAGTTGGCAAAAATTTCAAGTATATAATTCATCATGGCCTTTAAATTGGTGAAGGATCTCTTTAAGTTGGTGAAGGAGCTCTTCTTTTTGGACTTTTATTTGAAATAATTTTATTTCTGATCTATTTTTACAGTTAACTTAGAAATTAGTGTATTAATTTCTTATTCAGTGAATTTTGTGTCTTCACTAATGTTAAATCTTCACGTTTAAAGTACATCTGTAGCTGGTGAGAAAAATAATACTGGCAGTGAATTTCAGATTCTGCAAACTTTATTTCCAGTGCGCTTTTTCTTGGGGGGGAGAGAATTATCTTTTGGACAGAATGTGAAAATGCTGAGGTTTATCATCACTTAGTTTTCTTTCGTAGATTTCTTAAATCAAATCTGTTTGATTTAATATAGAGGAGGCCAGGGGAAGCCTCATTCTCTTTTACTGTGTGTTAAAAGAGCTAACTGTAACCTTTGTCCTTGGCTCCGGAGAACTCTTAGACAAAGTAATTTTCTACTAACCGGGAAGTTTCTCGTAGTCAATAATCACTTTATGTAATAGACATATATCTTATCTCGTAGCTCAATTAGCATATAAAGGTGCTTTATTGTGAGGAATTGTCTTTGGGAGGCCAGTTGTTTGGTTGAAATCCAGCAATGTGGTGAATCAATTTCTTGATATCTGCATAAAAAGCTTGTAGGCTGCAGTCGGGTAGGGACCGGCTCTAGAGTCCTCTCGGTCTGTCATTGATACTTATTCCAGGGATTAATGCTAAAATTGTTCCAGTGTTGGTTTGGGAAGCCAGTTTAATCTGCTTTTCCATCTGAATGGCTTTGCCTTTTGTTTACTACTTTTTCTTTATCCTGTTATATCTTGTAAATGAGTATTATAAGTGACACTATTTTTCTTCCTGTCTTTTTTTTCTCCCCTTATCTGATATTGTGCTGAATCACAGGGGTTGGAAGGGACCTCTAGAGATCATCTGGTCCAACCCCCCTGCCAGAGCAGGTCCACCTACAGCAGGTGGCACAGGATGGCGTCCAGGCGGGTTGGGAATGTCTCCAGAGTGGGAGACTCCACCACCTCTCTGGGCAGCCTGTGCCAGGGCTCTGCCACCCTCAAAGGAAAGAAGTTCCTCCTCATGAAGCCAGCGGGCTTATGAGCTGAAGATGCCCTTTCCTAATAAATACATAACTGTCACTGGCTGCCTTTGCTGTGTAAGGTGTAGATTTTTCTGGGTATACCAAGCATGGTTTTAATTTGGGGAAATCAAGCAGAATGATCTTGTCTGCCTAGTTAGAGCACTTCATGGAGAACCTGTTTGTCCTTTGAGGGATGGTCAGAGAGGTTGCATGGAGCTGGTCAATAGAAAATGCCAGGTGTACATACGGTGTTTTGTCTGAAATCTCGCATCTCTTCAGGGCTTGAAAGACTGACTTAGGGCTGTACCCTAGAAGTAGCTCCTCATTCGTGACCCAGAAATCTGGCATTCCTTCTATAGGAGTAAACACTTAAGTGAGAGGAGCTTCTTCACTTGAAAAGGACAGTAACAGTGATTCCAGGCACCTCCTAGTGCTTAGGGCAGCTTCACAGGCACTGGAAATGCCAATCTTTCCATCTGCCATCTCTTGAAGGGACTTCAATTAATAACTCCTGTGTCCTATGGAAACAGCAGGTTAGTTTATTACCGTGCGGCAAATAATTTTGAGAGACAAGTAGAAATAACCAAAGAGCATTACTCCGCAACGCAGTGCACGGGAGAGGAGGGCATGGGTGTGCCGCTAGGCTTTTGCCTTTTTTCCCCATGACATAGTTATTAGGTAAACAGATTAAATCCTGTGAGCAGGAACCAGAATCCGGGTCTCAACTCGGTAAATTTTTAAAGCTGTTCATCTCTGAGGGCATAGACACACAGGAATTCAATGTCAGAACTGGATATAAAAGATCTGGCGTTTCGGCATTGTTAGCGAATGTCAACTATTGTACATGAAGAATGAAAAGCTTTAGAAATAAGTTTACTGAAGTATATAAGCCACCTTTCTATTATCACGGTATCATTATGAGGTTTACAAAACCAGAATATCTTTTTTTTTATTTAATATGTTAGAGTGTCACAGCTGTAATTTTGACTAGCAGAGAACTTTGGCAGGGAACTTGAATGGAATTCCAGCGTTAAACCAACCATGTAGATCAAACAAAAACATCAGGGAAAGATTTCTGTGCTGTTTTATTGTGAAATGATAATGTTTAGCAATCTGCTAATAAAAAGGAAGAAAATTAAGACTGTGTTTGGGAGCCTATATGGTGGCAGTCCTGTCGAAGGCCTCGGAGTAATCAACAGGATTACTTTAAAAAAGAAAAACTGAGAAGTGCAAATATAAAATCCTGGGTGCTAATGTGCATCCGTCTTAATGAAATACAGTGAGTAATGAATTCCTTCTGTCCTTCAAAATGGTATACGTGGGGCTGAAAGTACATCTGGAGTCAATTCTCAGTCATGGCACACACAGTAGAGTATCTTACCCCATTTAGTATGATCATTTGCTCTGTTATCACTAATATTTTTATTAGCCTTAGCAATCTCTAAGTCTTAAAAGCTCCTTGGCTTTCTGCATCTGTGTGTTTCCCGATTTTTCTCATGGTGCCAACATAGTTGTTGTCAATATTATCCCAGTGATGAACGGAGTAAATTAAATGGCCAGCTGTCTTTTTCCGTACATTTTTCCATCTTTAATATTCTCATGAATATTCATAGAACTCCTAGATTCATTCTTTATCCAACTGTTTAACCTGAAACTACAGACTCTTTTAGTTCACAAAAAAAAACTTATTTGTGTTTGTTATTTGAAGAGAGTGGTGGTATGGCGAAAGATTGGAGTGCTAATTGTGCTGCATTTCTTTGTGGTGTAAAAATCTAGACATTTGTATCTGCTTAAGCTTCAAATATAAAGCAAGATGATCTTGTCTAATTACCAAAACAAGAAAGAGGTTCAGCTCATAAGCCATAACAAAAATGCTAAGTACTGTTTATTCTCTTTATAACAATAACAGGCTGAACTGTGCTTTTAAGATGAATGAGCGTAGTCTTCATAAAATTCATCAGTCTTACTACAGCTGAATGTGCGTAAAGTAAAATGATGACTTGCATTTGTGTTGGGAGCAGGTATTAAAGAAGGCTTTTGAGGCATCGCTCTGCTACAACCAGAATTATAAGTATTCATAAGGACAGTGGAAAAGAATTTTAAAGAATCAAATTGGGAAGTCTAGAGAAGGGTTTCTTCTTAACATTTCAGATTATGCACTCAGCTTGCATGCACGTTACTCTTTGCAGAAGGGTTTAGTTAAATAAGGGGGGGAAAAAAGATCCTGAAAGGCAGAAAGCCTTAAAATGTTACCACGGGAAGTGTGCCAGCCAGTTTACTAGAAGCTAATATCCATTTCACAAATGATGAGTGAGAACTGAATATATGGTGATTATTGCTTATAAGCAATAAATGTATCAGCTACGGAGTGTCCTGAATATTCATGAGGCTGGTTACTAACCAAAGCTCCCTGCTTTACTTAGTCTGGAAGGTGGCTTCTTCATGACCATTTCCAAAATTGTCCCAAGGTATTTCTACCTCTGTCACAGGTTGGTGGGGAGATTTCATAAGTGGAGAATGTAAGTGAAATTCTGTTCCATTGTGTGAGGAGAACATGGAGTCTGTCACTGGGTAGAGTCAAGGCAACAGACCTATAATTACAGGAAACTCTAATCTATTTGTAGGCACCTGTTTTGGAACTGCCGGAGTGTGTGCGTGTGGAAAATTCACCATTATAATATTGGGTTCATCTCTGACATAAATTTTTACATAGTACGACAGTATTTGTAGTAAATAACACTGCAGCCATGTGGTTCTATACTCAATTGCCTGTAAAAATTATTTTGCAATATCAGTTCCGCGTCTGTTGTTCAAGTGCCTAAATATAATAATATATGATAATAGTTGTCATTAATAACACATAGTATTATTGTGTAGTATGTAATTTGTGTTTTGCACTTAAAAATGCATGAAGTTAGGTTACTGGAAATGATGCTCTCCTGAATTCAGGATTTTTTTTTTTCTGATAAGGTAGTACATGCTAGGTCAGGATTACAACATGGCACATAAACCTCAACCTGTTTTGTCACTTCATATTCTAATAGCATTTTTTGTGGATTTCGAAGTTACTAGCAGGATCCACAAAAGACTTGAGTATGTGCATGTAATTTTACAGTTTGAATGCAACCCATGCAAACTATCTCCGTAAATTGGTATATTGTGAATAGTTGACTAATCTAGCATCGTGTGTATCGTTTTGGGATGCTACTCAGCTCAGCAGATCTCAAGGAAATGACAGGTTTGCGGCAAAAGAAGAAAGGACTGCAGTTTCCCTTCTTATCTCTATGGTCCTAGGACAGTATATCTACATTTCACGGTGTGCATCCGTGGTGAGCTTGAGTGCATATTGCACAACCTCAAGACAAGACAAATGTGTGTTAAAAATGTGCACTAATTTGCTAATGCAAGTGTCCTAGAGGAGCAGCATCCTGTCCTCATGGTGATGTTAAAAGATCCGGAAAACTGAAGAAGACGAGGAAAACCTTGCTGGATACCACTGACTCTCAAAGTGGTTTTGGGTGAGGGGAATTGGCTGAGAATGTAGTGCTTCTGACTCAAACGTATAGAATGAGACAAGGCTGGAGCATGCCACTGTTCCAAAAGAGCTGAAAAATCAACATTTGAAGAAAACGCTGCTGGATTATTTTCTCTTCCAGCCTAGAGAAGAGGTTTAGGTCCTAATAAATGTGAGTTAGGCACAGTCCTCCAGTACACAAAAGGTAATTGTAAAGAAAATGGAGGTACTCTCCTCATGATGATGCAGTGACAGGCAAAGGCAACCGGTATCTGGTGCTTCAGGGAAAATTCTGTTTGGATGCAAAATTTGGAAATAGGTTGCCCAGAGAATCTGTGGGATCCCTCTTACTGGAAATGAAATTCAGGAACCTGCTCTGAGCTTGATAGGACCCTGTCCAACCTAGTCTAAAGTTCTGCTTTCAACAAAAGCTTGGACCTTTCAAGATCAGCTTTTCTGGGATTCAAGACTATTAAGAGCCTTCTGTGTTCCTTCCATATTTCTGCCTAAAGGAATGAGGAAATTGCCTCCTTTCTCTGAAACAGAAAATGCTGAACAGTAGCTGAGCCTAGAATATTCATGTGCCACCTGCTGTAGGTGGACCTGCTCTAGCAGGGGGGTTGGACCAGATGATCTCTAGAGGTCCCTTCCAACCCATAACATCCTGTGATTCTTTTGTTTGCTGTTCAGTAATTTACCCTCATCTTTGGCAAGCCTAGATGTGACAAATTGTATGATCATGGTGGACTCAAAAATAGATGTCAATAATTATGCAGTATATGTCAGGGTCCTATCACATACACTTTATCGTAATCATAGAATACCGAGTTGGAAGGGACCTCAAGGATTACCTGGTCCAGCCTTTTTTGGCAAGAGCACTCTTAATATGCGTATATTGAGGGGTGGGCAAAAGGAGACAACCTTGATCATGTCAAGTACCGGTTGCAGAACAGGAAGCAGAGACGGCAAATAGACTTGTAATCAGGTATTTTTTTTATCCCTAGAGCAAACTATATACATTTATTTTATCCTATATCTGGAAGAATTGAGCAACTGCATGTGGTGTCTCAGAGTCAGTACATATCACTTCTGGTTCAGGACAGATTGGTAACTCTGTTTACAAGCAATGTATTCTGTGTGGCTGTAAAGACTACTCTTACACTACGGAGTACTCGAAGGAAAAAACAAGGTCTCCAAGCAGATCGGTGTGGATTTACATTCCTGTGACACAAGAAAAATATGGGGTTTGGTGGGTGAGGCAGGTTGGTTTGTGTTGAGTAGCTCTGAGGTGTGGTTTTGCAGTTGGGTTTTGAGGTTTTTGGGGTTTTTTTGTTTGTGAAAAAGTGTGTGAGGGTGCTTTGAAGGTGAAGGGACTGCAGAGGCTGCCAGTGTTCCATGTTGCTCTGGTGTCTAGGGTGGCACATGCTCCACTTGGTGTGGTGTGTATTGACACTGTCTGTCTACAGTAGACTCTGGAGGAATCTTGGTGATGGTGCCTGGATTTCCTCTTAAAAGAGGCTGGAATGACTAGATTACCCTAAACCAAACTCTGTATGAGTACGAAGGTTGTTCTACCCCAACATCTCATCAGAGCAGACTCTTCCTTTGGCATCCTGAATTTCAAATGTACCAAAAGTGTTATAGGTGCATATTGCATACTTTGGGAAGTAAACCTGGACTAACAGTTGAGGTCCAAGCGGTGTGCAGCTGCATGTGAACATCTGAAGAATCAGAGTAGGCCTGATTTGTGGGTTTTTTAAATTTTTTTTTAATTTTTTCAAAGAGAAATAGCGTGTGTCTTCACATGCAATTCAAAATGGATGTACTGATTAAACAAGCAAAAGATAGCTTCATAATTCCCTCTAAAATTAATCAAAGATCTTCTAAAGATGAGTACATTTATCTTTTGGGGGGGTTCGGATGATCAGCAATTCAATTTCCTTTTCTCTGTTCTTTATTTCTTTCAATGAACGGTTCTTCCGAATTGAGGCACTTTCTTTTCTTTGTTTTCAGATTCTGGAGACCAAAGTCCGATTTATCCACTGTTTCTTGAATGGGTTAACTTCGGATGTAATTATGCATGGTAGTGTTCAGATGTGTTATAGAAGAAGGTGTGGTCCTTTCATTTCTTTCCTCCGAAATTATTACTGAGTGGTTGACTGACGTTACTTAGGCATCTGTTGGTTATTTCCTAGGTAAATATTGTAGGCCATCTTATATTAAGAAAGGCTTAAAGATTTGCTAGCCATGTTAATCTTACTGCCTAGTACAGCAGTTTCAGATGGTCTAGTGAAAAGAAAAATATTCATTATGACTACACTATATAATGACATCCTGACTGTATAAAGTTCCTGTAATACATTACTTTTATGCTTGTATATACGTGCTGTTATAGATGTATGCGCGTGTGTGTGTATGCTTAAACTGAAACTGCTATATACAGTTTCATATAATTTGTAATTATTCCTAAAAGATGTCAACAGTTTCTGCAAGCAGTCAAAACTAGGAAAATCATGCCATATGCTTTCACCAGCCTGTTCGTAATTTCTGCCACTGAGACCCTCTAGTTAGTACCAAGTTCTGCGCTTCGTGAGCCTATAATCAACGGGCACGGGGTGGTCCTTGCATAAAGCCAACTTGAGTGATTCCTGTGACAAACTGCCGCTCGATGTGCCTCCATCAGAAGTCAGTTTTCTTCTGCTGCCTCCTACAATTTATCATCGTAAATCTGTAAAGCAGAGTGGAGTGATCCGATGTCTTTTGTCTGATACCATGCAGCTTGGCTGGCCAAGTTCAGGAGGAAGATACTATAATTTCTTTCTGACAGAAACATCCTGAGGGTGCACACTTAATCCATTGCAGTGAGAAATTGGAGTAACTGTTTCCTGAGAGATTGTAATCAGTATGGACTGCATTAATGTCCCTCAGTTCCTCCTTTTTGGTGTCTTCAGGAGCCCAGATGTCAGGCTTTTGACAGAGCTGTGTATTATGGGTGTTGGGGGAAAGCCTGGAGAAGATAGGCTGCTCAGCCAGTCCTTGATAGACTTAGCAATTAAAAAGAAATAATGGTTTTTAAACAATTGAGGTAGAGACTTAGCTGTGGTGGGGTCCAAATTAATAGAAATATCTCGTCTAGTTATTAAAAGGAAGGCAGTTTAGTGGTTGATACTTTCACAACTTGTAGAGGAAGTCAGTTTATAGGAAGGTTGCTTGTTTTGGCTAAAAAAGAAAACCAAAAACATTAGTTATGTGTGAAAAATATTTTTTAAAAACAAACAAAAAAACCAACCCAGAGAAATAGATGGAAAATATCCTTCTGAAGACACAGGTTTTGTATTTCTGAAGAAGGAAGTATCATTTGAAAAGGGAAAGGGATTTGACCCGCTTAAATATGGACATGCATTGATTTATTTAGAGGTGGAAAATAATTGAAAATTTTGTTTAAACAATACTGTTTGGAATACAAAGTTAAGAACACAGCTTGGCAAACGTACCTGTGACTTGCCTCAGTGATTTTATTGATTTTAGTTGGAATCCTGAAAGGCTTATCTGCTTGGTTATCTTTGCCTTTCAAAGGCAGAAAGTAGAAGAAATGTGGTGTTCTTTTGGTGGGTGGTTGTCGCTGTTTGGTTTTTTTGTTTGTTTGGTTTTTTTTTAGCAAAGAGAAGAAATTCTATAAATCCATCAGGAGCAAGCTAGACTGGCAGGCAGATATGAAGGGCTACTTAAAAGCAGATTGAAGCACTACATTCTCTGAAGAGTAACAGATAGTTATTATCTGTCTATACCATCTGAGGGACTGAAATGAAAAACTGGTGACACTTTTGCATAAATCTGTATTTAAATATAAGGAAGCTATGCAAATAACTGAAAATAAATTTAAAAACCAAACAAGGCTTGCAGCAGCACTGAAGAGACTACTCAGTAAGCGGGTGAATATAATGATTCTTGAGAAGTGCTAACTTGATGTTTCCAGATAAGTGCGTCTGGAATTACGGCTCGATGAATTAACCACCTAGAACTCCAGTTAGGATTTAGCTCCTGCAGTTTGTCCTGCTGAATGCAGCGGTGGCTTCTAGCATCAAGGATTAAAAAGCAGAACACGAATAATCATAGAATAATCAGAGACTTGTACAAAAGCTGTTTGAGTATTAGCTTACTCTTCCACAAGGACGTTCTCCGAGAGCTCTAAAACTTGTACTCCAGTTAAACTTCGGCATACGCTCAACGTGCTTATGCCTCACTAACTCAGCACTTGCCAAGGATATGGCTGGACTGACCTTGCATATCAGTTTAGTTGTTAGGAGCAACTAATACCTCTTTTGTTATTCCTGCTCCTAATGTCACGTGCCAGATTTCAGGAAAAATGAGCCCAGTGTACGTGCTTAAATCTAGCCCCGCTGAAGTCCCCAGGAAAATTCACAATAACTTCTTTGAAGCTGGACTCGCGTACCAACTGTTTTTCCTCCTATCTATTGTGCTCGCACAAAGAATTATCGAAATATGAAGGGAGAAAATGCTGTACGGTTACATAATAGACTTAATATGGAGCACAGCTGGACTATTTTGATCTATTCATATTAAAGTTGCAGCAGACTGCTAAATTGTAGGATGTTTGATTGTGGTAAGCTAAGTGGCAGTTACAGTGAATGATATGCCCCTGTCTTCCAACTTCTCCATTTTCCTTCATCCTCTCCAGTTCCTCCTTTCCTTCCTTCCTCCTTCTTTACCAGAAGGTTGGCTCGCTCAAACAAATTACAATAAAGTTAGGGCAAATCAAAGGAAATAATATTGTCTGTTGATTAGATAATGTCAATCCAGACAGCTGGGATTATTTTTCATGCATTCAGGCAGAAAGATCAATCAGCAGTTGCCAGTTTTTGCAGCCACGGTGTACCATTTCCCCTCCAGATTCTGTTCTGCTAATAACACAAATGAATATTGTTGTTTTCTTTCTTTTGTTTATAGGGGGGAAAAAAAAGACATTCCAGATGCTTTATTATAAGTTTCATGGGAACTTGGGAAATCTAATATTTTTTTAACAGAAGTTCTTTTGCCTAATTTTTTTTTTTTTATTTTATTTTACAAGTTAACTGAGTAGGAAGAAGTCTTATCGGTTTATCCATTAAAGGAGAAGAGATGACACTTATGACAAATGATGGATATTTTTGTCTATATAAAAGAATTTAGGAAGCATGCTGAAGTGGCTTTTTTTATATATACCTTATAGGAGTAAAAATTTTCTCATTGAAGGAGAAAGACAGGTGACAAATTTGATCAGTCTTTTGTAGCTTTTTGTTCTGTACAAAAGAAAGGGAGATGCCTAAGTTTTCAAGTTTTGATCCGGAGACAGATGTTCAAGTTATGAATTGACATCACTCTTACGAGTATTCATCTTAGAAACGCCTGATACAAAAATCAAGATTCAAATCCTATGAAAGGCCAGCGGTATCCAAAGAAGAGTGGAGTGCAAAAATATATTGTAGAAGAAACAACTAGAAAAACACGATGTCTTGCAGAAAGCTACTCTAGAAAGCAAAATGTTTAAGCCTCAACGGACTATGAGGAAGGTCTGTCTCGAAGTCTTCATCGTTGCTTGTAGGCAAAGCCAGACTTCATGAGAGAATGAAATCTTCCTCATCACATACGAGTAATACTCCCACTTTTTTCCCTGTGTTCTCCTAATCTTTCTTTTCACCTTTCCTGCACCTCTCCTCCCAACCCACACCCATTCTCTCTTTAAATTGGGGAATAGGGAGGAAAAGTAGAACTTAATTTTGAATATACTTTGAGATTCTGAGTACAACAGTCATTCATCCAAACCCACCCCAGAAAAAAAAACAGCAAGAGAGGGACAAATACACTTTTTATTTTTATTTTTTTCTGGTTTACTCTCATGCAAGTCTTTCCATGATAAAGGCTTTAAACAAAACAGCAGAGAAGAAAAGCTCCTCCTATTCATCTTTCTAACAACAAAGATGGGATCTCGATTCGAATGGAGAACTTTAAACTTGATAAGTTTAAACTTATCTTAACTTTAAAGTGTGACAAGAACTTTAAACTCATAAATATATACGTAATTAGTTGTTGTTTATAGGATTAGAGTTGGGTAAAGTGTGTGGGGTTCTTTGGGGGGCTTTGGTGGTAAATGAAAGTTTGGCAATAATGAAGCTCATGTTTTCTAGATGAAACATGGTTGATCTCATGATATTACCCTGAGTTACTTTTGGGCAGCTTTGTTTTTATACCTGTTTTATCTTGAATGCATTACCCATAATTTTGATATATTTCTTAGTGGATTAGGGGTTTTTTGCCTATTAATTGTACACAAAGGAACTTTGCTTGGTCTTCGCTCTAATCTATAAAACAAGATAACATTGCTGATGTATGCAGCCTTCTCTCTGTAGAATTTTTACAAAATATGTGCTGCGTAGTTTTGGAAGCTTTGTTCTTCTGCCTTTGGGAGTAAATTGGAAAGTTGAGCCAGCGGAGCGGACTTTCTCAGAGGAGATAACAGGCGTTGATAATGCCCTGTAAACTGTAATTCCGCGGTGCCATCCGGCTGCGGAGTGACAGCAATCTCTTGGGTGCCGGTGCCAAGGTTGTGAAGCTTTCTCAGCGCAGCGACTGATGTCTTTGGAAGGTGTGTTTGATTTCAAAGGGCACTTGCTTTTTCTTTAAAGATGAAAGCGGTTTTGACTCTCTAATGCAAAGTTATGCCTGTGTAGTACCGGTAAATAAAATAGAGCTTTATTGGTTGAATGTAGTTAAGTCCATCCTGATTTCAGCCTAAGAAATATAAATTAAATTGGGGTTTTGTAAATAGAATAGGCTGCCCCTTTTCTATTTATATGAACTCAGAGTAAAATTATAAATTTTGAGGTAAAATATTCTTTCTTTATTGGGATTCTTTTATATGCCTAAACGATCATATAGTCTGCCTTTATTACAAATTGAAAGACAAGTGAAAATTCATTATTATCTTAATTATTCTCTAAATGTAAGGGTCTTGTATGTGGTAAACACAAGGAAATATATATTTACTCACAAATAGTGTTCTTTTTGTTATAATACACATTTGTTAATAGCCATGTAATCTATTTCCTAAATAAAAATTATTTGCTAGTTAAAATTAAAAAAAAAATCCAGTGACTGACACATGATTGGACCCATAGAAACTACACGATCAAATCTTAGTCCTTGAGAAATCAAGGTGCTTCTTTGTTCTTTTTTTACTGTAGCTGAGACAAAGCAAAAGGTAAATAATTTTTACATAAACTTTCCAAGTATTTCTTTGGCCTTCAGTGCCACAGTTCATGTTATCTCATGACAGTAGCATTCCCTGTTTAGAAAGTGTTTGTTTTCAGGGGAAAAAACCCAACACCTAGATTTCATTATCACTTTTCCTGAGATTGTATTCTTCTTTAATTGGCACTTAATTTTTCATCATACTTGTTGAGTAATGTGAAAGCATTGCTAGTGGTTTTGTTTCAGTGGCATCAAGCTTTATACCAGGTCTTGCGCAACTTTAATTAGGCTTTGCTTGATGCTAAGCAAATATTTGCGAAGATGTTTTAGAAAGCTATTTTTCTTCCATAAGAATATACCTGCATGTTCTTTTTGCTTCAAAATCTTTCTTTTCATTTCCATGTCCATTCCTCTCTATGAAGCTAAAATGCTTTAAAATGGAGATCTCCTGGAATGCATTAATCTCAATTCTCTGTAACCTTTCTCAACTGTTTTTTGACATTCAGCATCAAGCTGAAGACAAACCTTCTATGTATCCTGGTGATATTTTCACCTCCAAAGAGAAGAATAACCTATGTCAGACCTGTTTATCCTCCTGGCTTTTTGCTTTTCCCCCTCCTTTTTTTTTTTTTCCTTTACCCTGTTTTGGTGGGTAGGTTTGTTTGTTTTAGGGCTTTTTTTGTTTTTTGTTTGTTTTTGTTTGCTTGTTTTTTTTAAATTTTTAACTAAAAGGAAGAGGAACATCATGTTCTGGCTTGATTTATCCAAAGCTTGGTCACAAACTAATATTTGTAATGTTTACTGTTAATTCCCGCATGATAACTGCTCAAAAAATGAACAGTAAAGCATAAGAGGAAATGCTCAAAAAAAACCAGTAAAGCATAAAAGGAAAGCAGATAAATAAGTGAATAAATGAAATATTCATTGAAGAGGCATTCATTAAAGGAAATCAGTGAATGAAGACTAGTAAGTTCTGGTTGCAATGTAAACAGCTAGGATTTAATACGTTCGAATCTGAGGATGAGAAATCTATTTTCTTATATTTAAAACATTTGTTCTAATCTTCCAGAAGCAGTTAGTCAATTAGTATTATTTTTCTTTTTGCTGTCTGGAAATGATAGCAATTCCTTGTTATGATTACATCGAGCCTTTCTCTTTCACGTTGTTTCGTATGTGAAAATCTTAAGCAGAGCTTATAGGGGCACTAGTGCTCTGTCTATGGAAACTGTTTAATCTCATTTTAAGCTAGAGCTATTTCTAGAACCAGAGAAGAAATCGAAAGATCTCTTCACACTCCAGGTTTAATGTGTTGTCACGTTTTGTCTTAAAAGATGATTTTTCTTGACATTCAGCCAAACAGGGATGTATACTATCTCCTCAGCAAGAAGAAAGCTGTAGAGTCTTAATTTAAATATGAAAACATGGCGGGGGGGGGGGG
>VZSF01000892.1:25199-106553 GCA_013398295.1 Chionis minor
GGGGGGGGGGGGAAGAGTATGTTCAAGACATTTAAGTTGACTGATTTTTCACAGTACAAATTGCTCTGATATGCTGGGAAAAGTCTGAAGCTTACCAGTCACCAGCATAATTGTTAATTACTTATTCTTAAATTAAGGTAGATATTTTTTTTGTTGCTGACACTTGTCACCAAGTTTACTGCTCTAAGAAAAGACAATCCTACTTAGGGCTTTAATCTTCACGTCGATTGATTGTAGCTTCTTTGACTGATTTGCAGTCCATCCCTTAAAATTATCTGTTTTCAATTAAAATGCCACTCTTCCTCCAGAAATTACACAGAAGGCATTAAAAACAGTCTGGAGTTCTGCCTGGGCTGCTCTTCTGATGGGAGCGGTTGCGCTGCCGGAGTTAACTAGCATTTCTATGGAGGGAAGAGCCGGTCAAACAGTCCTGGAAGCCATGAGAGCGTGTATATCTGCACTGGTGGAAAATAGTATACTCTGGAAAGATTATCTGTGTCTCCTGTCCCTGTCAAGTGTCCTTCTGTTTTGCTTTGTAACTCCAAGAGATGACTTAAAGGCAGAAGTTTCAGTAGTGGAGAAATCATGGCAAGTAAAAGGGCAGGCGCTCACTGATATTTCTATGCAATAATTGCAATAAATTACTTCTCCAATCCGTATCAGTGTGTACTAGCAAGCAACTTTCCTTTTGCATGTCGTAATTCTTCCTGCACGCTCTTGTTCTGCAGGGTTAAAGAAGTTGGAATGGTTTTTCTTCCATTCACGACGGTTTGTTTGCCCTAGGCATCCATGCTGATAAATAGCCATCCTCTGCTTATATACGCCCCCCGAACGATATTCCATATGCTTGGATTTTCAGAGATGCAGAGGGCCTTCTGCTTCAGTTTTCATTTATTTCACTGCCCTGCAATCATTTATCTCGGGAAGTTTATATAGACCGTGTCAGCACTAATCATTTCCAGGAGATTTGTACTGCAGCATTATAAATACCTAAAAGTACAACCATCTTCATCTAATTTGTTGAACATGGTGGTTTTTTTTCCCTCAGTTACTACATTCAGAACTGTGTTTTTGCTCTCAATGCATTTAACGTGGTTTTTCAGAGGGAGAGGGAAAACTGAAACAGTGCCTGAAACTTAAAAAAAAAAAAAAAAAATTACTGAATTACAGTTGTGCACTTTGGAAGTTTTGAAGAAAGGACGAGTGACAGAATAAAAAGCTTAATATTTTTAATGGTAGAAGGCTATGAAACGGAAACCTATGCTGGAGAGGATATGGGAAATGTTAATAAAAAGTAGAGAAGTTTATGGGGATCATGTTTTCTTGATTTAAAAACTTTTATGTTTGCTAATCTCCCCGTGCTAAGGTGCACGGAACGCAGAGGCAGCTCTCAAGATATTAACTACAGTCACAATGTATTAATGAGCTGCCATAGCTGGAGAAAAAGTTTCTTCTTCATACAGGTAAATGAGAGATCAGTTAAAATTTGTTTTATCGTTGCATGAAAGAGTAATCTGTCAAGTCAATATGCACTGCTTGTTGCATAACGTGACAGTAATTAGGATGATAAAGTAAAAATATCTTTGCGTTCTGCCAGTGATTATTAAATCGTCTTACCTTTTTTTTTACTTCAAAAGATTTAGGTTTGTTTACAGATGTATAATAAACATAATATAAACCCCCAGCAATTATATATAGATGGCAATTGAGCAGCTTGAAAACTGCTGCAGTTTTTAATGAGAAGTATGCTTGAAACTTCATTTGGAGAAAAAGAATTTGCAAAAGAATTTGAGGAAACTTGGATGGAAAAGTCACAATGATGGACTCTGAATTATAAAATTATTACAGTTGGAAGGGACCTTAAAGAGGGTTGTTTAGACTGGAGAAAAGGAGGTTGAGGGGAGACCTTCTCCCTCTCTACAACTACCTGAGAGGAGGGTGTAGCCAGGTGGGGGTCGGTCTCTTCTTCCAAGGAACAGGCAACGGGATGAGAGGAAACAGCCTTAAATTGTGCCAGGGGAGGTTTAGATTGGATATTAGGAAAAATATCTTCACGGAAAGGGTTGTCAAGCATTGGAACAGGCTGCCCAGGAAAGTGGTGGAATTGCCATCCCTGAAGGTTTTTGAAAGACGGGTAGATGTGGTGCTTGGGGACATGGGTTAGTGACAACCCGGAATTGTTAGGTGAACAGTTGGACTTAATGATCTTAAAGGTCTCTTCCAATGACAATGACTCTATGATAACTAGCCAATGCAACGTGTGTCTTACCTTTTCGATATATGGAAATATATCGAAATATATAGATGAAAATCCATATATGAAAATGAAGTTTCTGTTAGATGTACTAACATTGAAGAGGATAACCATAATCAAATGGAGAACACTACAGAGCAGATTAGAGAGTTTTAGAAGATCTGAAAGAAGGCAAATTTTCCAACAAATATTTTTCAGCATATTTAAAGGTACCTAACAGTAAAGAAATATGGAGGTTGAATAGTGGATTTTTTTTAGAGTTCATAATAAATAGATCACTGAAGGTGGTCAACTTTATTTTCAATAAAGTGCATGGGATAGAAGACAAATCAGAAGTAGCTGAGGATCAGAATACAGAATTTCTCTCTAGTAACAGTAAAACTTTATTAATTTTAGCTATAAGAGGTAGGTGTATTATTAATATAGGAAATAATTAAGATTAAGATTACTTTTATTCTTTTAAAAAAGGGGATTTAAACTTTATGTGAACAGTGAGGAGAAGAACAAAAGTGACGGCTAATGAAGGAAGACAAAGACAAAGTTTATCACACAAAAGACTGTAACAGTGTGTTCCTCATTTTTACTAGGACCTTTGAAACGGGATATGTCTTGATCAAAAAGCTCAGGATAACCAGCCACCATGTGAAGGTCTCCTCATGGAGACTCTTTAACCTGAGTCAAGCGATGTGATGCAGAGGTAATTTTTGAATAACAGACAAAACTTACGGACAATTCAAATAAATGCTTGAATTTATTATTGAACATTTGCTAGCAGATAACATTCATGGAGGAAATCTGATACCCACAACTTAATTTCCCTGTCAAAGTAAGTAACACTGTAGTGCTCCATCTTTAAAATGGACAATGACTCATTGCTGGTGGTGCTGTACATGAACGTTGTCTCTTTACGCTTCTGGAAAATAAGTAAATAGAGCATAAGGGACTTTGAAAGTACTCCAACTGTGGCTGAAGTTCAAGGCACTAGGTTTTGTTCCCTGGGAAGTCTGTGTTAGATTTTCTTTTTTTTTTTTCTTTCTATTTTTGGATCGTGGACTTGTAAGGATAAGGTAAATTCTAGAAGCCTGGAATGGTAGATCTGAATGAATCTCAAATTACCACAGGTCTGAAAGGCTGATAATGAGTAGATAGCGGTTTCCTAACACTTGAAGGGAGTCCTTTGCTGAAGTCCAGAAACCAGTTTTATTACTATTTGCTTCTGTTCTGTGTTTAGAAATTTAATGTCTTTTCTTAAGACAGTTGATGTACAAGAACTATAGGAATATCACTTCTGTAGTATATTTGCGTGAATACTTCTCCATATATTTTAAATAGAATCATAGAAAGGTTGGGTTGGAAGGAACCTTAAAGATCACCTAATTCCAACCCCCTGCCCTGGGCAGGGACACCTCCCACTAGACCAGGTTGCTCCAAGCCCCATCCAACCTGGCCTTGAACCTCCAGGGATGGGGCAGCCACAGCTTCTCTGGGCAACCTGGGCCAGGGGCTCCTCACCCTCCCAGGTGACAGTTTCTCCCTGAGATCTAATTTACATCTCCCATCTTCCAGTTTGAAGCCATTACCCCTCATCCTAGAGTATATGATACAAAGCAATGGCAAAGGTCCACTATAAACAAGATAAACAGCCTGAAATGCACAAATTGAGCTGCTTGATTAAATGCTTGAGGGAATATTCATTTTCTCTACATGCTTCTGTAAAACTCCCTTTTTTCACTGGCAGTTACATATAGACAGAATGGCACTTTTAGCCCGTATCCGTAACTCCTCTCCTGGCTCTTTTGGCTTTGGCAAGTAAAAAGGTGAATTTGAGCCAGGAAGTTTGTAACACTGAGGCAAATGGAACCTGCAGAATCGGAGCTAATGAATCAATAAATATACCAAGTAACGCTGCCATGCCAGCGTTTTCATTGCTGTGTGCTTTCTCCCTGGCAAGTAGCCACTGTCATACTGGGTCCATTCCTATTGCGTGATAAGGAATAATAAAAGTATCTCTAGAGGTAATAATGTGACAAATCCCAATACTGGATAGATAATGAGAGACCCATATTAATCCTTTATGACCTTTTGTAATAAAGTGTCGCAATTTACATTTTATGGCCTTTTCTCAGAGGATAAAGATCTTTTCCCACTGAGGCATTTTAGAGATGGCAGAATCCAACCCATTCAGCAAGAATTGAACATGTAATAGTGTTTACACCATCAGAGCATTGTTTTCAATCTTAGCAGTATATATTGGATTAAAACAGCTGCACGTAACTGCCTGGAAAAGGAATAGCCTTGTACTGGTTCAGCTTATATAACATAGGTCTCATGAAAATCAGGGAGTATCTAATATATCTGGTTTTAGGAACTATCTAACATAGCTGTAAGGCCACAGGGATTTAAATACGAGAACAAAGAGGTTTTGCTCATTTGCTGACTCTGTAAGTGAATGTCAGCCTTTATACAAGTCCAGGGGAGACACCGGTCTTCTGCAGAGGAGAGTTATTAGAATTTAGGCAAAGACTGTGGCTGAGAAAAAGCGAGTAAGGTTCTGTCCTGCCATGAATTTCTATTCTAAAACGTGTAAGAGGAAGCTTGCCTGAGCTGTGCTGCTGTCGAATAGGGGACTTGTTTGCTATGACTTGTTGCTTGTATGGGATGAATCATAATCGGTCTGTGTCTCTCCCTGCCCTCTTCTCCCACTGTGCTGAAGAAGTGATGAAAATGAGAACTGATATTATTTTTGACTGTGTATATATACATTAAAAAAACCCCCAAAAGCTGTGAAACAATGACATAGATTGATACATTGGGATGCAGTAGGATGTAGAGTGATTTTTTTTTTTTTCCAAACCAGAACGTTTGAACACTGAAAACTGTATATTCTTTGAAAATTTCTTGAAGGTGTAGTAACTTGAATTTTTTCTCAAGTTAGTTATGAGGACCGAGTCAAATAAAATTTATTTTACAGTGTAGAAGTAAAAGTGTCTTCCCTCATTATTTAAGGTGGGGTTATTTTCAGAGGAGGAGGAGGGAAAAAGCTTTTAAAGGACTAATGATTCCTCTGTTATGTGGTGACATGCCTGCAGACTCCAAGTCTTACTGATTATGTAGATTGCATTGATTTTGTTTTTAAACATCTGTAATCTTTAAATGCCGTAGGGCAGAGAAGACAACACCAGTTGCAGACACCATTCTATCAGTCACAGAAGAATGCAGTGGCAATTATTGACTCTCTGATAGTGATCAAAATTTGTCAAGGCAATTTGCTTCTTTCACAAATGAAATTTCAAACATATTTCAGATGTGATACTTGTTGTTCTTCGTGCACGTGGTACACTTATGTAGGGAAATATGCATTCACCAATACATAAGGCCATCATGGAATGATGCAACCAACAAAAGCCCCCCAGTTTTGGGAGTTTCTAAAAGCTGTTGGATTTCCTTACACTTCAAAAATAATCTATAAAATTGGTGCCGCATATTAATGTAGCAGCAACGGAATAATCTAGTGAAAAGCCTGCTGTGCTGTATTTGACAGTCTATTTCTGTTGAATGGGGGGTGCTGAATTTTCTGAAAATCCTCATGCTTTTCCAGATTCCCTGAAATGCCGTCTCTATTGTGTGTGTGCAACGTAAGGGAAGTTTTTCAAACTGAAGCTATTGAAATAAGCGGTTCCTGAAAATATATAGCTTTGTTTGCTCTCATTCCAGAAGTTTTCTTAAGTACTCTGCAAATCTCATATAGTGCATTACGTATAATACTTTATAGAAGTAAAATGGGGGAGGGGAGTGAAAAGGAAAGGGAAAACTATCTGGTTAAGCCTGTACTTAATATTCAGAAGAAATTTTTTAAAGGTTGGGCTCGATGATCTTAAAGGTCTCTTCCAACCAAAACGATTCTCTGATTCTATGAAAATTGCACTTGGCTAAAAATATACCTGTAAAGAACGCAAGACTTTCTGATCTGTTTACTTTAGTAGGTGGAGTGATCCCAGAGGCTGCATAATTGCACTGAAACCTCCCTCACCTTTTGCATGTTAAGGTTTTATAACAGCTAAACTTAATGATCACGACAGGACAGAGATAGTGACCTGGAAATGAGGCAAGGGTAGGGGATGAAATGCAAAGGTCTTCCTTCGCATGCTTAATATTACTGCAATTGCCAAGGTTTTGGCATAGTTCTGTAATATTGCTAATTGTATCAAACTGCAGACTCCAAAACCATTTAACTCTGCAGCCTTTATCTCCGTTCCTACAAAATAAAATCTGTAGAAGAGAGGAACACTTCAGTCAGACTTTTACCTTAGCTTTATTAAAGATATCAATGTGGCAGAAGATAATAGCTGCTACGTGAGTTCAGGTTTCATATGTCTCAGAAATTTAGCTGAAATGTCACACAGCTTAGAAATCTGGTATTCGATAGCAAAAGAATACTCCTTACTGTTGTTCAAAACAAACAAACCAACTCCAACAGAATTGAGATTTACCAGTGAGATCTTGAACCATACCAAAACATCTATCTTTAGCCAAACTGGCACTTCAGGTAATAGAAAATTCAGCGAATAACCCCACAACCCTCATTCCGCTGTCTATGGAGGAGACTTACTGCACACAAAACACAGCTCTATTTGTCTTTAGCCTGCACAGAATAAAAGCAACATCTAAATGATGTATTGTCAAATTATAGGCTGCTAAATTTCATAACTACTATGTTGGGTGCTGTGTACAATCTTTCACTTCTGTACATTTAGCATCAACCCAAATTATTTATTTTTTTATTATTTGACTGGTGATAATCCTCAGGGCAAGCTGTGTCTCGCTAATGCCATATACAATGGAATGGTGGAAGGAGGTAGGAATACTTTGGTATTCTTGAAGCACAGTCACATCTAGCCTGTGATCAGGTTTGTAGGAATTTGGTGAAGGAGTTGATCCAATTTAAACAGTCGGGTCCGTTCACATTTTCTAATACAATCTTCATCAAGCTGCTCGAGAAAGTCTTCCACTCTGCACTTACTAGCACATTATGCTTTCTGTTTTTTAAATAGTTCCCATGGTATTTTATAAGCTTGATTTCTAGGAGTTTGAGCTTGAAATGTACTAGTTCTTCCTAATTCTGATTTTCATAGATGTGAAGCCAGATAGAAATGTTTTTTTGGAGTTAAGTTCTTTTAGACAACATTGTTGGAAGGGTGAAATCCACTATCAAGAAAATGCAAACCTGTGTTTTGGGGTTTTTTAGTAGTGATGGTGGAGAGTTGTTTGAGTATTAAACTGCTATGTACCTGTGTTGACTGTATTTGGTACTTTAAAATACTCCAAGCCAAACAGAAACCAGAAAAGTCCATATGAACTAATGCAATAACAGTATCTAAGAAACTTTGATCACCCATTATAAAACTTGTAAATGTCAATGGAAATACTGCGGTTGATCCCAGTAGGTTTTTATTATTTGGATGAAACAGTTTTCAAAATTGTGTAATTGGATCAAGAGTTGCTGTGGTTTTATATTTTATAATGTAATTCCAGAAAATTGTGCTAATATTCTACACAGAGTACGTATCTCTTTGCCTTTTGCTTAATACTCCTGAGAATTTATAGTTGTAAGTTCTTTATTTTCTTCTCAATATTTTTAGAGGCTGCTTGCTCATCTTTAATGAACTGCACTTTGTTTTGCATTCAACCTAAATGTTTGTTCAAACAGATGTACATAATTATAAGTGAGAGCAAACAGCTGCATTGTGTTATTTTCTGACCCCTTTGGTTCCTTCAAATGTAAGCTTTCTGTTGCGTTTGAGTGACTTGATACTAGTATAGAAAGACATTAAAGTTTACTTACTATAGAGTGCCTGCACTTTTAGTATAGCTACTGTTAAATAGCGTTCCCTGAATTTTGTAAAAGCCAAATTATAACATTGACAACTTATGTTATTATTGCTCCTTGCCTAAAAAAAACCCCAGTTTATCCAATGTATATGATACATAAATACCTATAAATTGCTATATATGATACATAAATACCTATAAATTGCCATATATTACATGAAATGTGATATTCCAATATAATTTCTGCTATGTACCATCTTGGAAAAAAAAAACACCCAACCAACAAACCAGCCCGAGCCAAACTGATTTAATATGCCTGTCATCTGCTGATAAAATCACCAGTTTATCTATTTCATTTCAGTCGTAGTTGTACAAACATCTCAAGGAACAAGGTAGGGAAATAATTAGTAGGAAAAGAAATATTTTGGACAGAATATGTAAAACTCCATAATGATTTTTGGGCCTAGGGGAGTGATCAGGAGTCCAGGAAAGTCCATCAGTGTAAAAAGAAAAACTGTTAGGGCATGGAAAGCAATTAGGAACTTGGATACAAGTGTTGCAGCCTGGGGAAGAACATTTGTCTTTCCTGGTGGATTAAAACAGCTTCAGCCATTCATAGACTTCCATGTTGCTGTGTGAATGTAGAAACTGTGTATCACAAACAAAATATACTGTGTTACTGAGATTAAAGATTTAGGGTAGTTAGAGACATAATAATACTACACAGTGTAATATAAAACGTGAGTTTTCTTATAATTGTTTTTTCTCCTGTATCTATGTTACAAGAGTAAACTCTCCTTTGTTATATTTATTCTGCAGGTAAAATTTATCTTCCTTTTATAGTATTATCTGTTTAGAAAGTACCACTAATCACGAAATCGGAAATTAAATGTGTTTTGTCAGCTTGCTTGATTTCTTTCTGCCTTTGGATTTGGGGTTTTTTTTTGGTGACTAATTGTAAAATGCTTTATAAATATCAGCAAGTGAACTGTGGGCACCTGTGCCTGCCAACTGGCACGCTTTGCGGAGTTTAGTCAACTCCTTGAAAGAATTAAATATTTTTTAAATTAGTAAAATCTGTATAGAGCTGTGTCCTACAATTAAAAAGAAAGCATAGTTTTATTCAAGAAGTAGCATGAAGTTGCTTTAAATTATATGCTTTAAGCTGTATTCCTAAATATCCCATCTTGTTCCAAGCAATTGTCTGAACAAAGAGAACAGATTTTAAAAAATATTTCCTGATTATTTTTTTTATTTAGTTTGGACAGTGAATGTAACAGTATGGTTGAAGGAACTCAGGGGTTTTGCTGGATTTCTAAGTATCCTTACCCAGAGTCTAAAAAAGTTGCTACTAATAAAAAATTATAGCATTGTAAACTGATTTGCAGTGCAGGACTCTTACGGTCTGCTTCCTGAAAATTTGGTCTGTGTTATTTCAGCTTGAAACACCAAAATCTATAATCAGTTTTAGAAACCAGGACCATGCCTAAAATTAAGAAAAACAATCTAACAGGCTACAGTACAGGTTGACAGTACAGTTAGGGTTTAGGCAGAATTTTTTAGTGACTTTTATCTTGCTCGATTTAATAATGCTTCTAAATTTTGGAATTAAATGTATATTCTAAATCAAAACTGGAACACTGTCTTATAGTTTATTATAGCATTTAGGGTGCAGTTGAGTGTAAACATAGCTGAAATTATTTACTAGCAATACTGCTATTTTGAAGTTATTTTAAAGAGAAGAAGTAGCTAATTATTTTAAGGACCTAAAGAAACTACGGACTGATACAGGGAATGTGATCGTTTTTCCTTCTAATTTTTTTTTTAAACTTTTTTTAACTGCTGCCATTGGAGCATGCTGATGGTGACTGTTTCTTCAGATTTAGGAGCAACAGGAGTCTTTAAGACCCTTAACTAAGACACTGGGACTTTTCCTGCAATATGGATGGCATCCCTAAGGGGTGTGATGCCATCCGGAGGGGTTTGGGCAGGTTCAAGCGGTGTGTCTGTGTGAACCTCATGAGGTTCAACAAGGCCAACTGCAAGGTCCTGCACCTGGGTTGGGGCAACCCACGAGATCAGTACAGGCTGGGTGGAGAATGGATCGAGACTAGCCATCAGAGGGACTTGAGGGTGTTGGTGGATGAGAAGCTCACCAGGAGCTGGCACCATGCGCTGGCAGCCCAGATCCCTACTGCCCCCTGGGCTGCATCCCCACAGAGGGGGCAGCAGGGCCAGGGAGGGGATTCTGCCCCTCTGCTCTGCTCAAGGGAGACCCCACTTGAAGTGCTGCCTCCACCTCTGGGGGTCCCAGCATCAGAAGGACATGGACCTGTTGGAGCGAGGCCAGAGGAGGCCACTAAGATGATCAGAGGGCTGGAGCCCCTCTGCTGGGAGGACAGGCTGGGAGAGTTGAGGGTGTTCAGCCTGGGAAAGAGAAGACTCCAGGGAGACCTTAGAGCCCCTTCCAGTCCCTAAAAGGGGCCTACAGGATGGGGACAAACCTTTTAGCGGGGCGGGTTGCGATAGGACAAGGGGTAACAGCTTTAAACTAAAAAGGGTATATTTAGACAAGGTATAAGAAGGAAAATTTTTGCATTGAGGGTGGTGAGACACTGGCCCAGGTTGCCCAGAGAGCTGGTGGCTGCCCCATCCCTGGAAACTTTCCAGGCCAGGTCCGACCGGGCTCTGAGTTGAAGATGTCCCTGCTCATGGCAGGAGGGGTTGGGCTAGATGGGCTTTAAGGCTCCCTTCCAAACCAAACTGTTCTACGATTTCTCAGTGATTTAAGTAGAGCAAATAATAAAAAATAAGAAGTATCAGCACTACTGTAGTACAAGCGTGATACAAAACACTTTTCATCTGAAAAGTAACATTAAAAGTGTCAGTTTGGTGCTACCTAGGTTAAAATTCATCTCAGCTGCCTTCAGTCATCTAAAGCTTACATATCTAACCACATTCTTCGTGGAAAGAGGTTGATGCTCCCGAAAAGGCTATTTTTCTCACCTTGAGAAACACACGAAGGAATTCCAAAGCCACTTATCATTTGATGTTGGAGCAGTTGTCAGGACCCCAAGTTTTCTCCCCCAGGGTCTACGCTCTCTCGCCCACATGCCCTGAGGTGCAGTGGCCAGGCCGTGGCCAGCTCGGACATGGGTAGAACTGCCCAGGAGCTGGGATAACTGGCTTGGGTTAGGCAGGGTGGAACAGCTGTGGTGTGGAACAGCTGTGGTGCAAGACAGCTGTGAGCAGCTTTGTTGGGGGTTGTCCACCTTTGCTCATAAGGCGGGTGTAGGTTGGGGACCCTTGCCCGTCGTCCTTGCCCGAGCTCTGTTGTAGGTAGGACTGTCCCTAAGCCTTTATTTTGCTGATCCCAAGTTCATCTTGTTGACTTGATGTTAGGTGTGTCTTCATCACCATGGACTCGTCTAGTGATCACCAGGCTGTGATTTTTTTTTTAACCTGAAAACTTACAAGTTAGGACCATGATATACAAATGTCTATTTGATGAATATCTTAGTATCGACAATTCCGTACCTGATTAATGAATGTGAAAAGAGTTGGTTTCTATTCAGATTTTATTTGGCCTCCTGTCTTTATTGCAAAGCTTTAGGATTATGCTCTCTAATACTTTATTTAAATACTAGAAGACTAATGCTAGAGTCGAGGTTAGTGTCAAACCCCCCGCCCCGGGATTTGCAATGTACAGATCTTTAGTTCAAGTTCACCACTAATTTTCAGGTTCTTAAAGGAGCGAATAAATTGTAATGTGCTTTTCGACACTTAAGCGTTGCCATACAGCTTCTTTATGTAGCCATGGAAAGCTAGCATCTTTAACGCTTTTATCCTTAATATCTTTTTTTCCTTGGATGCAATTGTTCTCTCTTAGACTGGAGGATAAAGGATGGAAGTCCAGTGTGGTTATCTTCCCTTATGAGGGCGCTGTGTAGAAGGGTGCTTTCTTTTCTCTCTATTGTATATTTATCTAAGGGAGGAGGAGGCTCGTTCCTGCTAATTAGCAAGAACAGACAGTACTTTCTATGTATAGTAACTCAAGAACTGAAAGAATCCATTTCATATGAATGCCTTTTTTTTTTTTTTAAAGTGTTTCAGCTATGTGAGGGTCTCCACCAAAGTTGCTATAGAGGAGCAAGGCTTTGAAATGCTCTAAGAATTCTGGTACCGCTTTTAATAAATGAAAATAGCCATCAGGAATGCATTAGTGCATTATAGGACTTTCAAATCACTGCGCCCAGACTGTGATGAATCACAGTATGAAGTGAGGATAAATGTGCTGAAAAACACAGTGAGAGTCTGTTTGCTCCTGCCATGTTAACTTCAACCAAAAATAGTGTTTTAGAAACATGGAAATTCTCACCTTAATTTTCAAGATATACTATTGAAAGGGGGTTGTAAGTCACGTAATCTAAAGCTTCATTGTAACGAGCAGCCGTGTCCTCTGATACTGTTCATAAATTGAGCAAATTCCCTTTATAGCTTTAATCCCGAAACCTTTGTGTTGTGTATGCATGTTTAAAGTGTCCTTCCAGTTACAGATTAAGCGTATGCACTACATATCTTTGTGGTCACAATCTAGCAGCGAGAGTGCTAGGAATTAATTGCTCACGTTGCAATTGCACTCAGCAAAGAGAGAAGCTATGGAAGAGGATGCTTCCCTGTTTGTGCTGGAATCCTATTACCCTCCAAGTTCATGACAAACTCCATAGAAACAGAATTGTGCTCTATTTTCTCCTTTATTCCGAGTCATTCGTCAGAAGGGTTTTGGCTGATGCTGATTTGCTCGTATTGAAACAAGTTTTCATGTGGACAGCACACTTTATTTTGGACACTTGCGAAAAGAACTTGCCTGCGGAACACAATGCACACAAAACTTTACATGATTTTTCTGATATTGGAAGCCTGGTTAAATACGTAAAGTAGTAATTAAGTGTCACGACTGACAAATGACCAGGAGCTTTGCATCATCTATTAAGATTACACACTACAATACAGAAACATGTTCGTATTGATTTTACTATGTCATGTTAGTGGCCAGACCCTAAAATAATAACTTTTTTTATCCACAATAACTAGTAAAAATTGCAAATTCATAGTGGAATGTATTTCCTACATCCTTGAGCATAATCACTTGTCTTCCTATATCCCTGATTATTTAATAAAGAAAAGCTATTTACTGAATTTGCCAAAGTAATTTATTAAAAGCAGCCAAACTGCATTTTTGTAGGAATGCTGCCTCAATAACAACATGGAGAGATCTGTACTAGCACTAGGACTATGTCCATGCAATAAAATATCCCACACTCAGAGTATGAAACCGATGATGTTGTAGCTTAACTTGGACAATTTTTTTATTTGGGGACCAATTCTTTCTAAACACAAAAAGTTAATATAATGAATTGTTTTCTGGATGACATTAAAAGCAGTTCCATTCTTCTTGGCTTAGTCGTTATTGGTTATGACGAGAAAGAAAAAATAAAATCACTCTAGAAATTATTGGACTTTAGATTATCGAAACCGATGATAACACAAACACATCCTTCTCAAATCAAAGAGGAAAAATAAAGAAGCTGGAGAGGAATTAAGGATCCAAAACCATTGTAAGGAATACGAATGCTGTAGATTACCCTGGGTTATACCACTCTCTAAAACTGATTTCCACCTGCCTATCTGTAAGCATTTCAGAAAAAAAAAAAAAAAAAAAAATCCTGAAAAGATGCTTGAGTTGTTTCTTCACTCTGAAGAATATAAAAATCCCTCAGAACAGAGTAGTACCTTTTTTTCCCAAAGCCATACATTACAGTTCCATCAGAAAAGTTAGACATCTGGTGTGCAAAATGTTCTTTCTTACTTAACCTGCCAACGGTGGCACATACTGTAGAAACTACTTGATTATGATGTCAAAGCAAAAGCACTTTGATGTAAAGAACATCCAATTTATGATCTCCTTTTTCACTTTGCAAGATCTCCTGCCAACTCCAAAAAGAATTTACCTCTTTCAAAAAGATTTGCTAATACTAGAAATATGAAATCGTGTAGTAACTCATTTTCTCTGTTAATGCAAATCAGATCTCTTCGCAGGATATTTATGGTGCCGTTCTTAGCTCAACATCAGTCTGACCAAAAGTACGGGGGCTATTTTAGGTGCTGAAAGAGGGACTGAGGGCAGAGAGATTTATTGCAGGTTCAAAGGTGGAAGCCCAGGAAATGACTTCAGAATGGATGAAATATGTATTAAGTAAAACCAGTTCTCTTGTTTCAAACATCAATTAGAGATTTAATGTTTTCCCTAGAGACTGAAGTAGCTTCATTTCAGGTGCATTATCTATTGCAACTGCATACAATTAACTAATATTTGATGAGTAAACAGTTAAATGTAGATATCTTTTATAACTTGTTCTATCTTCAGGAAGCAAATAGGACATGCAGGCAAACATGACCTCTTAATTTAATGTTTAGATTTACAAACATGAAAATTAACACAAAGTAATATTTAGGTTTGAATATTTAGATTTCTAGTTTTTGTAATTTAATCAAGGAGGAATAAATATAATGAAACAAAACCCAATACAGCAAAATTATGGACTAATAAGTCATTAAAATGCTTTTGAAAAATCACAGTAAATTTTCCTGATGTTACAATTGCTATGGAAAGTTGAGCTTCATCACACAAAATTGTAATTTTTACATTGTGCGAGTCTTCGTTTTCAGCACAGAAATAAAACTCACACAGGTATCACTCAGCAGTTTAGAATCAAATAAAAATATACGTGTCAGGCATCTATATCTCTGTAGCCATTTATGATTGTAATTAAGACTTTTTTATGTTCTAGATTTTGAGATGAAACATTTGTAGTAAACACGTTGGATTTCTTTAAAAATACTTTGTCGTGTTAATGTTTTGTATTTAATGTAAATTAAGTTCTCTAGTAAAATACATGTATAAACATGCGTATTCTCTGTGAACTAATATTTTTTTAAAAAATATGAAGCACATTACTGACTTATTAGTCTGGCTTCGTAGTTGCACATTGCTAAAAAGAAAGTAATTAACACATATGTAAGTTTCTTGTCCATATGTTCATGCAGTTTGAGTCAGCTCATATATGTAGCTGATGATTAAAATGGTCCTAACTAGGAAATTATTGTATATAGATGAAAAACTGCAATACAAGAAATATGTCTCCCCTTTTTATTAAATGTGTTTAAATGTTTCTTACATAAATGTTAAATGAGAATTTATTATTATAAATATCTGATTTTGGAAATACAATGAAGTAAGAATATAAATCCGTTAAAGGCTTAATTTGGTTTTACATCAATGAAATAATTTCAGTCTGAAATTTTCATCGTGCTATTACTATAGCTTTTTTTTTTTTTACATGGACTGATTTACTATACAGTTTTTAATGCTCATGCTCTACATTGACAAGAAGCCTTAGCTTTTCATAGGAAGGAGTTTGTCTATGAACCTTTTTTCAACAGCTCCTCCCAACAGCCTATTTTCACTTAGAATTGGGGTGTTGAAGTAGTGGTTTTCTTGGACCAATATTTTGAAGATTTCTGTCCTGCAGAAACTAATTTGAACACTGACTTGCTATCATAAGGAAGAAGAGAATGCAGGGCATTGTACCGCTCAAGAAAATAGCTTATAGTAATCCTATTTGCTTTGGTACAAGAAATACTTCAAGGACCTTAAAGTAATTTTTAAACAGATCTATTTTGTGTTTCCTTCAGTGCTCATCTTTGTAGTATTAAGGACTGAAAAAGTAAATTATCTGTGGGATTTCATAGGACTTGGTTCTGCATTCAGCTTCTTGGAATCTTTATTTCTGTCACACTGCTTTCTTTTTAATTGGAGAAAATACAGTGGGGAAAGATTTTTAAAAGGTAGCTAGGCAATCAGTGTTTGCAGTGGTTAAAGTAAGACTGAAGTGTAATCACTTCTCTGGAGCCCTTGCAGATCGGCTTTTCTTATTTTCACACGGGTACTGGTTTGGGCATTGTCATAGAGGACTCTGACTATGGTTACCAGTCATGGACAGAAGTTTGTGTTGTGTGCCCTGCTCTACCTATAGTTCTAAAGACTAAGGGATTAAAATCTAGAATACTTGACAAGAAAGGGTGTTTGTTATATTAGGAAAAAATTCTTCGCTGAAAGGGTTGTCAAGAGCTGGAAAAGGCTACTCGGGGAAGTGGTTGAGTCACCATCCCTGGAGGTATCTAAAAGCCAGGCAGACGTGGCGCTGAGAGACATGGGTTAGTGAGAATTTGGCAGCGTTAGGTTAACAGTTGGACTTGATGATCTTAAGGGTTCTTTCCAACCTAAATTGTTTTAAGATCTAACTCCTAATTAAAATACGTGAAGCCTCACTAGGAAGACGTGACTGTTGAAATCGGAGACCATTTAGCTCAAAACCAGTCTGCAAAAAGTAATGCTGCCAGTATTTTAATAAGTACACTGCAACACATCCCCCAACACAATGCGCCTTGGTTGTTGTTGAAGTTATGTTCTGTGAGATGGGAGATGGAAAGATATGTGCGCGCTACTCATCTGTCGCAGATGCACGCTTCAGAAAAACAAAGGCAGCTGTAATCTGATTTGACAGAGAAACCTGCATAGTAAGAGGATTTTTTTGGGCAACATTAATATTTTGCCTTTAGAAAAGTATATTCAACAGAGAGATGTTGTGATTTGACAGCATGAAATAACAATGAGCTCGAATGTTTTGTGAGAAGTCTTAGAAGTAACGTTCTAAGTACACACTCCGAACTACCTGAAATCTTGTTTTCTGGGGCCTTCACTTCATGACTCCGTTAGATGGAGGTAAGAATGAGCATTTATTAAGGGAGGGCGTTTTTTTCTCAAGTATAAATATGAAGTTTTAGTATGTGTGTGTATACCTGTGTGTTTAAAATGTGTATACATGTCGTCAACGAGTCCTTTTGGTACCCAAATTGCAGGAAAGATGTCAGAGATGCTTGAGAGAATGAACGCAGAGAGCAAATAATGTCAGTATCGGAGGCTGGACCCTTCTCTCCCCAACTCTGTTCTGAGTAATTAAGTGCCAGGTTCTTAAGTACTCTTACATGGCTGAATAGTGGCAGACAAAAAACCACCTTACTTCTTGCATTTGAAAAACCTTATTGTGGTGAGAGGAAACTCCGGTGTATTTACTCAAGAAACCACGTGAGTAGAGACAAAGCTATTTCAGATCCACAAGCAGAAGTATCCATTTTAGTAGTTGGTATATAGAGTCATGGGTCTGTCCCTCCCTACCCTTTCTGTCAATGTAGATTAATAGGATAGTTAGACATTACTCTTTTTTTCTATTATTATTTTTTAAGAAATTACTTAATCTGCAATTTACAGATTTATAACTTTTCCCCATAAATTATTTTATACTATCAAAGACTAAGACGACAAGGAAGGACAGATTCTGCTTTTGGTGCTTAATAACCTGATTGGAGTGATGATTCATTACGTGAAAGTTAGACCAAGTACGCGTTATTTGGATACCTTCTGGGTATCTTGGCTATAAAGTGTAAGGTTTCCTCAAATGTGGGTTTGATGCCAAAACCAGTTATCAGAACTTCATGGTTGTTTCTTTTTTTAAACTTCTAAGACTGAATATTCTTATTACCCACATTAACGTGAAATTCTGTTGTTGAATATTCTTTGCCTCTAAGCTACTTTGATTTCTACAGATTAAATAATTAAACTTCTAATTTCTCCTTTCTGAACTCTTTCTGAATCTGGGGTATTTCAGTGAAGCGATAAACACTGCGTAGCAGATTCCAGAGAAGGTGGTATTCATGATCTATAAGTGCAACATTATGACATTTTCTGTGTAATTTGTCATGTCATTCTTCATGTATTCTAACATGCTCATTGCTTTCTTAATCTTATTCAAATACAGGAAAACTAACAGAACAATCTATATTTCTCAGCTTCCTAGTCAGTTAATTTAGATGCCTTTGAAGTGTCTTAGGAGTCTAAACTTTTCTTCCATTAGTTTTCAACACATTTTGCATCACCGTCTATGATTTTATCACAAAATACACTGAACTGATGTGATCTTTTTGGGGGAAATTCCAAAATCAGCATGTTGGCTTCTCCTCAGTACTGTGAAGCTGTACAAACATTTAAAAAAAATTAAAAGGGAAGCATTATCCCAGTAAAAAAGGAGAAGGTGAAGTTGTTATGATTTTTTTAAAAACACTCTAAGGGTGCTGCCAAGTACATGCTTGTTTTCCATATGCTAGGATTAAATCCATTTAAGTTTTTAAATTTTATAATAAATAACATAGCTGTTTAAAAAGTACTGATATTCTTTCTCTGGATGATGAACCCACTTGGTAAAATAATGTGGGACTAAAGGTTCAGTGTTGTTTTTCAGGTAGATCACCTTCCTAAACCACATGCAGCTATTTCATCATTTGGGAATAATCACAACTAGCTGACTTCTGTGTCCCAGTATATGACGTGCTTCAAGATGTTAATGCTGGGACACCGGGGATCCACGTTAACAAATACAGATTATTACATTTAGGTTTGTTGGACTATTTATTTTTCCTCTGGCAATGAAGTTTCGGTTTTCTGGTACAAAGTCTTTTTCCTTTTTTTTTTTCTTTTTTTTTTTCCTTCCCTTCTCCCCTCCAAGAACTCAGAGTTAGCTGGCCTTCAAAAAGAGAATACTTTGAAAACAGTTTCTGCTGAAGTATTTCCACAATCAGTGTTCTTGCAGACTTCCTACAGACAAGCCAATTGATTCTCTAATGTAGAATTAATTGAACTTGGATACATCTGCTTCTTAGGCAGTGAAAACATAAAAAGAAAAAAAAAAAAGTAGTATGGAGCTCTTAGTTATTTCAGAGCATTACTTGCAGATGAATTCAGTTTTATTGCAATTTCTATTTTCTTTCCAGTGTTTACATACATGTATTCTTCCTCAGATTAATGTAAAGTCAGGATATTAATACAAAAACCATAAGCTTATGACTCTCCAAGTGATAACATTTTAGGCAGGAAGGTAATACCTTGAGCAAAGATGGGGATTTTCTCCTAGTCGAAACTCTAATTGCCAAATATATTTATTTTTAATTTTAGATTGATTGTGCTTATTCAAACTTTCCTTGTGGCTATACATAGCCTAGTGTACTTATGTTCCCTGCAGAATCCTGATTAGGGAAGTATATTTTAAAGGCAAAAATTGCCTGTCCTTAAAGAAGACTCTACCTGTCATTGAGACAACCAATTTTGCAGCTAATGTAAAAACTTCATAAGGATAGATTATAAAAAGAACAAAGATACTTATGATGGCAGAGCATTGCACTAATATATCACACCTGAAACTAATGATTAAGTCCATACTTTATTGGATAATTTTAATGAATTTTAGTATAGCTTCGAGACATAACACATACAGTCATTTTCAGATTTCTCATTTTTATAGCCATCAGTAGACTATGTCTTAATGGCATTTTGAAAAAGAATGATAAAGGACTTCTAAGAGTGGCTGAAGTAGGTTTCCTCACCCGAGTACTGTGGTACATATGACTCTGGAGTCTAAAGAGTGTATAAAGCACAAAACAGAGCAACAGTCAAATGTCATGAGTTAATAATGCCCTACAGGAGTCAAGAACTCGTATGATAAGGTGGAGTGTTGCACAGATACAGCAGTTTGTCTATGAAATACAGTTTAACTTCAACGGGTTTTATTAGCTTAAACAGATTACTTTGAGTACTAAAACATAAGTAAACTCCAAGATGAGTATCTTTATTCCAGTTGTGGCACTAGCATGGGTGTTCAAAGCATGTGCAGGTGACACCCACCTTCCATTAATCAGCCTTTATTGAGTTTTCCTCTTCTCACCATAATATAATGCCCCTGTACCCAGCAGGTACCCAGGTGAGGTACCTGCTGTACCCAGGTGAGGCCGCAGCTCGAGTGCTGTGTTCAGTTTTGGGCACCGCAGTATCGGAGAGACATTGAGGTCCTGGAGCGTGTCCAGAGAAGGGCAATGAAGCTGGTGAGGGGTCTGGAGAACAAGTCTGATGAGGAGCAGCTGAGAGAGTTGGGATTGTTTAGCCTGGAGAAGAGAAGGTTGAGGGGAGACCTTCTCACTCTCTGCAACTCCCTGAAAGGAGGTTATAGCCAGGTGGGGTCAATCTCTTCTCCCAAGTAACAAGGGACAGGACAAGAGGAAATGGCCTCAAGTTTCACCAGGGGAGGTTTAGGTTGGATATTAGGAAAAACTTCTTTACCCAAAGGGTTCTCAAGCATTGGAAGAGGCTGCCCAGGGAGGTGGTGGAATCGCCGTCCCTGGAGGTATTTAAGAGCCGGGCAGACGTGGTGCTGAGGGACATGGGTTAGGGGTGGCTTTGGCAGAGGTTTATGGTTGGTCTCGATGATCTTGAAGGTCTCTCCCAACCCAAGTGATTCTATGATTCTGTATTTCCCAGGCAGAATCATTCCGATTTTCATCATCCGATCTGTTCCTCTCGTCACAGCAGTTTCAACTCTGAGCACGGTGAATCTGTGGGGGTGTTTTTTTTTGGTTTTTTTTTGGGTGGGGGGGTGGGTTTCTGCCAGCAACTGAATTCTAGGTTTTTGGAGAAAATAATAGCTGTCTCTTTCCCATTCTCACTGATACAATATTACCCTTCTTATTTGTCACAGGGACAAATTTAAGTTTGGTGTGTTTCAATCATGTTTTGCCAAAGCTTTATATGTGCACCCTGAGCTATTAACATTAAGATGAATATCTAGAATGAACAGTCATCTACAAACCGCCAAAACGCTGCTCTGGTTCCCCAAAATTATCTATGCTGATAATTTTTAAGAGAGATGAATCTTGGTAGTGTGTGCATTTTGAAGTAGTGTTATTTATCATAGGGGAACATCAGATCTATTCTCTCTGCTTCATTCGCTAGCTGCAGCTTACGCCAGGGAGCTGAAGGAGATTATGTCAATACAAACTCAGCAGCGTATCTCTTTTGGCGCTTGCCCAAAACCATGTCTTTTGTCTTTTAATAAAAACTTTATTTCGTATACCAGTAAAAAGAAGTGATATCAATGGAGAAATATAACAATAATTAGAAGAAAAACTGTTAGATTTTTCATTGATAGATTCTTTGAGGCAGAATAGACAAATCAGTGGGAAACAGTTCACGTAAAGTTCACGTTGTGAATGATAAAGTGTGATTGAATGAATCAATGCTGCATTTTAAATAGGGTAGGGACAAAGGATTTTATATTCAGGTGGCTATAAACCCACCTATTTATATGTTATTCACATGCTGGCAGGCTGCTGACTCAATTACTTCCTCTCTACCCCTCTACTCTTACTACCCCTTTTAAGTTTAAAGAGAATGTGCCTGGGTCTCGCTCTCCAACAGCTGCAGTAGTATTGAACCATTCTACTTTGGTTTAAGGTGCTGGTCCATAAAATCTCACATATTTTAATTAAGCTCTGTGAAATGTCAGCTGGCATTTACAGCAACCTTGACTTGATTACAATCTAAGTCGGACAATGTTTAGGAAAACCCCCTTTAGTAGCGTGGCTTTTGTCCCTCAAGGGAGCAGCCATCATCAGCTTCCTTACAGCTACTCTTGAAGACGCAAAGGGGAGTAGCAGAACTCTCCTCCTATTTAAGAAAGTATGAATATAAATTTGGTAGGAACTGGAAACTGACCAAGGAATCGCTGTTCTCTTCCCAGGCTGAGACCACCATAACGGGCACAGGGACATGGTAAGACTTCTACAGTCTTTCCACAGCATGAGGAGGAGGCTTTTCTTTTCTCCTGTTGTCCTCACGAAAAAGAATAGAATGTCCTCACGAGTTGCATTCAGAAACTAATTATTGCTGCCAAAAGGAAGTTAGAATAGGCATTTTCCCAGCCGTCACGAGACTACTTTCCTCAAGGAAATATTTTTTTTTTCTTGATTCTCAACTTTGGCATTAGTGTAGAAATGAAATTACACCACAGTTTAGGAGAACTAAGGGAAAAAAATGTTATTCTAAATTAGCATGTAATTCATATATTGCACATTACCTTTGTTAGAATTAGAAATCAGTTTAGCAATTGTCATTTATTTGGTATTAAGTTCCTGTTGATATAGGAATACTGAAAACTGAATTTCAGAAGGATCTGTTGATTCCAAGTGAATGTGTGATGAATTGGTCGTTCAAAGTAAAAAAAAAAAAAAGTAATCAAAGATAATAATTCAGTTGGGGGAAAAACAAGTTTAATTTCAGATACATAATAAGAAGCTTTAAAGGTATTGACTCTTAGGAAGGTATCATAGTCTTTGTAAATAGAATTCTGACAATAGTAATTTAATACATAAGGTAGTTGAAGTCAGACAAATAAAAAGTTCTGACTCATAGAGAAATGAAAAATATAATCAACTACGTATTCCAAGTATGGAATAACGTGCATTCCTGGTCACCCAATGCTAAGCTGATACAAAGGAACTAAGGAAACTGCAGAGACTGTTCAATGGATTAAGGCTCAGGTAGCAAAAGAGCTAACGTGAGATCCTTCTGTTTACCTAAACATACCAGTATTTGGTTATCTCTTATAAATGTAGAAAAGCTCAATTTAAGTTTGAACATCAGCTAAAAATTAAATATCAGAAAGATGATGCTGGAGATAGAGGAGGCAAGTGGACAAGTCTTGTGTGGGGTAGAATAGTCCAGGAAAACTGCAATGAAGACAGAAATTCTGTGGAAACTTCGTTATTTATGAAAGATTATCTCCTTGCAAAATTGACTTAAGCTTTTACCTGTATGTACACTAACTCTGCGTACAATCTTTGCTCTTTCATTTGGATTTTTTTTGCAAATGCATGAATCCCAAAACTTTGCTTAGTATGGGTTTTTTGGGTTTTTTTTTCTGAACAGTGATCTTCAATTTATTATTGTTTGTCTCTATTTCTGCTTCCTTAACTAACACAGATCTAGTACCTATTAAAACAAAATAAAAAAATCTAACCCTTTTTATCTGTGATTTTCTGAATCTCATTCTAATTCCTTCTAGTTATTTTTTTGTCTAACTTATTTAACTCATGAAACTACTATTTTTATTAACTCATTAGTTATTGAGTCATAAAATTTTATTTGCTCTGATGGAAGACTTTCCCCGCTCTTAAAATAGTTTGACCAGAATATGTTAGTAAATGAACAGCAGATAGAAAGGTACAATGAGGTCTACCTACACTGTCCAGACTTGAGGCCCCTATTTTAAGTCTTCTAAACTTAAATGTCTTTTAAAAGCACCATCTCTCCCTTTCTTGATATAGGGAATTTAGATTCTCACATTACATTCATTCATAGATTACTACTGCTGTTAATACGTACGTAGGAATATTTTATTGTTGTAAAGGTAGTTATTTCCATTCTGTATGGATACAGTTCACCAGTGAAATAATTAACCTCCTTTTTTTTTTTTTGTTGGGAGTTGATTTTTGTACCTGCTGGATTTCACTTATTGTGGCAGCATCTATCATGGTCAGACTCAAACCCCCATGTTTGGGGTGTGTGTGTATATATTCCTTTGTAAAGGTCACATTCCTGCCATATTTGACAAATTGTTCGTAAAGAACTACATGTGACTTCAGCACATAATCCTCAAAAAGGTTTTATTTACCAATGTTCTCTGCATGCCATAACTGCACCTTTACTAAAAACATGTTTTTTATGTAGGTTGAATTGTGGCTAACCAGAGCTCTCGTAATTGATTATGACAATATCAATGTTGTACTTTTTTAAAGCCAACATCTGTCTGAACCTAATTATTAAGTTTTAATCAGGGATATGAAGTCAGCCAGGATGAACTATCTATGAAGCGTAGCTGAGCTGTGGGTTCAGAGGACCAGGAGAAAATCCTGCTATGTCTTCTCTGATGGACCGCTGAAAGCAAATAGGGGTAGAATTAAGTTAAAATTCTTCCTGTGATATTAGTGGACTCGACGATCCAGATACCAACCTGCCTCCCAGTTTGCATTCAGTTCTGGAGTCCTGGATGTGTACATCTGGATGTGTACATCTGGATGCGTACGTGGGAGAGAGAAAGATGGTTATGGAAAGCAACTCTTAGAATTGTAGAACAGTTTGGGTTGGAAGGGACCTTTAAAGCCCATCTAGCCCAAGCCCTCCTGCAACGAGCAGGGACATTTTCAACTAGACCAGGTTGCTCAGAGCCCGGTCCAACCTGGCCTGGAATGTTGCCAGGGATGGGGCAGCCACCAGCTCTCTGGGCAACCTGGGCCAGCGTCTCACCACCCTCAATGCAAAAAAATTTCCTTCTTGTATCTTGTCTAAATATACCCTTTTTACTTTAAAGCTATTACCCTTTGTCTTATCGCAACAGACCCTGCTAAAAGGTTTGTCCCCACCTTTCCTGCAGCCCCTTTAGGGACTGGAAGGGGCTGTAAGGTCTCCCTGGAGTCTTCTCTTCTCCAGGCTGAACACCCCAGCTCTCCCAGCCTGTCCTCACAGCAGAGGGGCTGTAGCCCTCTGATCATCTTAGTGGCCTCCTCTGGCCCCACTCCAACAGGTCCATGTCCTTCTGATGTTGGGACCCCCAGAGCTGGAGGTAGCACTGCAGGGGGGTCTCCCCAAAGTGGAGCAGAGGGACAGAATCCCCTCCCTGGCCCTGCTGCCCACACTGCTGGGGATGCAGCCCAGGATGCGGGGGGGTTTCACCACTGCAAGTGCACATTGCTGGCTCACGTCCAGCTTTTCACCCACCAGTACCCCCAAGTCCTTCTGGGCAGGGCTGCTCTCCACCCTTTCATCCCTCAGCCTATACTGATCCCATGGGTCGCCCCGATCCAGGTGCAGGACCTTGCAGTTGGCCTTGTTGAACCTCAGGAGTTTCACACAGGTCCACTTCTCCAGCCTGTCCAGATCCCTCTGGTGTGTCAACCGCACCACTCATTTTGGTTTTGTCCACCAACTTGCTGAGGGTGCACTTGGTCCCACTGTGTATGTTATTGGTGAAGGTATTAAACATACATCTTGATTCAACCTTAGCTATCCTGATCCTCAAGGCGCCAAAACTGTGTAAAAGGAGGATGTGGCTAATTTGCTGCAGCTGCACACCAGGGAATGCCTTGTCCAAGGCATCCCCAAAGAAAATCTGTGAGGAAGATCCATGAAGATAAAGAAGTGACCCTTCATGCTTCCTTTCTGTGCTCTACTTAATCTCTTAGTTTGCCTCTTCTGCCTACACTCTTCCATGCGTCCTCCAAGAGTGTTCTTTGCTGCTAACAGCAGCCAGGAATTTTTAAAATTTTCGGGTATAGTCAGATTAATGGAAGGGTAGAAATCTGAGTGTGAATATATGTCAGTTACCCTGTTTATTCATAGATGGTGTGATATGGAAGGAATTAGTTCTTTCGAGCTCTTACAGTTTTGCTTTCTTTTGACCAGTGCATCTATATCACTTGCAGTATGTATGCTGAAAGGTGAGAAGCATACATTTTGTCCTTAATTCAAGCTTCACACTTCTTACATTCATGACAGAAACCTTTTCACAGCCTTCTATAATTTTATTGAATGGTACTTACAATTTTTAAAAATATATATGTACATTTAGGCCAAAAATTATAGTTCTCATCATCTTGATAACATAGGCCTACAGAAACTTTCTGAATTCTGTCTGAACTGAGGTGTTGATAGTAGCATTTAAACATTTAGGAAAATATTAAATCATAGAATATCTCGAGTTGGAAGGGACCCATAGGCATCATTGTGTCCAATTCCCTGTCTTGAGCTCAATCTTGATCTAAAAATTGCCAATACTGGATATGCTGCCAGGTAGATTTTTATGCAGCTGTCACTGTTTCTATCACTGTTCTCATTTCTTCTTACACTATCTTGGATGCTATCCTCCCCATTTTAAATGAATCGGTCCCTTTTTCCTTTTTTGGGGGCACGCAATTCTTTTGGTAATACATATTTCAGAATACTCATTTATTCTCCAACCTAAATTGCCATAATCTCTTCAACACACTTGGAAATTGTCCTTTAAAATCATCAGTATGCTTGTTTCATAAAGATGCCACGCATTTATTTTTCTTGAAAATAGTATATAATAAAAATTTGAATAATATTTATTTTTCTTAGAAGTCAAACTGGGTCTCTCTGGAAAAAAACAAGCAGCAAGCAACCCCGCCCTCTGGCATTCCTCCTGTTTCTGTTGTCTAACGGGAGACTTTTTCGGTGGATCTCGTTTTGTAACTTCAAAATGGGTACATTCAACTGATGGAAAAATATAATTACCGTCCTTAAGATAATTTATCACCAAACTACATTTGTGACATCAGTCATTATGAGGTCTAATGCATGTAATTGGCAAATGTGTTTGCGTCTCATACTTTATTCTAATTGACATCTACCATATTGCTGCTGACAGCTTTTCAGCCCAGATGAATGCTGTTTGCCAAGAGCTATTACTACTTTGCTGAGGTAGTCGTACACGGGTACATTATAGTGAAGGTACAGAGTTAAAACTCTCTAGGTTTTTTTACTGCTCAGGTGTCTGGGTTCACCAGTTCTGAATAGGGAGGCTTTGACGTGCATCAAGTAGATTCTTGACAGTTTGATGATATGTCACTTCTGAGGGTTTGTACGGTACACCGAAAGATGACCATTGAAATCCGGAAAGGTTACTATGTGCTTTGAAGCCCTGAGTATAATTCATGCAAGATGAAACTTTATAAATTAGATCTCTGAAGAAAAATGTTTTACTAAAGAAACTACCATTAGCCATTTTCTCTCTTATAATAAGATTACATTTTGTCATCAGTACTCATGTGAGAGGACAATGAAAGTTAATTTTATGAGTTAGTGAAGGCCATAAGAGACTTTCCAGAGACATTAAATAGTCAGCATACCTACTACAGTGACATCCTGTCAAATCATAAATAGTGGCCCATCGCTCTTGACAGACTAAATCATGATGTGCTCTGGCTCGTATGTAAAGGTCGTGGATAATAAAATAATTGTAGCTCTAGTGAGATCAGGATGCTTGTATTTGGGATCTTGGCTATAAATCACCCACAAATCTTCAGAGGAAAAGAAAAGTTAGTGAAATACAGTGTTTCTGTATTAAAGTGGTTGCACAGTTCAGATATAATAAATATATTGAAAGTGTAAATCACATTCAGTTGACGCAATATAGTGAACATTAAAACGTGAAAGCTACACATTTAGCCAGTTTTTATGGACATTTTTACCTAAAAAAAGAAGTCCTTTGTTATCATCCTCTGCGGTACTTAATTTTTGATATACATTCAGGTATATTTTCTCCTTCTGCCAGAATTCCTTGAAATTTCCTGAATATTAAAGACTACACATGGTAAAAATCAGACTAAACTTTAAAGTTAGATTAAAGCAAACTCTTATTTCATAATTTGAAGGTGCTATGAGATTCAAGTGTCTTTTAAGTCGCTGTTTTGTGTGTTCGTCTTTGTAACTGCCAATAATCAAGAACTTTTGAAAAATAAAATTTCATTTTATTATAATATGCCTTACAGGTTCAGTAACTAAAAGCCAGCTGAGAGCACTGTACTTGAAATATGTTGTCCACAGTAGACAGACCATTCTGGGTTCATTCAGTCATATCTGGATTTTCTTCAAAAACTACAGCTTATAAGGGAAAGAGATGGCTAGAAACTTTCCTCCTTTTTTTATAAAATAAAAATAAGTTTAGGCAAACCTTTTTAGCTTTAGTAAGCTCTAAGTGTTTACAAGCAAGTATTGTTCAAACTTCTCTGGATCTTGGGTAGCAAGCCTTTTTTGCACGTTCTTTTTTCGTACCATGCTTATAATAAGATATTGATTAAACTGCTATTCCTCCAAGTAAGTCTCCCTTCCTAACCAGCATGAATTGTATCATGAACTCTCTATCCCTTCTACTGCTCTCTATCGCTGTATAAAAACCTACAACCTATGTGTTGTTTAAAGAATTATCTACTATTTTCATAGTATCCAAGTGTGAGGTATGTGGGCTTCCTCAGACGACATAGAAGATATTAATAATATAAGTATCAAATCTGGTGCAATTTATTTCTTCCTTTTGGCAGTTTCAGAGCCAAGTTTTTAAACCTTCTTGCTATCAAAGCCACATTTTCAGAAAGTGTGACATTTAGTTATGCAGCAGTAAAGACTTATGATTAGATTCTTCATAAATAAAGTAGTTGGATCTTTTCAAACAGCAAGCTTACACACTACTTAGCATCTTAAGATGACCATTTTTTGCAGTTTCATGCTTCTTCACATTCATTTTCTTAGAGATGATGTTGGAAATGAGCTTCATATTTTTAACATAATAATTGGACATAATTTTTCTACAGAGGCCATGTTTTCTATAACATACACTGTACAAGAGAGCTGTATTTATACTTGTAGGAAATGAAATCGTGTTTTCCATATTTTAAAAGGCAAAAAATGATAGCGACAATAAATATGATAATCTCATTTATATAAAACTCTGAAAATGCATTACTTACACTGGAAATGATATATCCATATCCAAACAAAATGCATCTGAAGGTTGCCTTAATTATCTGCATGGAAAATAATTGAAAAAATTGTGAGAAACCATCAAAGTAGATATTCTAAGAAATCTAAGCAAATTTTTTTGAGCATTGTGCTAGGCAACAGATAGCAACCATTTTCAAACTTTAAATGACACAAAATTTCTTATACTTTGCATCTGCTTTTTGCAAAACACCATCCATACCCTGCATGTGTCCATTTCAGATAACAATATCTACTTGAAAAGGAATTTAGGTTTGCACATATTTAAAATATATGATACATAGCCACATGCAAATGGTATAGTGTTATATCATTTATTCTTTAACATTTTTCAAACTTTCAAAAACTCTCTCAAATACTCACTGTAATTTTAGGTTTTGTCACAGAATTATTGTTTGGGTCAGAAAGGACATCTAGCGGCCACCTAGTCCAACATCCTACCCCAAACAGGTATAACGACATTGGGATGGTTGTGGCTGTGTCCAGTTGAGTCTTGAACACCCCCAGAATGGATTCTACCACCATTCTGGGCAACCTGTTGCTGGCTTTAACCGACACCATGTTAATTCCAGCCCTCCCCTGCTCCAGTATCTAATTGAACTTTCTCATGTTTCCACGTGTTGGTTATCTCTTGTCTTATCACTGTGCACCTCCAACAGGAGTCTGCCATCATCTTCTCTAGATCTTCCAAGTAGTTGTATGCAGCAATAAGGTCTCCCCTTAGCTTTCTCTTCTCCAAGATGAAAAGGCCCTGTTCTCTCAGCCTCATACATCAAGTCCCCTGACCACCTTGTTGGCCTGCTGGTGTCACTTGCCGTGTTGATATCCTTCATGTACTGGGGAGCCCAAACCTGGGCGTAGCACTCCAGGTGTGGTGGTCTTAGGAGTACTAAGCAAAGGGAAAGTATCACTTTCCTTGATGGGCTGCCCACACTTTTAGTAATACATACCAGGATGCATCTGGTCTATGCTGCACAGGCATAACTGCTGGCTCACGTATAATTTGTCAACCAGGACCCTCAGAACCCTTTTTGCAGAGCTGCCTGCCAGGCAGTTGGTCCCCAGCCTGCCCTCCCTTGTCACACAGGGTGTTCTCATCCCAGATGTAAGGCCTTGAACTTGCCTTTGTTGCACTCCATGAGCTTCTGGTCAGCCTATTTCTTTGGCCTGTTCAGGTTCCTCCAACTAGCAGCCTTACCACCCAGTGTATTGACTGGCCGCCTCCAATTCAGTGTCATCCACAGGCTTGCTGAGAGTCCTCTCTGTCATCCAGGCTGTTAATGAAGACATGAAATTACTGGCTGCCAGCTGGACTTTGCACCACGGATCACAACTCTCTGAGCTGTGGCAGTCTAGATGATTTTCCAACCACTTTTTAATGCACTTGTCCAGCCTGTTTCTCACCACTTTGGTGATAAGACTATGGCAGACTGTGCCAAAGGCCTTGCTAAAATGAAAATGCACAACATCCACTGCCTTCCCTGTGTCTACAACTGCCAGTCATTCCACCAGAGAGCAATGAGGTTGGTCAGGTGTGATTGGCTTGGGCAAGAAATGGCTTCTGAGATCTGATCAGCCTGTAGTTCCCTGGAGCCTGCGTTCTGCTTGTCTTGAAGAAGAGTGCAACAGCAGGTGCCTTCAAGTCATTACAGACATTTCAAAAAGGACAAGCAACAGCCTCACGGTGACATCCACCAGCTCCATGAATCATAGAATGGTTTGAGTTAGAAGGGACCTTAAAGATCACCTCGTTCCAACCCTCCTGCCCTGGGCAGGGACACCTCCCACTAGACCAGGTTGCTCCAAGCCCCGTCCAACCTGACCTTGAACCTCCAGGGATGGGGCAGCCACAGCTTCTCTGGGCAACCTTGGGCCAGAGTCTCATGATGAAGAATTTCTTCCTAATATGTCTAAATCTCCCCTCTTTCAGTTTAAAATCATTACCCCTCATCCTATCATTTTACTCCCTGATCCAGAGTCCTTCCCCAGCTTTTCTGTATGGTCCCTTTAAGCACTGGAAGGGGCTCTGAGGTCTCCCTGGAGCCTTCCCTTCCCAGCCTGTCCTCACAGCAGAGGGCTCTAGCCCTTGCATTATCTTTGTGTCCTCCTCAGGATGATCTCCAACCAGGTCCATGTCCTTCTTATCAATACCTCTGGGGGTGCCTCCCACCTTGTGTACCTTCAAGGAGGTTAAGTAATCCACGCCCTCCTTCTCTCCTGCGGGTGCTGCTTCTTGCCCACAGACTCTCTTGGGGGGCTCAGGGACCTGGGAGGCTTGATGAGAAGCTTTACCGGGGCAAAAAAAGGCATGGAGTACCTCTGCTTTTTGCCCATTTTTTGTCGCTAGGCCCCCTGCCCCACAGGGCAGTGGCAACAGCCTCCCTGGAGCTGGACACCCTTTTCAGCCTTAAACTGCCTAATTTAAGGGAGGCAGCCGGTGGTTAAGTGCGTGTTGTGCATAAGGAGGGAGAAGTTTATGATGGCGCGTGTGGAGTCAGCCTCTGCTGCGGGTGGGAAGAGGAGCCGGGCTGAGGGAGGCTTTGTGTCGCACCCTGCTCAGGGACGGTGACACAAATCCCCAGAGGTTTGCACTAAGGTGAGACAACTCTCAAGGTCCACACACACACATTTATTAGCTTAACTAGGGCCGCAATAATTGGTTCAGTATATAAAAAGTTATGGCGAGCAGAAAAGTACACCTTGCGTTAGTTAATAGACATATACAGATGATGGTAGGCAGCATTGAACAAGAGATATGCTACCAGTTATGGGGAGCAGTATGGTGTGCCTTCCAGGATTTGCTTAACTCTAAGAGAAAAGAGAAAACAGAGAGAAAAAAGAGAGAGAGATCATTGGTCTTGGTTCCAGAGTTGGTCCAGCCGATGGGGGTGGTGGGGTGTCTCGGGTTTGTAGGAGCGCTCTTCTAAATACCTGCAGGGATGGTGGAATCTCCATCCCTGGAAGTATTTAAAAGACGTGGACGTGGTGTTGAGGGACAAGGTTTAGTGGTGTTTTTGGTAGTGTAGCTTATGGTTGGACTCAATGATCCTGAAGGTCTCTTCCAACCCAAGTGATTCTATGATTCTGTGTGTCCCCCTGAAGAAGGAGGAATTATTCTGAAGAAGGAATTCTTCTTCTCCCCTCTGGGGTCAGGGATCTTCCCCTTTCCTGCCAGCCAGGTGGGTCCCACCCCTGACCCCTCTCAGTACTACAGCCAGGGCTTTGCCTCAGGTTTCCCCCCTCCCCAGGTGGGATGGAGCCTTTGGGTGGGGCACAGGTGCTAAGAGTCAACCTTAATAGGCTTAATTTCACAGATAATGAGGCACAGTCATTCATTGGCTGGGCCCAAACCAGAGAATTAAGAAGTTGAGCAGCCCCACTTGGCCTTCAAAAGGCTTCTCCCCTCCTGTGTTATTCAGATGAGCTTCTCCACACCTGAGTCCCACAGCAGATAGGCTGCCATATCAGTGTTTTGAGCACAGGGCTTACATCACCCGACTCCTCCTTGTCTACCCTGTATTGGAGCTTCATTTCAAGCTACTTGGGAGTGTTTGAGACCTTCAGAAAGGTTCCTTTATCTCTCCTCAGGCTGTTCCTCTTAGCCTTTGTTTTGGGGAGTTTACAAGTGGCCTCTTACACTATGGAGCAAAATTCAACCGGTGTGAAGGTGAGCCTCCAGCTTCCTCCCTGCAGGGGTCTTAAGAAATGGTAATGGTTTCTAGGCAGGTTACCATTTTGTCATGGAGAGAGAAATATAAGAGAGCTTTAAAAAGTCCAGCCTTGGAAAGGGGCAGGGTGGTTTTGTTTCTTTGGTTGGTTGCGGGTTTTTTTTGGGGTGGGGCGGATCGCTTTTTAGTTTTTATTATTTAGTTAACTTTATTTATCTCTGAACTTTCTGAGGGTAGAAGCCCAGGCGTGTGCTGCTGGAAGGTAAGAAAAATAAAGTGAAAAAGGAGACCAGAGCGAACAGATAATTTTCTGACACTCTTTTTGATAGATATTCCTTATCTGGGATGCTGTTGTCATGGAAGTAGTAGAATTATAGGTCTGAACTGCTTTTCTTAGGGTCATTTTACGTGTTAAGGGTGGGGGTATTAAAGAGTAGAGAAGCCAAAGAATGTCTTATGAAAAAAATTAATCTGGTACTTAAAATGTGACACAGATGTTAAAGTAGTCTTCTTGCCTGGTATAGCTGATATTTCTCACTGTTTTTATTTGCCTAGGAGACTACAATCCCAAGGCTTTGTTAAGCAGAAGGCTGTGTGCAGGGGAGGGGGAGAAGGTGGACTTCAGTGCATTTGTTTTAGACATAAATTCTTGTGTCACACTTTCCTTATGCAGCAAGCTACAATCTTGCTCATAATCATAATGCCGGTGTAGAAGTATATGCTACATATTAAGGTTTGTGGAAAGTTGTAGTCCCTAATTTCCATCCCAATACTAAAAAACGAAATTAAGCTGATAGACTAGAGAGGACCAAGCGTTGAGAAGGAAAAATAAAGGCAAAACTGAGCTAGAGTAGCAGAGAAGCTGAAAAAATATAGGTGACAAAGGCATGTAAAACAATTTGTGGCTATGAACATGTCGTTCTTTAATTTATGAGAGGCAGCCAGATCAATGCCCACGTCCTTCACCAGTTTCTGTGGCAGGATAGAGGAACACCGAAGAACGTGACCCTCGCTGTTAAGCTCAGCATGTGAGGAGGATCAAGTGAGGGATGGGTTGTGTCAGGGAGGTCTATCATAGAATCACTTGGGTTGGAAGAGACCTTCAAGATCATCAAGTCCAACCATAAACCTATGCCAAAAACCCCACCCCTAACCCATGTCCCTCAGCACCATGTCTGCCTGGCTTTGAAATACCTCCAGGGCTGACGACTCCACCACCTCCCTGGGCAGCCTGTTCCAATGCTTGAGAACCCTTTCAGTGAAGAAGTTTTTCCTAATATCCAACCTAAACCTCCCCTGGCACAACTTGAGGCCATTTCCTCTTGTTCCTTGGGAGAAGAGATTGACCCTCACCTGGCTATAACCTCCTTTCAGGGAGTTGCAGAGAGTGAGAAGGTCTCCCCTCAACCTTCTCTTCTCCAGGCTGAACAATCCCAACTCTCTCAGCTGCTCCTCATCAGACTTGTTCTCCAGACCCCTCACCAGCTCCGTTGCCCTTCTCTGGACACGCTCCAGCCCCTCAATGTCTCTCCGATACTGCGGTGCCCAAAACTGAACACAGCACTCAGGTACTCACAGTACTTTGCACACAGTTGTACACACATGTGGTTAACTCGGACCTGCTGCTGCTTTCTCCCTGGTGAGCTGGCATGGCTGAACCTGAGGAAACGAGGCGCTTGCTCCAAATGATCTCAGATTCATCTGGTTTTGTCTTCCGTGTTCTTTCCTTTAAGTAAAATACTCCCAGTAATCTGATGAATACACCTTTCTACTTAAAAAGCTCGACCTGGTAACGTAACATACATGTCCCAAAACAGGAGCATCCATTTTGAAAATAATTTATATTTACAAACTTAACAGACAGGATTTTCTTTTTTAAACATACTGAAAGAACAGGAAAACCCATTCTGTGCATGAAAATTACTGCAAGCTGTACAACTAAAGATACTGTTATTCAAAAGAAATCATAACTTGAAAGATCAGAGGAAACGGTGGGACAAATCTGCCTAAAACTGCATAAAACCTTAAAACATAAACAGTTAATTACCTACCACATGTTCTGTTAGCCTCTCTGTGTGAGGTAAGGAGTGCATAGAAAGGGATAGAAGATTCCAAGGATAGTATTGAAATCTTAGGCAAGTGATATATTAGAATGCAATGACTTTAGCTATTAAAACAAATTAATTACACAGAAAAGTCATGCTTTCCCTTCAAAAATCAGTACAAATTATCTAACTGCAAAGCTATCTCGACTAGAAACAAAGAACTGGTTTTGTTCGGGTCTTGATTTTGTGCGGAGACTATGGTCCGTGTGATTTATAAAGCGGGAAGATATGCATGTGTGGAAACCCCAAATTTTTACAGGTTGTGTAGTAACGACATATTTGAGAGCTAAAGGACAGTGAAATTTCAAAAGGTCAGAAAGGGGCTGGCAGTAAGACCTGAAGAATTATTCAAAGAATTGTGGGTATCTCTCTTAACGGAATTTCCATGAGGGATCTTAAATTATGAAATTGTTCTTTCAAAGCATCTATAAGAGGTGGTGAGAATGAACAGTTGGCATAGATTTGTAAGGAACAAGTCAGGGCTACCCTATCTCTAAAAAATAGCCTTAAGAGTAGAAGAGATACAATATAACTTGAATGTAGTAAACAGCAGTTTTGATAAACTCACATGGTGTTCTATTAAGCAGGCTAGGGAAATGGGATCTAGATAAGACTGGTCTAAATTTAGTATACCAGGGTTTTTTGGGAAAAAAAGAGAATTAGCTCTACTATTAAAATAAACATGACTATTTGTTTCGTGTAGTCTATATACTACAGTTGTTCTCCACGCTGAATGGAAACCTGGTTGTGCATTTTTGGAGGGCTGGACCAGTTCCCTCTGTGGTCTCCTTTCTTTCTCCTTTCGGGCTATCAGTTTAGCTGGTTTAGGGGTAACAATAACAGCTGTTTGATTCTATTTGCCAGCCTTGAGACTGAAGAACTGTAATCACCTGGGTACTACAGGATTAAACACAAACAAAATTTAAACTTTTGTCTTCTATAATGTGATTGCATATTGATGAATAATGGTATGGACTTTGCAGGAAGTTATTGCTCAACGTATTCTTATTTTTTTTATTTCTAATATTTGGCTTATGTTATTTTCTATATTTATTTGTACTTACTTTCTACTCGTTATTTCCTAGGTGTGTCTACAGAAAGACAGAAAATTAATCACAGGAACAGAACACACTCTGGATTTTCTTCTGATGTGCAGACTACACTGATTGAAGTATCGAATCCACTTCCAGCACCGCATTCCTGTAAGTAGGCTCGATCCGTGTGAAACACATTGGATAAAATTTCGTTTCGTTCCCGGGTGATTCAGTACTCTACAAGGAAAATCGCTAATTTAGTATTCTACCAGAGAAACACTGCCATGTATTTATGTGCACACATAAGAAAAAACAATGCAAAAGCTTAAAACATCTTCTGCCAGATGTTCATTCCCCCACTGTTCTTTCTGAAATGCAGATTGAGAAATGAAAATCAGGAGACACAGACACCATTAGCCAGTGTTCGGTAATGGTAACTCTATGGTGTGGGAGATGTAGTGATGAAGTTACAAGGCAAGAAAAGCAAGAAACAGTTGCAACATGAAAGGGCTATAGGGGCAGCTGTATTTACTTTGTTCTTATCACCTTCACTCTATGTCACTAACAACCAATTATAATCTCTTCCGGCTTTTAAATTGGTATTATTTGATAGCACAACTTTACAACGTCAACACTAAGAGACATAGCGTAGGCTTATTGTCCATGGGTACTCCCGGTTACGTGTCTCATGGTTGATATCAAAGGACACGGAAAGACAGTTCTGATATGGTCAGAAGGACAGTCTAAAAATCTGTTGTGATTAGTAAATGTAGATAATTTTAAAAATTCTATCACACTACTGGAAGCGGAGATATAAACCTTCTGGTTGTTATGGGAATGAATGGATATTTTGAATTCACAAAGTATCCAGCTGTATAAATTTGGGTCTTCGGTTATTTGTAACAGGTATTCAGGTTGGCATTCTAGTTTTCTGGATTCAGTGCTTAAAATTTTTACAGACAAAATAACCCTGTGGGGGTTTTGTGATTTATTAACTGGAGAGAAAAAAAAAAAAGAGAGACTGCTGCACTGGCTTCTTTGATAGACTGTCATATATGGTTGAAATGTGTAGACATGCAAATTCTCCTAGATGATAAAAATAGAGTGTGTTGATTAGGGGATAATATACCTATATTCTCTAGAAGTTTGACTCCTTGAAATCATTGAAATTCAGATGTTGGTATTAACTGCAATATTCACTGCAAAGGGACTAAAATACGGGTCCAAAATGACGAAATGAGAATTTTTATTGTATTGAGCATTTAACGCTGTCAGGGTCAAACATATCAGTGTAACTTCGGCACTTTATTTTCTGTTGTATTATAATATATCTGCATCTACTGCAAAGGCTCTGAAATAACCAGTAGTATCGTAAGTCATTTTGTAGAATTTTTTCCTAAAGTTGCCTCTGCAGGAATCTAAGGATTCTAACTTGCCATCTGTTGCTTAAATCTCTGTACGTTTCTAGTGCGTTGAATGGGTGGTCTTTTTAGCCTGGCCTTGTGATTTGGAGATGGGAAGTGATGCTTATGAGATGAGGCAGCGCAAGGCTATGTTAATGCTCGTTTGTTTATGTCTGTGCTCATTATATTTGAACCTTCTGGAAGGGGTGGTGTTTTGAAAAAACAAAGGGAAAGGTCTCGATAATGTGTTTCTAAAACTTAAGTGGGAGCGAGTGGCTGAGCCGTCTCCTGGCTGATGCCTGATCAAGTTCAGACTGTATTGGACAGGGGAATAAAAAGTTACAGTTAGCTCTGTTATGGGGGAAACTTCAGACCGAGCTTAACTCATTGTTACCTACTAAAAGCATTCAACTACAGGTTGTAAATTTGTCAGAAACAAAATATTGTGTGCTTTCTCACGCTTTGTGAAAATTCCTGTTTCCAATGGCTGCGATAAGCACAGTTTCCAAACCTTTTCAGCTTGGATGGGCAAAACCTGATGCTCCCAGCGGAACGCTGGTATTATTTATAAACACAGGGAGATGTACTGGAGGAACTGAACTCCACGTAATGCCTGAGTGCAGCCAAGTGAACGAAGCGTCTTCCTCTTGTTCTCGGCTTTCTGTTTGGTGTTTTAGGTGTGTTTGTAATACTCCGACAGGCTTTTAATGGCAGAGCTGGTTTTCAGTGGTAGCCATTTGTGTATGAAATAATTGAAGTTCGTACAACCAGGCATAGTGCAATTTACTCGAACATGTAAATTGGCTCATTTATGAGTCACTTGTGCACGACTGGTACAGCAGTATTCCACATGATAAATTGGGAAGTATACAGTAATTGACATATAATAATGTTGAAACAGATTGTCCAATACATTTATTTCTTTGACAAAAACTGATCTATTTTAATTTGACAAATTTGGTACTACTGTCTCATTGAAGTGAAAGTATACTTATTAAAACAGCAGTGACGGTGAAGTCTAGTATGTTAAAATCTGGTAATTTCTTTTGTCGAAGAAACAAATCATGAGATTAACTCGAGAGTCCTTGTTAAATTTAAAGTGTAAGGTAGTGGGAACACAAAAAATGCTTCATGATGAGTTTTTGTCAATCTGTATAATTTTTCAGTTAAGCAGTCATAAATCAAGGAATATTGTATTTTTTGAGGCTCATTAAAGAGACATTATACATTAGAATAGTGAGGCAGTCAGCATAATGAAATGATGAATGCCTATAACTATCTGTATGTAAATGATGTGAGATAGATTTGCTGGTGCTACAGAGGAGAATAACAATCTGTTTGACAGTTCCCTGTAGGTGCTACTTCTGGATACAAGTGACAGATGCTAAATGTAAACCTCTTCAACAGCAAGCACTTATTAGCACTCAGTGGGGAAAAAACGGCAATATAGAATAAGACAAATAGCAGATAATGCCATTTAAATAACTTTGTTCTTACAAAGCTTTATTGCCAATGTGGTAAAGTCTGGGAGGTTGGTTGTTTTGTTTGTTTGTTTTCCTTGACAAAGATTAGGTAGGTAAGAGAAGGTTTTGGAATTTAGAAAATTGCAATTTGTAACATTTAAGGAAAAAATCACTCAATATTATGGGGAAGATTGATGGAAACTATATGTACGTGCCCTTTCATCAACTAACTTTTTTTAGAATGTTCTTTAGTAAATATTTATCAAACCATTATTATATGTGATGAATATCAGTACTGTGTGTGTTTACTGCTATTACTTGATTTATCAAATTACTTTTAATTGTTGTTTCCATTTTTTTTCTTTTTTTCCCATGATAGAATGGAAAACTGTGGTCTTTCAGATCTGTAACTTTATTAGGAAAAAGGCAGAAGTAGTTAAAGAAACTAGGTTTAGCAATAGTGAATATTTTTTAGGACATCTTATGTTGTTTTTTTTCCCTAGGTCATTTGTCTCAGTCCTAGCCTGAGACACTACCCCTACAAGTGTGAAATATTAATCTGTGTGAGAGTCACATTTTGATAATAATCCAACTCTTCAACAGAGATCAGCATTAAAGGAGTTCAGGGGACTATCAAAAACACTTGATTAATTTCTTATCCTACTTTGTAATAGGTTAAGTTAGGGATTCATATTTCTTTCAAGTATGAATCTGGGCACACGAGTTGATTTTTCAAATTGTCAAAGCTTACTTTAAAGCTTTTTCTTTTTTTGAGATGGCCTTTCCTTTTTTTTTTTTCTATCTGCCAGCCTGAAAGGGCAGAGATTCAGCCAACGCTAAGAGTGATGCAATGTCTACACATTCAGATTCCGTAGCGCCTGATGTCTTTTAGTGTTATGAAATCTGTGACACTATTTGTGCTTTTTCTTTGTTATCTTTTGTCAACTGTTCAAGTTACCTTGTGTTGCTTGCACTAAATCTCTTCAGAACTTAGTGTTTCACTGCTGCAGGTTTGTAATCCCCTTTCATGGTGTTAAATTATCCACCACATATGCACCGCGTCTGACTTACTGGACATATTTATTGTTCCCCTGGCTACTGTGCTTGCTAATACTCACCCTCTGTCCCCTGAATTCTTAACTGAATAGCTAACGTTCATTGCTATGTAATTTTTTGCTAATTGTTCTCGCTGTTGCAATTCAAATCTAGATGATTTTGCTCATGTAGGCTGTGATCTGTGTTCATGAAGAACAGCTGAGGTTCAAGAATGTAGAATGTGAATATCATCTCAGTGGGGAGAGTAAAGATGGACTTTATGAGAGACTTTAAGCAATAATCTGTGACTGCAACAGACTTCTCGCATAGCTAGACTTCATTTGGAAGTAAGGAGGAGTTTGTAAGTCCAGGAAATGTATTAGGATCCTCTTAACCTGCCCTCCTTAAACGATGACAGTGCTTAAAACTGAATTTTATCTCTTTCTCTTTCTAACAGAATAGAGTTACAAAGTTTAGTTCAGGTGGAAGAACTTGCTGTGCATGTACTGGCTCAAAATTTGCTCCTTTTCCTTCCATTCTTTTTCTGTTGTCAGCTCTCCTATGTTAGAGCCCTCGTATGTCAGATGCCACAAGGTGTTTTTAAAACTGTCTTGCTCCTCTGCTTGATCAGAAATGTCTGAAATGTTTTGAAGAAAGTGAAAACATCTAACATCTACCTTTCCGATCAACAAAATTGGGCCATGTGCTAAATCTTTCAAAAAAATTTAAAAAAAAAAAAAAAATCAGCCACACATGTTCTGTGGAAACCTCCTGAAATTATGTCTGGTTTGAACATTCTCATACCCCAAAATGGAAGAACCAAACCAGCGTTTTTTCTCCAACCATTTAGAACTTCCATGATGCCAAACATGGGAACTGAGAGCAGAGATGACTGTAAAATTAAATTCTATCTGTCCCTCTGAGGGTGGTCCTATATGATTCCCTATGTTGCTGTATGATGCTGTGTAAAACACTGGAAACAAGCCTTTTGGTGGTGTTTCTAGTGACTACATTTATTTCATGAACCAATGGTTGTAAGTTATTCACCAGTTCTAGGTATATGCTTCATGTCTATATATAATTACAAACTTAATAGACTATATAAACATAGTACCTAAATATACACTAAGTACATGCAGTATATGCATGCCTGTAAATATAGACTAAATATACGCTATATAAATAAATACTTAATACATTTTTATTTTTAGGAAAAAGACTACAAGTTAATAATTTACAATATAGTGTAATTGCTTCCAGTACTTTGTAAAAATTGCTTTGAAATGACTCATCAAACTTTTTTGGCTAATCAAAAAGCATACTGAAACATAAATATTTCATTGCCTCATTACCTCTGTTTAGTGTAAACAATAAGTTTAATATAATGACATCTATGTAAACTGCTGGAGAACAGTGCATTTTTTTCCAATATTATAAGTCAAATCACCAAGTAAAAGCCATACTAAAGAAAATTGAAATTAAAATACATGTATATGGTAGGTTGAGAGTTTTACTGCACCATCATTGTGTTTTAAAAACATTTACTTTTTATTTGTACTAGAGTAATTATTAACTAAACTTAACAGACTCTGTGTTATTTCTTTATATATCAGTTAAATCTGCCCAGTAATCTACAAATAGAATTATAACTTCAAGTCTAATGCCTTTGTCAGTTATATTTATCTGAAGTTATGACTTTATTAATTATAAAAAATTGAAACCTCTTTGATATTGTTTCTCTTTTACTTAAAGAAATCCCTGTGCAGAATGTAATAAGGAAGTGCTATGATGCTCATCCAAATATTTCAGCTATTCATTTTTTTAAAGAGCTGGATAATATGTTTAAACAATATTGAATGACAGTTGCATGAGCTGAGTTCTGCTGTGTAAATGTGTCAGGAGAGTACAAAATTGAAACATAAAACTAGGGTATATAATGTTTCATTAGTGCCTATTTCAATTAATCAAATAGTTAAAAGAGTTTTAATTTGTTTCATTCTGATGGCAATATTTTTACGCAAATAATTTTGGGTTAACCGAACCGCTACAAGCTAAAAGCTTGTGGATTTGTCAGGCTTAAAAATGAGAAAAGTATTAGAGCCCGTTCCAAGAGTCTTGGCCTTTCTTCAGCTTTTACAGAAAACATTTAGAATTTGGCCTGTACAAGGGCATTCTGGCTGAACCAAAGCCTCCACCTTCACAAGTGGTGTCAAAATAAAGAATAACTGTGCTCCTCTGGGAGAAAGGATGAGGGGAGGGGAAGCATGTACTTGGGCAACCTGTTAAACAGTTGTAGTGGATAACTTTTGTTTATTTAATTGTTTCTATTAAATATTGCTGCAATCCACAGATACGGAACTATGTATGGAACTGCTTATACATAATGTCTGTGTTTGGGTTTTAAATTTGAGTTTCTAGTTCAAATTGAAAAAAAAAAAATTAAATAATCATACATATTCAGCAAAAGGTCCCAGTTATGCAGCGTTATCTAGCTGAAGGGGACCTAAAATTTACACATCCACCTAAAAGAGAGTTCTCCTTGAAGAGAAAGCTGAAAATTGTTCTTCAGTCCTTCCAACAGGTGTAATTTTGCTTTATCTTTTTAATAAGCAGGAACCACTTTTAGAACTTCATTGCCAAGAGGTGAAAGTTAAGGCAAGACTATGGAACATATAGATATGGAAATGAGTGATAGTTTTATATTAAGACTTTTTGAGATTTCAAGAATACGGTATATATTTAGCAGTCTCAAAACAGTACTGTGTTTTTCCATTTTGAGATATAGAAGAATTTTTACCACAGTGGTTTTTTGTGAAGAGAAAGTAGAAAGACAAAAAGATTTATGACTGGTATTGAAAATGCCGCGGACCGAGCAATTGGATTGCAATGTTTTCTAGGTTTCCTCTTCAGCCATTGTAAAATTTTGACATTCAGAACAGAGGCTGAAGGTGAAGGATTGTGGGGAAGACACGAAGTAAAATTGTAACTAAAGAAAATGGTAAAAAAGAATAAACAATGGGGAAAATAGGACTTTGGACACCGTTGAAGAGGATGAGATGAAAGGATGTTTGCAAGGGAGAAAGATAATGAGAGAACTTTTTTTTTCCATCTTAATCTTAGAGACTGCCCTAACCTGAGGCAAACTGTTTGACATTGCTAAGCAGAAGCAATTATCTGTTTTACTGGAGGGATTTTCACCTGAAAGGGATGGAAATTAGAAAATGAAAAGATGAAAAAACCGGCCTAGGAATACTGGACTAGAGAGTATGTATTTAAAGTCTAGCCAATCCAGATGAGATGCATCATTTGGTAGCAGTACTAGCAAAACTAACATAAATATTGTTTTTTCTAAAAATGTCCTCAAATATAATTGAATACATAGCTATATATATATATTTTGTCCTTCTATAGGTATCTGCATATATATATCTGTTTTTATAGATTGGTATGTACACATCATTGGTAACTCAGTTTTGTTACCTACATTCATTTTCTGGTGAACTTTTGCTGCCAAAACTTTATTAAAAGTTTTTCACTTTTTTAAAAAGTTTTATCATCGTATTTGAATGATAAACCTGTAATAGTCCCCTTGCAGCGTAAGTGCTTGTGTAGTAGCCTTGAATACCTCACATTTTCTCCCTCTTATCAACTGTACCAGACAAAGCTGGGTTGAATAAATACCTAGTCTTTTAGTTTTTTGAAATTAATTTGAGAGGTAGACAAGAAGAACAGAAAAAATAGCTTAAATTAAATTGAAAAATGGAACCTTTTTCAATTCTGAAATTAATAAAATCAGCCTTTTTCTACTTCTTGCAACATGGAAGAGTTTGCATAAAATCTTTTAAGAAAAGTCGGTTTAGATTCATGAGATTCTGGGGTGGGTATTTCACCTGATGTCCCTGATAGCCATTTTTATTTTAGTATATTTATTTGTATAGTAATTGACTGAAGAAGTCAGGCTCCTCTTCTCTCTTATATTTGAGAAGATTTGATTCTATGTTTTCTGTAAGAGTAACTGTGAGGCTGCACTTTTTTCTACAAGGGAGAGAGTGGTCAAAAGTTTTCCTAAGTCCTCTCTCTTTCTATGGTATGTACAAAACTTAATTTTTAATGGACTATGAACACTAATTAAATATTAATTCTACTATTAGTTAGTGTCCATGTCACGTATAGCTCCAATTTCAGTATATATCCATTTTTGAAAGCAAAGACAAAAACCTGGGAGTGAAAAATCTCTGATATAACTTTCCTGGGATTGCCATTGCTTTAAAATTGAAGATTCGTTTCTGACTCTTTCTGGATTGTATCCCACAGGGGACAGAAGAATTGATAGATTCTTTTCCCTTTGCTGTGAAAAGCAAAACAAAACAGAATGAAAACACAATCAGCATCATAAGTGACAGGAGAAAAAAAAAAAAAAAACAAAAAACCCAAAAAACCAAAAAAGGAATGTAATTTCCTTTTAATCTCCTGAACTTCGCCTCATTCTTTTAAATTCTTGCAAAATAACTTGCCAGTGTGGTGATGGTCTGCCAAGGATGATAATGATCCTAGATAAAATTTCTCTTTGTCAATGCAATTCTCTATCTTTATCAGATCACTGTTGTGTCATATTTTATTGTAGAGCTGGTAATATATAAGTGTTTGAACAGGCTGCTCAGAACCGCTGGCTAGAAATTCAGAGCTGAATATTTCTAGCTGTGACAAAGGTTCTGTAGTCTCTTCTCTGCTTTCTGTACAGATAGGTTATAAGAGTTATTACTTTGTTGATTTCACAAGTTCTTTCTTAGAGATTGCTTTCTTAAGCTTTCTTTTCCTTCTAAATATATTTACTTATAGAAAACTATTAGAAAAGAGAGATTTCTACTTTATGGCCAAAGAAATCTTGGATTAAATGGTTGGTAGAGGTATCAGTCAGAAATTGCTGCTATTGACAGTCCACCACATAAAGATTGTAATGAAGTATATAATAAAATATATTATAAATATATTACTATTTAAAAAATATATAATATATATACTAAATATAGTATAATAAAAGCGTCTGACAGCTGCCACCTGGGTTCCACTACGGACTTTACACCATTAAAAATGTGCAAGGGAGGAGGGGAAAAGCAGTGAATATGACTATCGTTTTCATAACCAATTTTAAGACTGAACTTACTTTTCAGCTGAGTTGGAAATGTATTTTGTGTAAAAGAGGCAAGATCATAATAAGGAATAACTTGAAGTTTATAGAGTAAACACATAAAAGCTGTTAGGACAAGGGAATTTTGAGGATGTTAAGGTAGAGAAGGCCGTGGTTTTCAACGTGCTCTAGGTTACACACTAATATAAATATGATTTTCATACTGTGTATATGCCTGTATATGTGTCCATGTAGATTTAAAATTAAATTCTTTGTGTTGAGACTTGTTTTGTGAGTAGGAAATAGCATGGTCTTGCAAGAGAATATTGAGGTAATGAGTTATATTACAGCTAACACAACAAACAAATCCAGCAATCATTTAACTCCACAAGCTTCCGCATTTGTGTTGATTTCTTGAAGACAAAACTCAAAATTTTGAAAGCTAACTATTCAGAAACTCACATTAAAGAAAAAAAATGGGTTGGGTGGGGTTTTTGGGTTTGTTTTTTGTTTGGTTGGGTTTTTTCCCCTCCGGGTATGTGCTTGTCCTGTTCATGAGAGCCTTAGCTTCAGTCCCACAATCACATGGGGCATGGAAACTATGAATATTTGGGATTTTTGTCTTGGATTATAGTTGTTTTGTATAAACTACTTTGATATCTCTGACACTGCACCTCCTCTCAAGTTATTTTTTTTCAGTTGTTAGCAGCAAGCTAGCAGCTCTAGTCTTGTTATGTTAATGCTCAGGTATTTAATAAACAGACTAAGGACTTTTTTGCATAGTCCTGTATGTCTCACTAGGAAGATAATTATTGTTTTCATATGACCATCTGATGATCTCAGTAAGATAAACACATGCACGTAGATATACACACACTGCAACACGACAGTATGTGGCACACATACATACAGGCACTATTGCAGTTATGGTTTTTCTTTAGAAGGTTAATAGGGCATGAATGCAAAAATAATATTACAACGCCACCTAATAATGCCATAATTAGTGCAGTAGATTTTTTTCTTGTATTCATTTTGTTTAATTTGTATTTTACTACAGTCTTTATCGTATTCATTTAAATTCCAATTCTGATTTCATTAGGAATTTTTCACTTAAAATAAATCACACTGATTTATGTGTACCTGTTTAGATAATAAAGTATGTATAATACAGTTTCTTAGAATTCAGTAGGACTGTTCTCTTGAAAAATAATCAAATAAGAGATGTATGACATATATATTGTCTCATTATGAGAGATACTCCTACAACTTCTCGCTACACTTGCCTTAGTTCACCCATAAAGTTTTTGTAAATTCTGTTAATTTACAAAGGTCTATTTTAAGAGTCACATCCATGTCACTCTTATTGCTTTCCCTTGATCATTATTCTTGAAAAACTGGTCCTGGTGAATTTCCTGCCAAAATTAACTGTTTATAGACAGTGTTTTCCTTTTCTCCTCTCTTTCTCTGGCATTTTGACTTTGTGGTATTTTCAGCAGTTTTGAAAGATTTAAATTTCTCATTCATTAAAGTATTAAAATGTCTCTAAATTTGATATAGTTCAAACTGTAATGGAAAACTTCAAACAAATGCAGAATCCGTCAATAGTTATCCAATTTATTTAAATATAAAAAAATTCACTGCAGTTAGCACTGCAAAATTCCTCTGCTGATGCTGCCCTACTGGGATGTAGTACATGGCTTTCTTTTCTGCTTGATGACTGTCTGGGCAGGAGAATGGACCAGATTAATTACTCAGAGTCCCTCCAGACCTATTTTCTACTGTCCATTTTCACGGTCTTTTCAGGCAAGAATATAACTATTAAATTTTAGATTTTTGCAACTAAGTGGTACTTTCTGACTATAAAAATGGTTGAATTTAATATAGATGAATGAAGCATTTGCATTTTATTAGAGAATAAATGCTGCTGTAGTGAAATTTACTTTGTACAATATGTGTTATTACACGTATTGTATTAGTCGAATCAAAAATAACAAGTATTTTAGGTCCTATTAGACCTCTTAGGAACAGGATTGGGGTTTTTGTCCTAATCAATGATTTGGAAATGTCATTAAACTGAAAGGTAATAGCATTAGAATGTTTATAAGGGATAAGCAGATGGTAAGATGGTACTGGTGATTATTTTGGTGCTTTATCAATTGTATTCAAACACCACTTACTCAAAAAATTGAAATTTTGAATAATTTCTTTCCCTTCAAGATGTAATTGGTTTTTTTATAATTTTTATAATAACAAGTGTTGTTATTTATTCAATTGTCAACATTAATTATTAATCTGGTAACATATAGGTGCAACACTTCAAAGTAGGAGATAGGAAGGGCTGTATATCATTTTAATTTACACATGTATTTCTAGTCTTTTAATGCATTTGAGAGGTTTCACACTTTTTTTCTTCCTCACATTTTGGCAAAACAACGTCATCCATGCTCGGAGCAACTTGAGAATGTTAGCAGAGCAAATCTTAAAATCCAGTCTATGTGGTTGTAACCCTTAAAAAAATTCAGGGCAAAAGGTGATTATCAGCCTTTTACAGTGATTCCTTTTTGATGTATTTATAAATCAACCCTGTTTCAAAATGTGTTCACATAATACGCTGACTGTATAATTCATTTTCACAACATCTTAAGGATTCAGATCCATAAAAAACCACAAACAACCCACAGAGTGTGTGGGATAAAGGTTTTAAAAATTAATCACCAGGTAGGATATTTTAGTATACAAAATCATGATAATGGTGGTAGTTGACCTAGTGGTTTTTTGTTTACTTGCTGATCATAAGAGTAAAATCAAATTGTATTGACCAGATATACATTTTTACTTTTTCATGAGCTAAAAGTTCAAGTTTGTTTTCATTTTTGAGCTCTTCAAATATTTTTCTATTTTCTTCCTAAAACTGAATTTTCATTGAAAGAAGTGTTTAAATCAAAAAAAAAAAGTTAACAACTTGCTTTAAATTTTACAAATAAATATTTTATTACTAGAAATAAGATTTTTAGGTACTTTGGGAGAGAGGGACTAAATGAATCAGATTGGCAGTATTAACATGACTTAATAAATTTTTTATTTTTCCTTATCTAATGCTAACTTTGATGACCCATCAGGCTGCAATATATTGTGCTTTCTGACTTGTCAGGATTAAAACACAGAGTCTACATTTTGGAGAATATTGGAATTATCTTGAGAATTAAAGGCATAAAGAATTAAGTAGGAAAAAAAATAATTAAATGCTTGGTATAGACCAAGAAGTTTGGCCTTTTCTAGCACTTCCATGGCAAGCATTTATATTGAAAATTTTGAAATTTCATATTTTTGCAAGCAACATGTTAAAATGTTTGTTTAGGGTATTAGTCATTGCAGAGATGATGCAAGTTAGTTTGGTAGAACCACTAGTAGTTAGAAGAGCAAGCAGTTAAAATCAGTCTAACTACGCCATATCAAGTAATCCACGCATTTCTAATCTCAAAATTAGGATAGTCATGATAATTTTGGACCTGTATGATGATGATACTGAAGTCGGCATTACCTACCACCTGTAGGAAAAGCTGTTAACTCTGGTAGTCTTTGTAGGCTTCCCTGTAACTGATATTTTATTTTATCCATGGTATGTATGACTCAAGTTCTGGGACCTACCCATGATGACGCCCAACACAGCAAATAAGAGACAACAAAATAAATTGTATTACCCTCCCCAAGAAATTCAGCAGACCTCTTTAAACCTTGCCCATCTTCTAAAGGGAGCTCCTGCTGCCTGGTTGCTTGGGCTCCATTTTCTGGTTGAAACGCATCATGTAGCTCCGTGAGTGCGTAGGATTAGGTAACTGATTCTTTAGGGAACTTCTTCCAGCATGAAAGGAGTCTTGTGGTCTTCTCAAAGCGCGTCTGAGGAGGAAATGCAGGTTTAACGACAAGCAATTGCATCTTCAGGCTGTTCTTCATTATCTGTCACTTCCTTGTCACTTCCCGGTAAATGGTGACAGCTGAGGTGCGGTGCTGTTATCCTGCTTCTGAAGGAGTTTCTTGGAAAGCGTGTTTGAAATTGGGATAATCAAGGAAATGTACTGCAGCACCTTTTCTCTGAGAGAGTGTAGGATTTTCACGCGAGATGACCCAGCCTTCGATACTATGTTAGATCAAAATACGTCATTCTTTTTATCTTAAAGATGAAAAAAAGGAATCTTGTTTTGAACGTATTATGTATTTATCCAATATCTTAAGTAAACGTTGACTGATAGTTCTGAGAAGAAAAATAAAATGTGAGACGTTTATAAATATTTTCATTTATACTATTTGGGGTTAATCAAATGAGAGGCAAAAGAGCAGAATCTTAACACCTTAAAACTGGTCCTGCTATTCTGCGTGTGCCATTTTAACCATGGAAAGCACACTGTCATTTCCTATGATTTGTTTGCACGTGTGCAATTTGTATAATTGGATGTGCCTGCCTTTTTTCCACAGGCAGGGTTAGAAACACAGTTTTAAAAGCTAGACACTGCTCCATAAAAAGCAGAACCACATTTGACCTGATTGTATGTAACTAATTAGGCGATTAGCTGGTGAAAGATCTTTCAGATATGGTGGTTGGCCTACATCCATCTTCACGCTACCTTCTGGTTTGGTCACAGGGGTCTAACTGTCATCCTCTGTCTAAAGAAGTTGCGTATATGTTTCTTCTTTTTCTTACGACTATATGTTTTAGTGTAAATACAAGTTAGCTTGTGTATTTTACTAGGATAATGCGGCTTTGTTTCTTCCATCACTGTGATTTTGTAATTTTAAAATAAAACATAACTAAATAGAAGCCACTGTAACCTAATTCTGCAACGTCATGCTATTGAATAAGTAGCACATCTGGCTAAACTAGAACCAGATGTTACTCTAATTAGAATCTAATGGGAATAATTGTTGGAATGTGGAGGCTTAAGGAGTGAGAAGTAAAATTCCCGTTGTTGACCATGAGCCCTTACATGAGAGGTACAAGGATCATGTTAGCTGGAGGAGGCGTCTCAGTGCTTGCTTCCAGGGTTATTTCTGCATCCTGCTCACACAACAGTCATGCACAACAGTGTCTAAAGTATACATTTTATCTTTCTTCTTTCAGTACTTTAAGTATGGAAGGATTTGAAAAAAAAAAAAACCCAACAAAAAACATACAAATATAACAATCCTACTGGTATCTTGAAGAAAACACCCTTCCAATCACACTAACACGCTTAATCTGCTTCCAAGAAAAATGATAATTCAAAACTGTAATAAGTTCTGGGCTGTGTAGCTAGCATGTATTTATTTGGCGTACTTCAGCACGTTGTCTTATTTAATTTTTTTTCTTATATCTTTTTATTTTGCCATATTTCATCACGACTTGTAGTTTTCGGTGAAAATATGTCACAGTAGAAAACAACAGTTCTGCTGCAGGACTGATTCATTGGTTATTGACTATCAAATAAAAGACGTATTTTTTTTTTTAAATGAAGGCAATAATTGAATGGTAGGCTGATACCAGAATAATTACAAAAGTTTCTTTTATCCTGGTTAGTTTTCTTAGTAATTGAAAAATTATCTTCTGCTTGACGCGGTCCGCTTGCACAGAAGAGTTATGGTGTGACTGAGAGAACTTTGTACAGAATTTCATTCCTTTGATTTTAAGCAGGTAAAAATTGCAAGTTGCTTTCCTCATAGTGTCACCTATACTACACCTTAAATACTAATATATAGATATGTAGATGTATGTATTCTAACACAGGCTTTGATTTGTATTTCCAATTATGTAAGCTCTCCAACATTTTCTTTTATTATTATTCCAAAAAACCCTACATCTGTCTCTATGACTTACAGCTATTGTAGGGAATACCTTCCTTTTATACTTCTTTAATAATAGTGATGCACTTCCCATTAAAAAAACCCAAGGGAGAGGAGGAGGATTGGTTTCTTTTGTACATTAATACTTAGCTCTTTTTTTTTTTTGGCTAATGAGTTCCTTCACACGTTCTAGTGTCTATACTCGGAGTCGTGCTTTTGGGCCCATAAGCTATAAAAATTTCAGTGTATTTTCCATCAGCAGAGAGGCGTTCGCTGGCAGGGTTCAGGTCCTGGTCGTACTCCTGCTGCCGGCAGAATTTTTGCCTCCGGATGTGGCAGTCTGCAAGGTTGGTTATAGCATGACCAAGAGTTATGAGGTCTGAATAGTAACCACCCCTGTAGCTGCCGAGCTTTCCTGCTGGTTCTCGGGAAGAATATACGCTCCCCCCGATGTTTAGAGGCAGGGTAGAGTTTTATATTTCATGGTTCAGCACGTAACAGTTACTCTTCGACTGTTTCGGCAACACCGCCCCTCTTGGGCTTCAGACCGCAATTCAATCCCTACTTTGTCAGTCAGAGAATGTGTTTCTAATGCACCCTTAGTTAGCCCAGTGAGCTATATCCAGAAGATATTTGGATGAAATTCAAGAAATACGGGGAGGCCAGCAAAAATATCCACCGCTGCAGTGCTATTTTAAGAGAGTTTGTTTAGTTGGGCATGAATTGTAGTGTCAGGAGAGTAAATTACCCTGATTTTTTTTTTTTTTCATTGTGCCACAAACTATACTGCTCACTGTGCAAGTTTAAAGGTAGCTGAGATGTCTCTGTATTACACATGGAGTATATATATGTACACACGCTGGTTTAGTTACCTGAAATAATTATAAAATAAAAGCATTCACAATGCGGTTTTACTGTGGTGCGATGATAGTAGTTCAGAGATGACACTGTGCAAAACTTTAATAATTAAACTGCAGTTTGGAGCAGAAAATATGGATACACTAAGTATTTGTATTCTGTCCTTTGGTAGGATAACAATGCTGCATGGTGAACATTGCAGGATATTAAACCACCTGTTACTTAGACAATACAGAAAATTATATGTTATTATTATTATTATTACATATTTATTAATTCCATAAAAAGAAGGGTTTTCTAGTACATTCAAATGTCTTACTAATAATTCAGAAACATCCAGGAGACAATAATAAATGCAAGAGGAAAAAAAAAACAGAAAAGGAGATAGAAATGTCCCAAGGCAGTTCACAGATTATAGCATATATGTTATGTACCTGTACAGCTTTAGAATCCTGTACTGTTATAAATACCGATTCTGTTAAAAAAAAGAAAAATATTTACCTACAAAGCAAACCTGCAATTTGCCTAATTGTTCAGATTTTTGCCTGCAGTTATTCCACTTCAGTCAAGAATTCTTTTTGCCTTGGTTTTTTTTACCAGAACTACGCTGTGTTTTGTAATGATTAATGACTTTCTGTTTTAAAAGTCATTTTAAAGAATAGACAAATCCTCTAGCTCCAAGGATAAATGGCAAATAATAATAATAATAATGAGGTAATTCAAAGCCCAGCCGGATAATAACGTGTTGCCAGAAACTTTTAAAATATGTATCCATCATCCTCAAGTATTAATGTGAATGAACCTACTTGAAATATCAGTGAATATTTATATTTGGTCTTAATTTTCTGAGGTTTGGTATATATCACAATATTTTAGTAGTATTCTAGGGTATTTTTAGTTCGACTTAGTAAAGTAATCAAACCAACATAGCTCCTTGCATCGTTCTATGTTTTTGCTAAATACCAGGTTCTAGCTAAATATTTTAGTCACATAGAAGCATGATATATTTAGGTATCATCTTTCTCAATTAGAAATACTTATAGAATCATAGAAGCATAGAATAGTTAGGGTTGGAAGGGACCTTTAAAGGTCATTTAGCCCAACTCTTAACTTCCTTTGCTGGGTCACCAAACTGCAGGATGGTTGAGGTTGGCAGGGACCTCTGGAGGTCTTCTGGTCCAACTGTCCCACTCAAGCAGAGCCCCCTAGAGCCAGTGTCCAGATGCCTTTTGAAGATCTCCAAGGATGGAGGCTCCACAACCTGTCTGGGATGCCTGTGCCAGTGTTTGATCACCCTCAGAGTGCAGAACTGTTTCATGATGTTCAGAGGGAACCTCTTGTGGTTCACTCTGTGCCTGTTGCCTCTTGTCCCGTCAACTGGGCACCACTAAAAAGAGCCTAGTTCGGTCCTCTTTGTACCATCCCTTCAGACATTTATATATGTTGAGTCTTCCGAGTTTTCCTTTGCATTCTACAATGCTATGTGTTCTGGAACATGTTGCCAAATTTCGTAAAGAATTTTCTGGTCACAAAGAATGTGGGAAAGCTGCAGCTGAGCTTAATATTGAATTGTTCTCAATTTTCTTACATATGTTTTCTTGGCTTTTTTACGTGTTTTGGATGGTTTGGCTTGTGATATTATGGTGGAGTTTATGTTCAAATATTTAAAGAAAAGTATTAGTGTAGTTAGGCATATTAGCCTTCTAAATCACTCATATACTGTCGAAAGACATACTAAGGCTCTATTGGTTTTACATACTTTCTAAAATATATAGGAAATGTATTTGAATTTAAAAGAAGTTTGGCTAATAATTAATTTGCAAATCTATTTTAAAGCTATCAAGGCAATTTAATTTTCTCATAACAATTCATTTAAAGTTTGTCCATGAATAGGGAGTTGTTTATGGTTCTATTATTCAGGCTTTTCATTATCTCTTTATCACGGTGGTTCGAGTATTTGGATGCTTCAGAGGCTACTTGAAATTCTAATCTTGCCACAGTCCTTCCAGACATGTGTCAAGGTCAAAATTCCAGCCCAGCCAAGGTGATTGATCAGGCTTGTAGGCTACATAATAGATATCATATGACAATGAAGTAACTGGCATCAAAACCAGTTGCACTTGATTACCTGGTCTTGATGACCATCCTCAATTTACAGCTGAGCAGGACAGCAACCAGAGGGAAAGGGGTGGCCTGAGCTTTGAGTTATATCAAACAGGACAAACTTATGTGGTGTTATAACCTTTCAAAAATATGTAACCCCACAATTTTTACCTGGCTGTTGAGGAAGTGGGGTTTAACAAACACTTTTCCTATTCCATCGAGCAATTTTTGAACCTATTGAACCACGTCATAGTGAAACAGAAGTCTTAAAAGTTGTTATATTGCTTTAGGTTGCAAAAAGTTAATGGCTGCATAGACAGGTTGGCCGGACATCTGGATCTGACATGCACACCACCTAAGGTCCAGTTTGACTTCAGACCAGCTTGGGCTGAACACCCGCTAGTGGTTGGAATGCATTTAGTGCTCTTCTCAAGCACACGTTCTGGTTTAATTTCATCCTAAAGGCTTTCCATGCACCAGGACTTTTCTATAAAGGAAACCAAGGTCAAAGAAGTAGCTGTGATCAGACGAGCTTCAAAAATGCACTCCTGATCAAATTTAAAATGTGAGTGGAGAAGCGTGTTAAATGTGTTAGATACCTGTAAGGCAATTTGCGTGCAGCAGGAATTGAGGGCTTGGAGGACGGGGAGATAGGAGTCGTGAGCAGTAACTGGCAGATTCTGGGGTAACAAGGAGATATGGAGGACCTCTGGTCTTGTGCACAGGCTGAAGGAAAGAAAAGTATTAAGGTACATGGGAATGGTGCTTGGAACACAGGAATTCCTAAAGCAAACCATACATGGGGCTGTCTTTTCCTCAAAGAGTTTGTAGTGATATTTTCCTTTATACTTTTTTCAGTTGCAGGCAATATTCCATAACTTACCCATTTTCACTTAGTGTTTTCAAGCTGGTCTTTGCCCAGTTTCAGTCATGCTCACTTCCTGCTGTCTGGAAAGTCCCTGGTTTTATCCGTTATACATCTTCATTCTGCATTCTGTTTGTTGGAGTTTTGTCTGTCAGTGTCAGGCAGATTCCTCAATCCTCCTTACCATTATGAAGAAGATAAAACTTGGATACGGCCTTTCTTTCCTGTCAAAGTGAGCACTCTGGGGCAGCTGCACAATCCAGAAGAAGCAGTAGCTGCAAAAGTTCTTTCCCGGTTTTAGTTACTGGCAGCGCTGAAAAACTTGCTCATTTTATTTTGGAAAATACTGATGAAACGGAACTCTAGGCATTCTTAGTAATTCTGTCTGTAACACAGGATAAATCCAAGTTGTCATAGCTAAGACTGTGTAAAAAAGGAGGAAAAAAATCTGCTTTTAAAAAATAAATCAGTGCTTCCTAATGTTAATTTTGTGTGTGTGTGTTCAAATTCTACTTAAATTTATACGAATTGTATATTACTTCAGTTGTCAGGCAAAGGCAATGTCAAACAGCATTAAGAAAATAGCAAGTTCATTATATTTTCCTTAAAGTCTGAAAATTGGACTACTGTGATCCAGTGATTTCTAAATTGTTTGACTTTATCTTTCATGCTTTTTGTTGGTTTAAATATGCAAGCATGTCCCAGCTCAAGAACTTATTCACCTATTTATGCAGATTCCTATCTATGTTTGTTTAGAAATAGAGGTATAAATGAGCATATACACTATCAGTGCTTGTGTGAGAAATAATTTCTAAAACACCTTTTAAGTTCCTTGGACAAAGCCTGTGACTTTCTAAACCCATAACTTCCTTGTTGTGGGTTTGCTGATTACAAAATGGAGGTGTAACTTTGGATCTGTTGGTAGCAGTGAATATTCCCACTGAGTTAAAGAACAAGTTTTAGGGTGTGTGAATACTAGGGGAATACTTAGTTTTTTCACAATATTGAATTATTGTCAAGATCCAACAATACAGTCATGTTTTTTTGCAGGCATGGTAACTTGTATAACTTATTGTATCATATCACGTCACAAGATTATTTTTTTTTTAATGATGTGATTCACTTTCTTTTTTTTCTTTCCCATAAGGTTTGTGAGTAGTTCTTGAAACACATTCAACACAGATTTTCCTGTTTATTTTATTCATGCGAGTGCGTTTCCATGGAGACAATGCTGGGGTTCATTTCTGCTACAGTTCTAGACAGTCATTTATCTGTAGATCAAAACCACAAATCAACTTTTCTGCGTGTTGTGATAGTCTGAAGGCAATTAGTTCGCAGCCTATATCTAAAGTTCATTTCCATGTTTGCATTAACACACGCAGGCATAGCATGCTTCTCTTTGAAGAATAGCACAAACCCACTATTTGCTACTTACGGATTTAGACATATGATTTGGGTGCAGTTACACGTGCACCACTAGTAAGGAATGTTGGAGTACTTCTAGCGCACAATGCTCATCCCGTGTTGGCATAGACACCCAAGGGCATACAATTTTCCTTCAATTCCTTGTTCCTTCCCTGACATCGCAGCAAAACCTGCAGCACTCTCAGCTGTGCACCAACGTTGTGAAGTTTCTTGCAGGGAGAACTTGGCCTCTGGCTGTACCTCCATAGCTGAAGATTTCCAGCGCAGATCATGACTCACGGCCCTTGGGCCAAAATGGTGGAAAATTGACCCGCATTGCTTAGTCTCCTCAAGAGCATATTGACCGTATGGCTTTAAACTGGAAGAGGGCAGGTTTAGATTAAACACTAGGAAGAAATTTTTTCCTTTGAGGGTGGTGAGGCACTGGAACAAGTTGCTCAGAGAGGTTGTTGACGCCCCATCCCTGGAGGTGCTCAAGGACAGGCTGGATGTGGCCTTGGGCAACCTGGTCTAGTGGGAGGTGTCCCTGCTTATGGCAGGGGGGTTGGAACTCGATGATCTTCAAGGTCCCTTCCAACCTAAACCATTCCATGATTCTATGACCGTATCCGATTGCACTGTACTTTATCAATATCACATTTTATAGCATGCTGATGAGAATATGTAATATATGTGTTTGAGGACATAAAGGTTGTTGAGGTAACGGTGGTGTAGCGTAGAGTGTTAGAAATGGGTAAAATGCCCGGACAGGCACGCTCCTGTAGCTTAGGTTAGGAAAGAAGACTCTTGTGTGTTCAGTATGGTGGTGGAACCTCCATGGAGGGAATTATGTCCCTCCCTCTTTTATCCGTATATTTGAATACAGTTACAATGTTTTGAGTAAGTAATATTTTATAACTATTGACTCTTCACAGTTAAGTATACTTGAATCAATGGAACTGTGGCTGTAGTTTTGATTGAACTAGGAAAAAAAAAAGTAAAATTAAAGACCAAACAGAACTGTAAAAGGTCAAGGAACTCATCTGCGTGCAATTTATTTCTTTCAAATTTGTTGAATTTCAGAACAGGTTAAAAAGTGATCTCTAGCAAAAGCCAGGGAGATAGCCAGGGCAATCACACTCTCAAACTTCCCTAAGAAATACCAAGTCAAAAAAAAAAAAAAAAAGAAAAAAAAATTGTTAGACTTTTTAACAAATGTTTTAGAAAACAAAGATATTTACTAAAACAAGTAGAATAGAAACCTAGATAGTAAATGAAATATCACAAAATGGAAAAGAAAGAATTAATATGAATGCTGGTTATGTGATTGTTTCCTTTCAGTGTTACTGAATCTAAGCAAAGTCTAGTTGGCTTTCTAGAATGATTCTTTGATGGTCAGATTTTAATGAAGTCCCTGTATATTACTTAGGAACAATTAAAGGGTTGGCTCTTTTTCATTTAAGAGTCTCTAAGCCACTGGTCCATGATTATTTTCAAGAAAGTAGTCTCCAAGCACTCTGGAGGACTGTGTTATACATTAAAGAAAGAAAGCATAAAGTTCTAGGAAAATAGTTTTTATTGGCTTGCACTGTTGGGAAATAAAATTTGCACATGTGTAGTAATAAATAAGAAGCTGCAAGTCTGAAGTGATGTATTTATGCTTGCATTTTCTTTTCCTGATTTTCTAGATGTGTTAATTATTTTGTGAAAGTTATGTTAATGCTACCTTGTACCATGAATAAAACACTGTATTTTGATTTTCTTAAGCTTTCTCCAGTAAGCTTAGTTTGCAGATGTTGTTGGCTTCATCTATTAGTTTTCAGGCGTTTTATAACTAAAATGTCTTGGGTTATCTTTCTCCTCGACTTAAACGCTGAAAAGAAACTGGAAGGGTTTTGCAATCCATCTGTCTGTATAATTATACTATGATTTAAATTGCTTGGTAATAGCAGTATTAGTAGGCTGCGTTCCTTGAGGCGCTGATGTAAAGCATAACCTGTCTTACTTGTGTAAAATTGACCATATGTCATCATAACACATATCACATTTTCCTTATAGTCTTTGGGAAATTGTTTTGAAGAAAGCAGAGATATGTGTTGCTTATTTTGTAAGGTTTAAATGAATATTCGGTATAGAATACAAAGTATTTTATTCCAGTTTCAGATATTTGCTGTTTCTTTTAAAGTGTAATAATTAAATTCCATGCTTGATGGTTACAATTTTTCACTTTCTTTTCTTGTTAATTCTCTCTAGACTGACAATAATCCTTGCACTTGTTAAAATGCAACGAGATATATTTTGGTACAAAATTAGAGCTACAAAACCTTTTAGTCATTAATATATTTGAGTTTTTTGCTGTGTTACGGGAATTAGTTTTTAAAAAAGTAATTGGACAGTCCTAAGCTATTCATAAAGGTGATTCCTACCTTACTTAACTCTTTGATGAAGATGAAAGCATCTTGATGAAAAATATGGTCCTTGTTCTGCCATTACAGCCTGAGGAGGGGAAATTATGAGGTTATTCTAGACAGATTACTCAGAACAAAACCAGGCCACAGTTTGCTAAACACCGTGTTGTGGGAGCCCTGACTAGGAAAGATAGTTGGGTAAGGCTAAATTGAAAATATATTCGAATCAGGACTGTAAGCTTACATGGTATGATAATTTTTTCCGACTCATGTGCATGATCTTAACAGAACTATAAAGGATTTACCATCTATCTAAGAGTTCTAAATAATTATACAGTTTACACTAGAAGGCACTTACAAGCTTTTATGTTTTTTTAATTGGTTGGTGTAACTTACAGAACAAGCAACTGCTATGTAGTTACGAGTTTTGCTAAAACAAGTCCTTTTCTGTTGGAATTAGAATACAAACTTTTATTTTTTTCCACTAAAAGTCAATAATTTTTTAGGTTTTATTAGAAGATATAAATATAATGGCATAAGGGAAGACTACTTCATATTTCCCAATACATATATTTAAAACAAAAAGGAAATTGGGAAGTGAACTATGACACTGAAAGGCTATAGATCTAATGCATTCTTTTCAATCTGTCAGATCCTAAACAGTCAGATTCTTACATTCAGTTTTGTGGAAGAAGACAATGATATATCAAATCTGTTGTATATTGGAATATGTCAAATCAGTCAAAATATTGAGGCCACGTTGACAAGATAAATGGTTAATACTATTAAGAATATTCTTTCTTGGCATTCTTTTACATGAAGTTCATAATGAAACTAAATAATTAAGCATTTTTTCATATTCATGGAGTAAGGCTGTACCAGATTGCTAATGTGTTTTAAAGGTAAATGCTGCAGTATAAAACCAGACTAGTATATGAGATTAAGGGAGCTGGTGTGAGTGGTGTGAGTGCTATGGTGGGTGACTGGGAGAAGAGTCTAGTGGTCCACGCTGTATTGTCCTCTTCATTTTCTGTGTCTTCTTCACATGAGCCAAAAGAGGAAGGTAAGATTTCACTGTCCCCAAGCCATACCGAGACTCTCTTCACTATTGAATTACACCTTACCTTTTTTTTTAATCTGTTTAAAAAAAACCCCAAAACACAGTGATTTTTTTTTTTTTTCTTAATGACACATTTTTAGCTAGGAAGATATTTTTAGCATGGCTTCTTTGTATATTTTCCTTAAGAGCTTTTCAGTTCTTGACAAATATACATAGCAAAATTTGTGCACTACTATTGCCATTTAGTACAGACAGTTCTACTTTCGTGTTTTGGTTTGATTTTTGGTTTGGCGGTTTTTTTTTCTTTTTTCCATTGGGAAGAATAAAACAATAAAAGAATACTTTTTTTTTTTCTTCTCTAAGTGCTTATTGGGGAAAAAACCACTACTTAACAGTGAAGACCTAGGTGTAATACTATCAAGAATTTTGGAAAGCCGTTTAAAGATACTATGCTTTGAGCAATGTACCACAAGACTAAAACAGATTGAACTCTTTATACACATTCAAGACATCTATTCAAGAATATTGAACATCGAGTAGGAAACCAAATGTATCTCAAAGTGTCTCATGACAATCTTCAAATGTATCATTGAGTCCGGTCGCTCCGTGCAGGGAGATTTCCTGGGTGCAATGTTGTTACTGGACCAAGTGAGACAGAATTTGTTTGCTGGAAGTATTTTGCATTTTCATCACAAAACCAACACAAACTATGAAAATAATGCCTATTGGCAGTTCATTTTGACATTCCTAGCCAATGTCAAAGAGGTGGAAGCTAGATAAGTAAGGGAGAAGCGAGTGAAAAATCAGTGATCGGGCTTTTTTATAGCTAAGTTGTTGGGGTATCGGAGTGGACGTTGCACCTGTGGCAGCAAAGTGAATATATGAACCTTACACATCACTGAGGAAAAAAAAATTTACTGAATCTCATTGAAAGTTGTTTACTGACCCTCATTTGCTTTATGAATTTTGGAAACGCCTTTGTATCATATCGGCACATATTGTATCGAAAGGTTAAAACAGAAACAATGGTTGATTTTTTGGTGAATTTTCAAAAAAATTATTAATGTAGGTTTTTGGGGAAGTAGGGTAAGGTATTATTTTGAGGTTGGGGGTGAACAGTTCTTTTTTTCTAACAGAGATGATGAATTATGCTTCACTAAGTGACATCATTCCGGAGAGCTCTGTTATCTACCTTTCTGGCCATCTTGAATCTGAAGGAGTGCTGCTCATCTGGGAAGAGCCAGGGCTTTGAGAATAACAGAAAAGTGGGTTGTTTACAGCATTGACATTGTTATTCAGCAGTTTGGAACAACAATCACCGTCCAGTGCTGGGCTCCACAGAGCATTCCCCCTGCAAGGAGAATACCTACATGGGGAGCCAAGCCAGCCTCGGAATTGCCTTGCAGAGCCAGAACGGTTTCAAACACCTAAAGCACGAGGTTTAGTTGTACTTTCCATTTTATGTGCATGTCTAAGCAACAAATTACTAGTGCTGCAATGTTAGGGATGGCCAGGCATGTGTTGCTGACAGGAGTGTGTTAAATGGGATCAAGTGATTGACCCAACAAAGGGTTCAAATCACATTTCTGCTGTATCTTGTAGCATCCTGAAAACGGGTGGTTGCTCTGATAGTCTGAATCAAGCCTTCCCCTGTCTGTGCCAGCAAATGTCTACATGGAAGGGGTACTAATTCTATTCACTTTAATTGTGAAAAGGGAAGACAAATTATCCAATTACTGAACACACACTTCCAGGCAATACAAAGTAACGTGCTGATTAATCTAAGTATGCAGAGAGAAATACTTTTTTTTTTTTTAACTTCAAGAGCTCTCCTGAAACAAGCAGCATGGAGATAAGCATAGCAGTGAGCTAAATTAGTAAGAAAGTATAAGTTGAGTACCGGGTGTGTGGATAAGATGGATATTTTACCAGCTGAATTAAAAAGAGAAAGTTCCAAATCTACTGAATAAAATTCCGAAACATTTTTTGCTTTAGACATACCTCTCTGTAGTCATATTTCTGCTGTTTGTTAATCTGATTGTAATTCCCTGCTCAGATCCTTTTGGCCAAAGCCATGTTTATCAGTATTCCTTTGATCAATACTCCTCAGTAAGCCCACAAATTCAGACACCATTTTCCTGCCACGTCTGTAATTAAAGGTTTGAAGGGATTTTCTTTCTTGTGGGTATTCTGAGAGAAGATGATCGAATCCCAGTCTAAAACACAGTTTTCTTAAGCTAGCAATGAAATAATAATGAAAAGAAAGTTACCTGTCATGAGCTCAACTAACTAATATGCATTAAGCTTTAATATAGTGTAAAAAAGAAAGCAACTCTTTTAAAAAGCAATTTTTAAAGCGGCTTTCTTCTCATGTGTCTTGAGTATACTCTTTTAAAGTCTTCATTACGAATGCAGCTTTTGATATACAGAAGAAAGGGGAAATATGTTGCATAAAAATATATGGAATGGATGGGAAGAGTAGGCTTTAAAGAAAAAAAAAATCTTTTTTTTAATTAAATATCTACTGCCAGATAATATACAATCTCTGTATACTACAACCACAGTTAAGACTATAAATTTCACTGGCTGTTTTTCGTAATTTTTCAAAAAGGAATGTTTGAAGAATAAGTTGTATCTGTATACATCTATGTCTTATCTCTGCTACGTCAGTAGTTTTGTATACAGATTGATCTTGGGTAGGAGCTCGTGATGTAGGACTTCATCATTTTCAAGAAGGAAGAAAAATAATGCAAGGGAAAACTACAACTATTTTCGAGGCATTTTTGTGCACTTTTGGGCTTGTCGAATATGTATCAGAACACTCATGAGACAAGAATTTTCTGATAATCTGTTTGTATTCTTCAACAAATACCTGTCCTGAGCATAGACCAACAAAAGTACCTACAGTATGCAAGTAGGAATAGAGTTTGGGGGCTGTACTAAAATAAGAGCATGATTTATTGCAACTTTATCAGTGCATATTATGGTAAAAGGAAGGCTACTTATCCATCTTTAGAAATGATTTATAATGAGATCCCTGTGGTTGTTGGTTGTAGGCAGTTATTCCAAGCTTGTGATTTTTGTTCAGGATCCAGTACCCAGTGCTATATACTACATTTTCTTTGAGTAGGGAGGTGTTCTGAAGAAGGCACATGCGCTAGATCCTGAAATTACGTATCATTTAAATGGATGGAATGGACTTTGGGAGAGCTGCATAGGGACTGTGCTGTCTGGGTGCATACTTACCTCCGGTGTGGACGGGGCAAGTGTCCTGGCTTAAATCAAGTCCGTAACTATATTGTTTCTTAATGCCTTGTGGAGGCACCATGTGACTAATACTGGAAAAAAATGAGGTTTTTGCAAAGGACTCTACCATTGCCAGGTGGCCTCAGCTTGAGAAATGGAGAGGAATGCCACGAGCAAACACAGGATATGGTCAGGAAATACGTTGCATTTTAGCTCACTCTTGGGCTACTGCTCCTGAACTCAGCCTGGACGTCCAAAGCTGTGCAGAACACAAGAATTCAGACTCAAGAGGTAGTTGTGCCCATCCTTATATGTTATCTTGCAGTATGTCTGAAACTCAGTTATGTTTATAAGTCTAAAGTTCTATACTGTAGTGTTAAAACCTCTTCTTTTAATGTTCACAAAGAAACCAGACTTCTAATTTTTCATGATTTTTTTTATTAAATCGTGTCTTGTTAGTATTACTCATTCACTCTTTGCAACTGTGATATTGTGAAGATGGACACAACTATTTGCTGTGTAGCTGGTAATCTCTAGTCTCTCCTCAAAGACACCTCTGCTTATAGGGCTTTCTTAGACAAGATTCCAGAAATATACATATAGTTTTCATGTTTTAAGGAGTAAGGGACTAAACTGTTTATTATAAAAAAGACATTATGGGAAACAGTCCAGAACTGGAAAAAGACACTCTAGACAGTGCAGTCTGAATATGTATTAGAAAAAATATAGAAAGTATAGCAAAGAGAAAAACTACTCATGCAAAATATTACTTGTCATAGTAATAATTATCACATTCGTTATAATGTCAAGAATGCTATTTCAGCCTAGGTTGTGATAATGATGACCTCCTTTGGAATGATTTGATGATGAAGCAGCATTTTTTAATATATATATATGAACTAGGATATGACAGAGGAACATTAAATGCTTATTCATGCTAACTGGGATATTTAATCTGGGGATATTGTCTTTCTCTACTATTATTAGTGAGCTTTGGTGTGATGTTGCCACTGTGTTGTTATTTCATCTTCCTGCTTTCGGTCTCTGAGAGCTGGCCTCTTTCCTTATGCAGCATCAGCACATCCTACGTACGACCTTTGGAAAAAGGGTTTGCAGCTCAGCCAGCTAAAATAACGTGAACTGCAAAGATAAACAGAAAAAATAGTAAATAGTATTATATCGTTCCTTAAACCTATAGCCTTTATTACAATTCATTTGGCTTCCTCCCTTGAATGTAGTTACGAATAAATTCAAACACAAGGATTTTTACAAACTAGTTACGAGTATTTTCAAGTGCATGGTATGTAATTTTAAGTGTTGGCTGTTCAGTGACAACATAATATACCACAAACGCTCTTACAATTTTGTGTTACTATCCAGCATGAACACAAACAATTTGATGTGTGCATATTTATAATTATAAAATATTTTGAATTTCATATGAATTTCATATATATTATATGAAATTCATATAACATCTATGATGAAATTCATATAATATACATGAAATTCATGTTGATATAGTCAGTTTTGTGCCTTGTACATGTAGATGTATTTATTTACCTGTATGGAAAGTGTTATACAAAAGTAATTCTTATGCAAAGCACAAAATCATCTATCCCAGGACTTGGGAAGGTCCCTGCTGGCTGGAAGCTAGCCGGTGTTATTCCAGTCCAGGAAAAGGGTGTGAGGGAAGACCCAGGAAACTATAGATCTGTTAGTCTAACCTCAGCTCCTGGAAAAATTTCAGAGAAGGTTACACTGGGTACAACTGAAGGGCATTTAAAGAATAATGCCATCATCAGGCACGGTCATCGTGGGTTCACAAAGGGAGAGTCCTGTTTAATTTATTTCATCTCTTTCTGTGATAAGGTCACCCACCTAGTGGATGAAGGGAAGGGCTTCTGGAATTTATTAAGGCTTTTAATACTGTCCTTCACAGCTTCCTTCTGGACAAATTGTCCAGCTGTGAGATGAAGGGGTTCATGGTGCACTGGGTGAAGAACTGGCTGAAGGGCAGAGCTCAAAGGGTTGCAGTGAATGGGGCTACACCTGTCTGACGACCAGTCACCAGTGGCGTTCCTCAGGGCTCAATTCCAGGGCCAGTTCTGTTCAATATATTTATCAATGATCTGGATGCAGGAGTTGAACATATGAGTAGCAATTTGGTGATGATACAAAACTGTGAGGTGCTCTTGAGGGACAGGAGGCTTTGCAGAGAGATCTAGATTGATTGGAGCGTTGGGCGATGATCAATAGGATGAAATTTAACAAGTTCAAATGCTGGATACTGCACCTAGGATGGGGTAATGCCGGGCACAAGTACAATTGGGGAGAGAAGTGGCTGGAGAGCAGCCCTGCACAAGGGGACCTGGGGGTACTGGTTGGCACCCCCAACCAGCAGGCTCAACCGGAGTCAGCAGCGTGCCCTGGGCAGCCAAAAGGGCAACCCCCGTCCTGGGGGGCATCAAACACAGCGTGACCAGTGGGTCAAAAGAAGTGATCATCCCGCTTTATTCAGCGCTGGTGTGGCCTCACCTTGAGCACCGAATGCAGTTCTGGGCCCCACAATTTAAGAAGGTTATGAAGGTCCTTGAATGCGTCCAGAGGAGGACAACAAAACTGGTGAAAAGGCTGGAAGGAGTGTCCTATGAGGAGTAGCTAAGGACTCTCAGTTTGTTTAGTCTGGAGAATGAGAGGCTGAGGGATGACCTCATGGCTCTGTACAGCTTCCTGAGGAGGGGACATGGAGAGGGAGGTGCTGAGCTCTTATCCCTGGGATCCAGTGGTAGGACGCATGGGAACGGTTCAAAGCTGCTCCGAGGGAGGTTTAAGCTGGATATTAGGAAGCATTTCTTTACCAAGAAGGCAGTCAAATGCTGGAACAGCCCTCCTAGAGAGGCGGCCAATGCCCCGAGCCTGTCAGTGTTTAAGAGGATTTGGTCAACGCCCTTAATAACATGCTTTAACTTAGCCCTGAACTGCTTAGGCAGTTGGACTAGATGATGGTTGTAGGTCCCTTCCATCCGAAATATTCTATTTTATTATGGTTCGGTTCTGTTCTTAAATTGCAGTGGAAGAGAAGAGAGTGGTGCCCTGGTTATCTAGCAAAATTATCATTCTAAAATTTTACCCAGTTGAGAGCTCCGGCTCTGCTGCCACAGAAATTGCATACATGACAGTTTTGTGCCATAAGCATATGATATTGCAGTGACTGATTCTATTCCAGTGACCCTGTAAGATTTCTGTTTGTAATTTTGAGTTTGTAGAGTGATCGTTCAAAATTTTACGTCCTGTTTCACTTGAAAAGGAAAATAGCTAGGGCAATGTTTCTCAAACGTGAAAGTTTTAGAAATTGTTTCTCTTTTAGAATTTTGGGGGGATTTGTTCCTTGCTTAACTGTTGAATTCCTAAAGCAAAACTAAATGTTAGAAATTATTGAGGACAGGAATAGAAGACCAACCAGAAGTCTGTGACAAACAACAGCAAATTTACTAAACTGCAAGGCTGCAAATACTTTGCTTTGCTTTAAACCTTTTCCTAGAATAAGTAGTTCAGGGGTCTTTTGAGCATCGGTGCCTAACACTGAACCGTGGATGTAGACAATATAATAGTAGGCAAGATAATAGTTACTCACTTTTAGGAAGTTTCAGATTGAAGGGGATCAGGAAAAAACATCCTTGTGACTTCTGTGGTAATTGTCACTGAAGTAAGTACTGCTCAAGAGAGGATAAATGATCCTGTGACACCTTTAATGCTGAAAGTAATTTAAAGAGTAAAAAAAAAAATACACAGAAGCCTTAATTGTTTAGAGAAAATTATTGCTACTTAGCTAAGGAAAGAAAAAAACCACACCCTGTAATGAATGATAATGGCCTCAGTTGGGTGCAAACAGTGGTGTGCTAAAGACTGTCACTTCCATCAATCTGTGAGGCAATTTATTTCCAAGAGCATTAACTGTAGTGTGTGTAAAGCATAACAAGTGCTAGAAACTTTTTCAGTGCGTTATGAGATTCCGTTTGCTTCAACACAACCGAGCCTTGGAATAAGGCGTTAGTCGCTCAGGTGTCATTAAATTACCCAATATCTAAGAGAAAAGCCAATGTAGAAGTCTCTTGCTGTAAACGGTTTCTATATAATTTTTTTTTTTAAAGTTAGAAGTATTTAATAGAATATTTATTGTGTTTGTGGTTTTGCTCCATGATCCCCAAATGATCTCAGTGAGGTTCTGTTATTCTGAAATAAATTGAATTAGTGTGGAAGGATCACACTGAAAAAGAATACCAAATGTCTGAACTTCTGGTTGTGCAATCTTGTTATATTAAAATTAATGTTTCCTGTACTGTCTTTATGATTGTGCCATGTTTCTCACCAGCATGGTCTAAACTGCCTTCATTCACAAAATATTAAATATATTTATTATAGGAAAAATCGTAATGTACCGAGAATATAAGTTTCATAAGTACAGTCTGAAAGTTTAGAAGATGTTACGCGGTAGCAGATATTTTGTACTTGGTGAAATATTTTGGCATAACATATATTAATATATATGGAGGACGATGTATATGTGAAATTACAGTCAGTAATAATTCTTACCAGTTTGTATACGCAGAGGACTACAACGTGGTGCTCTAGGAATCTGAAAGTCTTTGTAGTCCTTTGAGAATGGCCGTCCCAGGATTTTTCTTCCCTGCCATAACAACCCCTTAGGAGAAAGTTCTGAGAGAAACTTGAAATATTTTTTTGCTCCTTTACATTGTTATTTAAAGGAATCATCACCTTGATAGGAATATAAGAATTGGCAAACGAGATAAAGAATTGGAGAAAATGAGGTCTTTGGCACAGCAAAAAATATTGTTCCTTATGATCATATATCATAGAATCATCAAATGATTTGGGTTGAAAAGGACTTTAAAGAGCATCTAATTCCAACCCTTCTGCCATGAGCAGGGACACCTCCCACTAGACCAGGTTGCTCCAAGCCCCGTCCAACCTGGCCTTGAACCTCCAGGGATGGGGCAGCCACAGCTTCTCTGGGCAACCCTGGCCAGGGGCTCACCACCCTCAGATTGAAATTTTTTTCCTAATATCTATTCTAAATCTCCCCTCTTCCAGTTTGAAGCCGTCACCCCTTGTCCTACCACTACATGTGCTAGCTCATGCTGCATTTCATCTCAGCACAACCTGAAATCTGTATGCGTGTTACAAAACCGAAACAGGTCACTCTAGTGGAGACCTTTCCCTTCTGTTGGATGTAGACTGATACAGTCAGGCCATTCAAATCATCTGTAGTGCTCAGAGTTTAGAAAGGTTGTACAGCTGGGCAGGAAAAACAAGCTATGGAAGCAACAGTGAAGATCCACAACACAAACCCACAAAATGTCATAGCCCTGAGTGGTGTCTGGCAAAGAGCTGCCTCCAGAACAGAGGTTTTTATCTGGCCACCGTTGTTACTGAGCTGTATAAATTGTTTTGTGCACAAATTTATACGTTGTTGCAAATCTTAAGTTAGATCTTGAGAATTGGCATAGGTACTAATTAGGGGGATTTTTTTTTTTAATCCATCATGTAATATTTTGGGACCGGACTTCATGTTTTGAATTTAAGTAACATTATAAAGTTATGTATTTATTTGATATTGAATAAGATAAAAGTGTACGGAAACTGAAAATTCCACTATTGTATAAGTTCATAATTTACTTTCATAATTTAAATGGAATTCTACTTGTATATGTTTATACTAAACAATTTGGTAAAGGGAAGTAAAGCTAAAATTGCTTTCTGCGCAACAGATAATAATCGTATAATTTAGAAGAGTTTTTAAACTGGGAAAAGAAGAAAACTCACTTGCGATTTTGATAGACTTTCGTTGTTATTTCCTTTTAGTTTTTCTGTGCTTAGTACGTAAGTTCATCATAGACATTGCATCTCAGAGCCTGATAATTCAATGCAAAGTTTGCATTTTACTCTCCCAGTTGAGTTGACCTTCACTAACTGCTTGTGTTGCACTTGCATGGTTCATATCACAGCATCAGCAGAATCCTTTGACTGAAGTACAGAACTTAATTCAATTGAGGTCATCTGTGATCTTATATACTCATTTTCCTCTATTTACTGCATATTATCAAGGTAAAATCAATATTAATTGCAAATAATACAATCTTAATTCAAATATATAAGAAATACGTTTATATGTAGGATATTACAATTCTCAAAAATTATTTTACTGTCAACATCTCGTGACGTTTTCTGTCATGGACACGGCTTCAAATTTTTTTTCTTAAATATCATCAATATTTCGCACTCAAATTTTTACATACCCAAACTCTAGGAAGAACTTGATTTGATTGTTTAGGGCTTAATTCAAATTACATTGTGATAACACAATTTGTCGATAACAGAGTTGGTTGAGGAATTTGTAACTAAAGTAGAAAAATAACTCCTGTGAATATTTTTTCCACGTGAAAACTGTATTTTCAGAATTAAAAAAAAAAGGAAATACATCCGTCACCAGATAACTTTAAAATTTTAGCAATATTAGCACTTTAAACTGGTTCAACGTGCTTAGCCAATGAGATCAAATCTCACAGAATGGTAGAACAGTCTGGGTTGGAAGGGATCTTTAAAGGCCATCTAGTCCAACCCCTCTGCCATGAGCAGAGAAACCTTACATTAGACTTAGAGCTCCGTCCAACAAGACCTGGAATGTTTCCGGGGATGGGACATCCACCATCTCTCTGGACAACCTGGGCCAGTGTCTCCCTACCCTCAGAGTAAATAATTTCTTCCTTATATCTAGTCTAAATCTTCCCTCTTTCAGTTTAAAGCCATTACCTTTCATCCTATTGCAACAGGCCTTCCTAAAAAGTCAAGCCCCATCTTTCTTAGAAGTCCTCTGTAGGTACTGGCAGGGGCTCTAAGGTCTCCCTGGAGACTTGTCTTCTCCAGGCTGAACACCCCCAGCTCTCCCAGCCTGTCCTCACATCAGACGGGCTCCAGCCCCTGGATCATCTCTGTGGCCTCCTCTGGCCCCGCTCCAACAGGTCCGTGTCCTTCTTATGTTGGAACCCTTGGAGCTGGATGCAACGTTCCAGGTGGGGGCTCTCCAGAGCAGAGTGGAGGGGCAGAATCCCTTCCCTCTCCCTGCTGCCCAGCATGTGGGTGGCTTTTGGGGCTTTGAGTGCACGGTGCAGGCTTATGTCCAGCTTTCCAGGAGAATTGCAATATGTATATTTAGGTGGCTAAATGTAAACAAACAAACAAACCCAGCCCAAAGCCCAGGCTAAATTAATTTTACACGTGTCACTGTGAATGAAATCTTTGTACATTGTCTTAGATATCTGGGGAGGCTGAGATCACATTTTTATAACATTTTCGACTTTTGGTGTACAATATAATTGCCTAAGAAAAAAGTTATCTCCTAATGAGAAGTTAAGTTGCTTAGCAGAGGACAAAAAATCACGTTGACATGGACAGATTTGACAGATATACTACGATATAATCTAAAACTCAGATATCAATGGTGATGTTTCTTACTGTATGTTTTTCTATAACAAAAATAAAATCTGCATTAGCTGCAAATACAAAAGAGGTAAGAAATTCAAGATATATAATAAAATTGCATGCATGTTTTGCTTGCTTCTATAAGTTTTTTAGAGAAAGACTTTGGCTGCAGGGTTTGTATTTAGTTGGTACACTCTCTGCTGTTGAATTGAAATGACTTTTTAAAAGCACAGGCAATTTAATATCCCTCACATACTTTCTTTAATGAAGAACGTGCCCATATCTTTTGGCTAGTTACTTAAGGTACAGAGGACACCATGCAGCTCTCTTTGTCGTATATATGTTTTTTGCATCAATAAAAGGGAAAGCTGCACGCCGACCTTTCCGGCTGTGGATCTTCAGGGGTCTCCTTCTACTTTGTGCATTTAATTTTCATTCCAGATGCTAATTCAATGGTTTCCTTTGGTAATTTTCATAGAAACACCTCTTGTGGCTGAAAGCTTGAATTCAATTAGCTTTGGAACTACTATTCTCATGGGCACAGTTGAACGTGTAATATAAATAGCTTTTTCTTTTTCATAAAGTAACTTCTGCTATTATTATCCTGGATTAAAACATTGCTTGAAATTGTAGCTGTAGTTTTTTAGACTGCTAAACATATCTGATGATTTAACTACAAATCTCTTCCACAAAATCTGATGATTTAACTACAAATCTCTTCCACAAAATCTTATTTTTATTCCTCCTACAGGGGGGAAAAAAAAATTAGTATGTATTCTGTTTTAGACGATAAGCAATTCAACATTGTACAGTGACCTCTTCTTATCTAGAAGCTGACCATTGCGGTATGGTGATTCTGAGTGGTTACAAGATATGATGTTGCTTTATCTTGCATTCAAAGAACATGAAATGGAATAGAATAATTCACCCTATGTAAATGCAGAGGATGTGTAAAGTCTGGTATGAGTATTGGAGCACGGATATATGATTTTACAACCTTGAAAATTAAATTCCCTCTCTGTCAGTGCTTAAATATTAGGAAGCCATAAACATACTATCCTACATTCTCCTTGTTTACATGCTTCCTATATTCTTTCCTGTTTCCCTTTACCCACGTATTGTCTGCTCCTAAATTGCACGGAGAAAACTAATAGTACCTGAAAAATATGGTGTTTTTTCCTCATTGCTTAGTACTGTTAATTCCTAATTTTGACTTGCACAATAAAAAAGTGTAGAATATTGTACAATCAGCACTGAAGTGCATCTTCTCTTAAGTATATAGTGCAATGCATCTGATTCCTTAGGTGTTCCTTTCAGTTCCTCGGGAGATGAATGAAAAAACAGTTTTGGCTTCGTCAGTCTTTTTGGGCTGAAGTTCTTTTTGCTACAAAATCCCAGTAACTAAAGGAAATTGAAATTTACTGTTTCCTTTGCAGTTCATCAGCTTTTTTGCCAGTTGTATGCAAGGTTGGTCTTTGATTTTTTTCGAACATTTTTGGTAGAGCTGAAATTACATTAAGTTATTCATGGTTTATCTCTTGATACCCCTTCTGAGGTATCAAACTATTTTCCTATATTAAAAGAATTCTGAAAAAAAGTAAAGTAAATGAAAACTTTTCACAAAGTTGCAGGTAAGGCTGGTGGTATATATCAATTGGTTAAGGGAAATTACTGTAATGAGAAAATCCTGCTTTTGCAACTAAGAAACTCATCATGAATAGCAAAATTATTGCAATTTTTCTGTTGAGCAATTGAACTGATTTTGTGCAAAACCTCTTTGTGAACTAGGTCTCAAAATACAGGGGATTTTGGTGCCACAAAGCACAGGATGCATGTAGGAAAACTGTGCTTTCAGGACAACTGCTCAGGATATGCACTATATTATGCTTTTGTTCTTGTGTCTTATTAACAGTATGTAAAGCTACCTTACTATCAGATTTTCATTAAATTTTCTTTCATTTTAAAAGTAAGCCAGAATCTGTATTGAAAAGACTTCTAAAGCTATTAGATGTGCTGCATTTTTAAAATTTAATTTATGAGAAATATAAATAGCAAATAGCTTTATATTCAGCACTGCAGAACATGTGCTTTCCTTGTATCACCTGAATGCAGATACATAAGACTTCTGTGTTTAAAATTATGCTACAAATCTACACAAAATTTGCTGACTTGAAAGCTTGCATGGAAGGAAGAACAGTAATTAAATCTGTTAGCCTCCAGAGAAAGTTAAGAGGTATGATGTGCATAATCCTTTTATTGTGTATGGAATGGAGAAACATGGGCTTAAAGGAGATTAGAGAGTGAATCATGTGTAAATGGAATAACTGAAAGCAACAAGTACTACGCTATAAGTGATAGTTTCTGTGCAAAAATTCAAATACATTTGCATTTTGAAGTTGAGCTTGAAATTCTTTTACCTACAAGGTAAATGAATCTTTAAAAGTGTTTATGCTGTTTCTACGTAGCCAGGCATCTTTCCATCTTTTCAATTTTTACCCTATTTATATACCTGTTATTTTATCGTTATATTTATATCTTTTTTTGACCATGAGATTTTGAATCATGGTAAACAAAGGGTGATTTTTCTATTGATTACCATGTTTGTTATGCTCTTTTAAAACTGACTTATCAGTGCTGAAGGGAAAACCTTTTGGTTTTGTCTGAAACCCAAAGTAGCTCATATAGCTTTATAGCTTAATCTTTACACTATCCACCTTCTTATCTAAGCACAAATAAGGAAGGTAGTACTAGATTTGACAGGAATTTCATACAGTTAAGAATATTGATAGATAATTTTTTTCAGAAAATTTCAACGTTAATGTAGTATACTCCTTACCACCTTGAGGTAAACTGTAGATGCTGTTTTTTTAAAATGTTAAGAAACATTTGAAAGATACTTAAGCCTGTTCTACACAATTGTCATGGAAGTACAGTTAAAATGACGGAATAATTATTTTGTGAAGGTCTTTTTGTTCGTTTCTGTAAAAATTGCTACGTGCTAGTTCTTCATGTTAGAGGTTCAACTTAATCTTTGTTCTGAGGGATCAGATTTGTCATCACAGGGGCGTTGCAAATGAGTAGTTACCGGAGGTTTCCCAGAAAGTGCAGAAATACAACCAAGGCAAAAAGTTCTACGCAGTGTGGTTTAGCAGGTGATCCTGTCCTGGCAGGTTGGGACACTTCACTGGAACACTGTAGGGTCCCATAATTTGGTTGTCGCCAGGCCAGACTTAAGTGTAAGAGATTTAAATGTCTGGCTAAACGAATCTCATTGAAGCTATGAAATTTGGTTTAGAACTTCCGAGAAATGCACAGCTGTCCTGACTTGAGGTAAAAAGGGCCAATTTTGTTCAGTACCTCTATTTTCTAACCAGGCCTCTTCTAACTGCTGGAATTAACCGTATGTTGGGCAGAAACTGTTTGCTCCCAGAGTGACAAGACCCATGCTGATAGCTGATTCCAAGGGATGGGATGCATAGAGTCCCCTTCTTATCCTTAGTGCTCTCACAACCGAGGGCAGCCAACTTTGGTATTTGCCCCATTGAAGGGTTGAAAGCAGAAAAGCGCAGAGGGGTCGCATCTGCGGGGAGGAGCAGACAGGACAGGGGACCCAAAACTGTTCAACAGGGTATTCCATCCCATCTGCCTCATGCTCAGGATAAAAGCTGAGGGATCAAAAGCTCAGCCTTCTTTCTCTAATGGCCGGTGTCCAAGGAGGACTTTGTCTGTTCCTCTGCCTTTGATCCTGATCTGTATGTTCCTGAATCCAGACCTGGAATCCAGTTTCCATCCATCACTGAGTCCAGTCTGGGACTTCCCTGGCACCTGTCAGTGATGTGATTGTCATGCTGGGAAATTCATACAGTTTTGTATATGTTTTGTTATTTTCTTTTTATTATTTTCTTATTTATATTTCATTAGTTTAGTTCCTTCTAAACTCTTAGGTCTCTCTTCCTCTCTCTCCTGCTCCGCAGGACAGAGGGAACGTCTGTCGCTCTGCGTGCTTGGACCAATCCGTCCCAAACTATGACAATAGCACAGAAAGTTAAATTAGTGCCAGGCGTACCTGAATTAATTGCAATACATGTGTAGACCATTGATGTAGCTTGTGTGCAGGCCTGAAACCTCTGACATGCCTAGAAACTGTGCATAGGCTGTAACGCAAAGTGAAAATATATAAAATTGCGCCAAGCCTCTTCTAAAGTCCTCTAATTATGCTGAAACTACACTAGCACCCTTAAGAGAAATTCCAGGTGTTCCAAATCCGGCATGTGTTGTCTTGCTTTGAATGGCTTTAGGAGTGGCTATCAAGCCAGCACATGGTAAACCAAACTTTTTTTCCTAGCAATTTTCTTTAAATGCACTTTACCCCGCTTTGGGGAATAAAAATAATGCTGGTTATAATTCATAATATACTGAAACACGGCTTGTAGATAAAGCTGATTTGACAGTGTCCTAAGTCTCTCCCCTCAAACGCTCCAGAAAATCTTTCCTAACCAGTCGTCGTCTTTGAGACGATGTTGTATGGGTGCAGAGTTTAATTACATAAAATGCTTATTTTGACTTTTGAGTTGGGTAGCATGTATGCTTTACAGAAATGCAAATATTAAAATTTAATACTTATTTTAAATTCTGTATTTCTCCCCTTTGTGGAACGGATGCCCTCCTTATCCTAATTTTTGATGCAAATACAGTATATGTTATTCTATATTGTAGCCAAAACACTGCTCTTCTAAATTTTTCTCCTTGAAGATTTTGTCCAATTGCATAGTTGATGGCACCATAATTTAGATAATTTCGTACTTACCTGTGTAACACAATTGCATAAAGCAGTTTCCTTATTGCACTTTATACAGGTCTTTTCCACTCTTTAAATAATGCTTTGTTATCAGTGTTACCACTGTTTTTCATGGCACAAATATTTTTGACACACATTCTCCATCTCTTTGTGCCTTTTCTATATGCAGGTATGTGATAGTCTCCCTTTTGTATGTCACACATGTCACTCTTCTTCCCCCGCTGCCTTTCAAATGAATTTGTTAGGGTTTTATTGTTGGGTTTTTTTGTACAAGATGAATACAGCTGCTGAAAACTTCTGTTTGCACCTCAGGCATTCAGTCCGCTCTGGCTAGTCTAGCACTTTTTTCTAGTCTTTGACTATCTATGATAAATACTTTTGTATTTTTTTGCATTCGGTCCCTTAAGAATGCATCCTTTAGCATGCACCCTTGTTGTTGAGTTACTCACCATTTGTTATGCACATTCTCCACTTGCCAATAGCTAAATAAGCACTTAGTTGTTTCTCATCAAAACTTTTCTTCATGAATCTCACCTCTGAAAACAAAAAAACCCATCCAACCCACAAGCAGACAACTTCTTTTTTTCTGTCAGAACTTTCTTTTTCAATAAGCTCATTGTTAATATTCTTTAGAAAAGCAAGCTTGTTTCCATATTGAAGATTATGTACATCATTCTGCTTAATTCTATTTTCCTGCTCTTTTTATTCCAGAATCTATTGATGTTGTATTCCTTATATTTTTTGCCCAAACACCACATAGTTCATTTATCCTGCTTGATGTTACTTTGGGGTTGATTTCAGTTGTTTATGGGTAGAGGGATCCACATAAAACACAGTTGGTTAAACAAGTTCAGGTACTCAGACTGCTAAAATACACTTGTTTCTCAGTAATTTGGCTCGATACACATACCTAAATACACCCAGAGAAAGCAACAAAGAAATTTATGCTCTTGAATTACTCCCGGTATCTCTATTAGAAAAGCAGAGAACAAATTATCTAGTTGCATCATTTGTTGTAATGAAATTGTGACATGAACTCCAGTAATGGAATGACTGTGACTGTAAAGAACGTCTTTTTAGAAGAGGGTAGAGGGAAAGGGGTTTATTTTTTTCTTTAGGCAACTGATGTTCTATGAAAGCAGTAACAAAAAACAACATTCTAGGTTGCAGGTGATGTGCAAGATAGAGTGAAAGCATCTGGAAGGTAGTGAACAACCATAAACCCCAGTTTTATATGGCAAATGTGCTAATTAAGGGAAAGAGTGTCTAGCCAAAGTCAGGATGTAGCAGAGAGACCAGGTAGAAATATGGGCAGAATTAAAGAAGCTGGCATATTTAGACGTGGTAGCGGTCTGTGAGTCATAGAATGGTTTGGGTTGGAAGGGACCTTAAAGAGTGTCTAATTCCACTCCCCTGCCCTGGGCAGGGACACCTCCCACTAAACCAGGTTGCCCCAAGCCCCGTCCAACCTGGCCTTGAACCTCCAGGGATGGGGCAGCCACAGCTTCTCTGGACAACCCCAGCCAGGGGCTCACCACCCTCAGAGTGAAAAATTTCTTCCTTACTTCTAATCTAAATCTCCTCTCTTCCAGTTTGAAGCCATCGCCCCTTGTTCCTATCACTACATGTCCTTGTAAAAAGTCTCCCCCGTCCTCCCCCCCCAGTTTTCCTGTAGCCATTTTCAGATACTGGAAGGGGCTCTAAGGTCTCCCTGGAGACTCCTCTTCTCCAGGCTGAACACCCTCAGCCTCTCCCAGCCTGTTCTCCCAGCAGAAGGGCTCCAGCCCCTGGATCATCTCCATGGCCTCCTCTGGACCAGCTCCAACAGGTCCATGTCCTTCTTATGTTGGGGACTCTAGAGCTGGATGCAATATTCCAGGTGGGGCCATGTGCATTTTCTGAACACTTTTTCTTAATTTGTGTTCGTTTTGGTGTAAGCCAAAACTGCTGTTTTGAGAACCTTTAGTAAAGTTTGTTACTGTATGTGTAAATAAACACTACTACAGAAATATTTTAACATAGGTTTATTTCATGAAGGAAAATTATCTGCTGATGCACATTTTTAACCTTATTTGAAAAACTAGAGGTACAGATTTGTGGTCTTTACTTTGAACCTGAATTCAATGAATTTTAGATTTATACTGAAAAATCATTCTGAAATTCTCATCTTAGCTGCATTGGAAGTTCTGCTGTCTGGCAAATAAATAGTAGTTAAACTTAAAGTTTAAACACATTCATTTTTCAGTTTTCTGGTGATATGTAATTAATTCACATTAACAGATTGATAAAGATTTTTTTAAAGGTTTTGAGTTGATTAAAGCTACAAGGTTTTCATTTGAATTTTGAAATCGTGTATATTTTAATATGATTGCAGTTTATCTTTCCTACAATACTTCACTTAGGAATATTATTTGCATTATATATAACAAAATTAGAATTGCGTATTTGGAGGAAAAACATAGAAAGGAATAATCTTTCATTCCATTCTGATCCTAGTTTTCTGATTATTTTAATGTGTTTAAGTAAATAATTTTGTACTTGGGTCAATAAATGTGATTTTTTTATATACAAAATATATAGAATATACTTTGTATACAATATACCCTTATTATTATAAGGGTCTTGATAACTTTGTAGATTTGAAAAATCAAGCCTTCTGGAAAAACAGTGTTGCAAAAAGGTAATCCCACATAAAAGTATTTTATATTATACTACTATATATTCTACTTGCTATAGGCAAGTATATATTTCTATATATAGAAATGCAGCTGAATTCTGTTTCTATTGAAATAAAATCTGAATTCTACTTTAAAAAAAAATCTGGTGTTTAGCAATTTTCATTTTAAAAACTTGACATGTTAATATCTACATGGTGTATGTGAACAAATAAAAACTTTACAGAAATGATAGTGCATAAATACATCTTTCTATGAAAAAAAAATAGACTTGCATTTTTTCTGCTATCGAGTTTCCATAACTTAAATATTCATGAAGCACAATAGTTTCACAACAAATCAAATTTAATTAAGTGATGCATTTTCACCACTTACAAAAGGTTTATTAAAGGTTTATTTGTTCATGCAAATTAAAGTGTTAGAGTAAAAATCCACATGAAACTTGGCACTAACAATTAAAAAAAAATATTGGAAGATTTCTCGCCTCACTGCAGTACCTTGCCATGTTTAAACTGCTCAGCTTGTCATTTAGCATCTTTAATGAAACCAGGGAGGAGGCTATTTATTTGCATAATAGGACATAATTTGCTGTGGTGAGGTTTTAATTATTTATAGACTGTCTAAAATATTTAAAATGGCATCACTAAGGAGCATGAAATGTTGGATAATGCCTTCATTTCAGGTTTCCTGCCGATTCCTTTATGGGTCAAGCATTTTATTTGTAATTAGCATATAAGCATAGTAGCTTTAGAAGCACAAGGAAAACAAATTTGTTGCAGTATGTTCGCAGCCTGAGCAATTCAAAACTGGCAAAGGTCATTGGGAGCAATCAAAGGTACAGAACGTGCCAGAGAGGTGCAGCCAGAAGGAAAAAGATTGATCAGACGCGCGAAATAGACCTAATATGCGTAGTTCTGCTCAAGTACCTCGTTATTGCTATGTGCTTACCTCTTCTCCTTTGTATATAATTTTCTACAGTATTTAGCTGTATTTCCTCATTATCTGGCTATGTTATTCCTGTAACGCAAAGAAATACTTTTTTGAAAAATACTACGTTCTATATTGTCCCTATTTGTAGCTTGTTTGAAATCACTCCAACGCGTTGCTGCATTTTGAGGGATTTCCCTCAAAAATAATAATAATACTACAGAAAACTGTCTGCTGTTGGAGTCTTCCTTACAAAGATTTGAAAGCCAAGACGAGAAGGAGGAATAGGAATTCCTGCTTCCAGGGACATTAACTGATAGAGTTGATATTCCTTATGGTTTGGACATTCATGCCAACATTGTATGTAACTATCAGGTGAAATGTAATCCGTTTAAAAAACAGTAACCAGGCATGTTTCTCCATCAGGGATGTCTGCAGAGCAACAAGAAGGCAGAGTATGGGAAAAATTGCATGTCTCAATTCTTGAGGAGAATTCAGGAGAGTTCTGTCCTTGATATGTTGCATATGTTATAGTCGGCCCTTCTCTCTAGCCTGGTTAGAACCCTTTGGATGGCAGCTTTACTCTCAAGCATATTGGTTGCTATCCCAGTTTGGTGTTATCTGCAAGCTTTTGGAGCAGGCACTCCGTTGCCTCCTTCAATAATGAAGACGTTAAGCAGAACAGGTCACAGAATCACAGAATGTTAAGGGTTGGCAGGGACCTCTAGAGATCATCTGGTCCAACCCCCCTGCCAGAGCAGGTCCACCTACAGCAGGTTGCACAGGATGGCGTCCAGGTGGTCCTACAATAACTCCTGCAATATGCCACTTGTTACTGGCCTGCAAGCAGAGTATGACCCACAAATCACCCTTGGAGCCCAATCATCCAACCAGTATTGGAACCACCTGGTTTTCCACCCATCCAGAGGTTACTGTTGTAACTTGGATACAAGAATTAACTTAATCCTCCATAATTTAACCTAACCAGACACGTAGGGAATCCTGACTATAATTAAAACATAAATAATGTTTACAAAAACATAAACTCTTTCTTCAGAGGACTACTTCAGGAGAAATTACACTATACTTCCAATCTACTATACAGCAATATAAGATGAGAAAACTGGGAGAACAGGTACATGCTTGTTTTACAGGACTACTGAATATATGACATAATCTGAGAATAAAATTGTAATTTATGGAAGTATCAAACAGGTCCATTAATTAATTGGAGAAAATGTATTATTAGAACATTTATTTTCAAAACAATTTTTCCTCACTCTAGTCTCCAAGAATCTCCAAATCATAAAATCTGAAACAAGCTGTTGATGTTTTCTGCCTTTATCTCTGGAACCTTGTAGTGTGGCTTCCTCAATATCAGTTTTTATTGTTCTACATGAAAACTAATTTTTTTCTCATTCTGGATTACTTTATCCAGTTCCTTACTGACTTAAATGATATCAATGCGATATTCAGTAATTCGGTTTTTTACTTTTTAGCTTCAAACAGAAATCTTAAAACAATGTTTATACTTAAAATATTTGTTTTCAACCCTTATAGAGTCCTGTCCAGTTACCAGCTACAAGCTTCAAGCTATTTTCTGGTGGTTTTCTGCAATCTTATTTATCAAAGCAGAGGCAGGAAAACATCTTTGATGTGTCAGTTAGCATCAATTTTATGTGAAGCTTTTTCAAGGTTCAGTTAAAGTTGTTACATATTTAACAGACACCTCAGCAATTTTTGTAACAGCTTCTGGGCTTTCTTGAATTAGACTTGTCCTCAAAATTCTAGTCATTTTATAATTTAAGATACCTAAGCTCTTGATACCTTCTTACTGTAGGTTTATGTCCTCTCCTCTGCAGAAGAACATCAGGTTATTTTCCTATGTTTTCTTTGTACACTGTTGCATCTTAAAAGTGGGGCTAATGTCAAAGTAACTTACTCAGAGTCCATTTTCACCATTTTTTTGAGAGGATGTCATTTGCTGAAGGAAGATGAGTTACTTCTGTGATTTCAAGGAAATTTTGTTTTCTCTCTTCATCCACAACGTCCCAGGTTGCCCAGAGAAGCTGTGGCTGTCCCATCCCTGGAGGTGTTCAAGGCCAGGTTGGACCTGGCTTGGAGCAACCTGAATCTAGTGAAAGATGTCCCTGCCCATGGCAGGGGGGTTGGGACAAGATGGTCTTTAAAGGTCCCTTCCAACCCAAACCATTCTATGATTCTGAGTCTATATGACTCTTCTCTCCGGTGAGTTTCCTGGAAAAACACGTGAGCAAGCCTATTAATTTTCATTACAAAGCTATAAAATTCCATTTGTCTCAAGCTTTTAAAAGGAATTTTGAGACTTTAATTTCCTTCTTAATACACTCTTCGTTCAAAGCCAGAGTTTAGAATCACAGTAACAGATGTGCAGTAAATTCAGATTTGGCTGTCTTGATTTCATGATTTTTTTTTCCCCCTGTAGACTAACGGATTTTTCATTGGGGAAGTCTAAGAACAGAGTTATTTCTGTAGTAATTTTGTCATATGAGTAAATTGCTTAGCTTGTTACTAGTTATTATGGTTTGTTTTGGTTTTTGTTATTACTGCTTGTTAGCCAAGAGCAGCTAATCGGTTGTGGCAGATCATGGACAAAACGCCGACAGTAGAAAACCAGCTATTTTACAGGAGATGAAAGAGCCTATTTGTTGTAGCCACTCAACAGACCCCAGCTTCCTAACTCCAGATCCTCTCTGGATAGTCAAGAAATGTTTCTGGGCTAATTTCATTCTTGGCTTAACAGCAGCAATGATTTTGGCTAATTACAGAAATTTAAGAAAAGAAAACGTACATCAGGCCATCGAGTTTGTTGCTATGCGTTTTTATTCTCTTTAAGCACATACCTAGTGACACATGCTCCAAGTATTTTGAATGACATCTTTATCTCTAGTCATAATTAAGAAAGATGATGTTCCTCTTTTAAAAGAAATAGAATTTTTAATTTCAGCTCTGACAACTTCTTTCTAATATTCCTTTACAATGAATGGGATTATTCCAATAGAATTCTGTCCAAACTGCCATCCTTGTTATGTTTCCTGGCAGAGGAACTGCTCTGCTGCTCATCTTTCTTCCCCTAGTATGTTCTTTGGCTTAGAGATCAATCCTTTTCCCACTCTGGAGAAACTGGAATATATCTAAGGCAAATTTGGCATTACCCCAA